>NNCF01126945.1:1189019-1203507 GCA_002313205.1 Laupala kohalensis
TATATATATATATATATATATATATATATATATATATATATATATATATATATATATATATATATACACACACACTTGTACATGGATATCGACTCCCCCGGCCATAGCCATTATCATCTGACCGAAAGTTATCACATTTCACTCTTGAATTTTGAATTTTGAGCTCTCGTGATAACTGGGATATAGTGTTTATATATCTATATAATATAGGACTATGAAATGCTATTAACAAAAACTTGTCACCGTTTCGGTTTATTTGGGTTTCATCAGAGCAATAATCAAGGATACAATATAATTACGATAAAATTAAAAAAGAATATGATCAAAAGAAAATAGTAAGAACCTGGCCTCATCTCTCAATTGTGTCATCATTATGTAATGTTCAGATCCATTTTGCAACAATAATATTAAAATGCTAATACATCGTTGTATTAAAAAAGTAACATAGTCAATTTTTGGGGTTAAATGGAAGACGAAGGGCATAACCCCGCACAGGTCGAGCGATATGTCCTTTAGGGCTGAAGGGACCAGCAGTGTGTCCCAAGTTCTCAGTCGCCTCTTCCGTTTGCAATTGATACAATGAGAGCACAAATTAGTGATCCCCTTGTATCGTAGATGCAGTAAGTGGCGTTAACTTTGGTTTTCCACTAGTTTCAATTTAATTATGAACTTAATAAATGTAATAATAAACGAGAAGTTCATGAGATGCGTCAATTCGTGAACTTACCACAATTCCTATGCAATTTGAATTTTAATTTACTACTAGCGTAGGTAGAATTAAATCACTAAAATATATGAATCCGGTGTAAATAAAGAGAAAAACATGTATTAATTGTAGTTTCAACTTGAACAACATAACCTCACATTATTTAAATAAAATAATTGCATTCACGAGTGATGGTGACATACATTGTGTCTTATGGAAGAAACATTTATTTTCAAAAAATGATCAATTTTCAAATCACGAAAGTGATGTATAGTAAATTTTTACATCACTTTGATATTTGAGAAAGATATTTTCCTTTTTTCCTTCGAGGTGTGCTGCGTAAATCCTGAAACTAATGCGATCGACCATGTTTTCTACCCGCACTTATCCATTTCACAGGAGCCAATGGAGAACCTGATGATTGGTTGTACTATACTATTAAGAGTTAGATACAAATTCAATCAAATGTTTTCAAATTCATTAATTTTTTTAGTTCATAGTTTTCTATAAAAATAATAAATAAAACAATGATACATCTCAGTGATTTGACTGACTTAGAAGAGCACTGGTTCCACCTTAAAACCAATTGCAGAAGACTACGATTCCCCCTCTTGGTTCAGAAAAAAATCTTTGCCATTTTATCTCGGTTGCTCAGAATTGGAAGAGATATTTAAAAAACGATTAATCTTCGAACTAAGATGTCATACAATAGATAATTTTCGGTCAAGTGAAAATGGCGACCAGCCGGCACTCGAACCCGGGTCTCTTGCTTTGATCGCAAGGGTGTTAACCGCTACACACCCGGTTCGCCAATTCTCCACGTGTAGGGTACACGGAAGAAATATGTACGTACAATAGATAAGTAACATTTTATAAATTATGCATAGTTAGATCCCACTACCTAACATTCCTATCGCGGAATTCCTAAGCGAATCAGGAAATAGTCATCTTTAAAAATTTACAATTCAGCATTAAAAGTCTAAACTTCATACAACCTAATCTGCATCTAATTGAACCAATTAAGACATGATTAACGTTCGTTCCTAAAAATGTTCCTCTACTCGTAATATCGTTTGTCAACGATCATATTCTACAATCGATATAATCTTTGCAAGGAACTTCGTATATATTTAATTAATTTAAATAAATAGACTTTTATTGTCGAAAAGTCAGTTTGAAACTGCGAATGACCACGGGGAAGACAATAAACTAATTTACTCTCCGGAAGCAAGCAAGGGACCATCCCATCAATTCCGATCAAGGGCCCCAAGGTAGAGGACGATTAAAAATTTCAGCAAAAATTACTAGATAAGATGAAAAGTTAGCTACGTGTTATAATACTAATAGAATGTCAACATGTTTAGTAATTTAACACAAAAAGAAATTTACATGTACGAATTATTATCGAACTATAGAGTATTCTGAGTACAGCGTTTATAAATCTCAAGAATTGAAATAACACTAAATTCACGATTTGTTGTTTCAATAAAGGCACCCATAGACAAAAACCTGAAGAACATGTATGAGAAATTCGCCTCTACTCGAAGGAAAACGGAAGGAAAACCCGGGCCATTTTTTTTAACAATTGCGAGCTTGTTATAGGGGTGTGGAGAAGATACTTTGACACTCAAGTCACAAGACAAATTGGCAACGTTTGAGAAACATAAAAGCATTTAATCTTCAAGGACTTGTGGTTCTATCGGATAGCACCTCCAACACTGCGGTCCAGCATACTTGGCTCTAATGTATTCTTTTACAATTTTTTATTGTTGTATTTACAGTAAATGGGAGGAAATGTAGCGTGCTATTGAAGCTTATCTACATGGAGCGATGGGAGGTAGGAGGGTAGAATGGAATGAGTATAGGTGGTTCGCCTAACTGGGTTTACAAAAAACTTGGCCCACGTGGAGGGGTTAGTAGAAGTAGTTAGTAATAGTTAGTTACTGCTACTAGGAGGAGCTGGAAGGAAGGTTGACTTTTAGTAGTCACAGCTATATGAACTGGGACATAAATGTGAAAAGCTACAAATTTTCTGACCCGAGATGACTTTGGTGATGAGCTACAACGCTACCACCTGCGCCACCGTTCACTTCTTTTACAATTGCGAGCTCTCTGTTAGAAAAATATAGCGAGTATAGCGTTCTTAAATACTACGATAAATATTATAGGGAATTTTTTGGTTTTAAATTGCTTTTTAGTCTTTTCACTCTGATAATTGTTTTTAAAAAAAATCATTGATAGTGAAATAATATGGGTAAGATAATTTTACAACGTAAGGGAAAAAAGTTAAACATTAATTGTTGTATTTCACATCAATATAAAAATGTGTTTTCCATGTTGACGTCAATTCCTGGAATAACGGATAATAATACGTCTCAGTAAAATGTTGTTGTTATTATTATTCTTCCTTTCATTTGTTTGTCGGTTGAGAATTTGACACAATATTAACACATCTCTCACGGATAAATAAAAAAAAACAGCACATTAGTTCAGTTTATCCCATAAAATAATCATATTAGAATTCATCAATTACAAAAAACTGTACGGTAAATTTTATTACACTTAATTTAAAGCATAACATTCCGGCTCTTGATAATACGGATTAATAAAATGTATATATTTTGTTTCTCCCATGAAATTTAAATCACAAACGATGTTAATTTTGTTTCAACTAAACGCGGTTTCAACTCCAGGAAACGATTTCGAATGCAGAGATCCTTAAGATCAAGATGTTTTCTGTTCAAAGGTCACTAAACGACATGAAAATTAGGGGTGATGCACGCCTCCAAATAATGAATTTAGCCTCCTGAGACAGCGGTGCAATTACTCCACTCGGAGAATCACGAGCTCCCGAAGAGATAATTACGGGAAATCCCAGAAGCGACGAGCGGCCAACTCAGCGCGAGAGGATGAAACAAATGAGAAGCACAGTTACGAACGAGTAAAGGAAGTTTTTGCCGACAAAGATTTACATCTCTTGAATCCTCCGGTTTTCCTCTGGCGGATTTTCCATGGGCGGGAATGTCATATAATTCTTTTGTTGTTATTAATTTCGAATTTCGGCTGCTCATTATATCTACGATTCATTTTGAAATAATACATTAATGACAGTACGTATTTCATTTTTTAATTATTTTTTTTATAAGTATTAAATCCTCCTTGCGCCCTTGATCGGAATCGATGGAATACGTCCCTTGCTTGTTTCCGGAGAGTAAATTAGTTTATTGTCCTCCACGTGGTCATACGCATATTTATTTAACAAAAGTCTAAAATTTGTACAAATGGATCAAAATATATCGATTTTTCTTTCCCTTGAAACACACCTTGATGGTCGTGTAAACAATACATTGATTTTAAGTATTTCGAGTTTGTTAAATGAAAAAAAAACAACTTAAACCTATTAGAACGTTTCCAAAACAAGTCCAACCCTCGTACAATCATCTCTCATAACGAGCTGATTACCTAGCGTTGCTCGTGTGTTTTCTTAGACTATCGTTCTTTTAGCGGAGAAAAAATAAAATCTGTATTTTAAGATCTTTATTTTACTTACTGGTTTTTAAAAACATAAAAGCAAATTAATTTTTCAAACTAATTTTACTACAAATTATAAACAAAACCTGACTATTCTTTTAACTTACACTATACCACCTCGCGGGACCCGAGCACGTCGGAGTCCGTTGCTACCGAGGCGTGACGTGGCTGCATTTCATTAAAATTATTGTAAAATCTAAACTATTCACCAATTTTTTACGATTTAAAGGCGTTTTTTTATTTTTGATCAATATACAACACAAATAATCCATTTAATTTGATGATCATTGATTTTCTCATTCTTCAATTACTCTCTTAAATTGACGTATTTTAACACTTATATTTGCAATACCGTTCTCGATAATTTAGGTTAATTTTTCTAGATAAACGTATGCTATCGCGGGTTCTTTGTAGAACTTTTTGAGGCAAACTATATTGTCAACCATAGTTGTCACCTATCTCTAACCGTTCAGAGGCAGCGTATTTGAAAATAGCATTCTATTTTCCCGATTTTATCGACATTTATTGTCAAAAACCTTTTCTATCTTTCTTATCACATATTTTAAAAGTAAACGTTAGCCTATGTTAATCCTGGGTATATAAACTTCATCACGATCGGTTCAGTGGTTTAACCGCGATGAAGTAGCAAACAGACAGATACATGTTTGCGTTACGCATTTATATATTAGTATGACTTAATTAGTGCTCCAAGATACAGTCAAATCGTTGAGAATTATCACTGTTTTCTTTATTTCTATTCTAATCGTTTTATAACGCAACTTTATGAATTGTAATGACGAGAAATACTACGGGAAATTTTCTACAAAGTTAACTAAATGTGTTTCCGCAAATGTCTTCTTGCTTCTTCGAAATAAGAGTGCTGTGTAGTGAGGTATAGATGTGACCAAGGGTATAGAAAATGCTCAGAGCGAATAGAATTGCAGTGCAGTGTAGTGATGTGAAGTGTGCGTAACTGTTTACAGCAATCCTGTTTTAGCGTTATTTTTATAGTTATTGATTTCTTTTAATTACGTTATAGCAATTATTTTTACATTAAGGTTATAGGAGGAGTAATGGTATGTGTGTGTATATTGAAGCGTGCTTTTACGTCAGAGTGTATGTCTGTATCTGTCTGTAAGAGAAAATGTGTTTCTGTACGTTTGTGAATATACACACATTATTCATTTTATTTACATTATTAAGTCTAATTCACATTACTAATTTCTTAAATGTAATTTCTTTTTCGTTTCTTGTGTACTAATTTTCTAACCATTTTATCCCGTCTGTGTTATGTATTTTACATGTGGATTGCTCACTCGCAGATTAATCTATTCCTCAAAATAAGACGTAATGTATTTCACCATCAACAATTGTTGCAATTATTTCATTTAAATTGGTCGTTGTAGCAGGTTTTTTAAGTTGAAATCGAAATAAACACATGACACTGTAGTGATTTAATTCTACTACGGTGCAGATAATGTTGCGAAGGTTTTTTGACTAGAAAGGAGTTTGAAACCGAGGTATAATGCCCTTTTAATGCATCTTCTTCAGCACAGTAGATATGGTTACGTATTATAATCCATGCATTTTAATCTAAAACCGTAACAACTAATTTTCGTGTCCTCGCGTGATTCAAGGTCTATGTCGAATGAAATTTCTCACCTTGTCTTCATCTCGCTGAGAAACGCTGTTTATCCCGCGAGAGGTTTCCAACAACTTCCTTATGATCTTACAAGATATCAACTGATAGTAATTTTAATTTTTTTAAATCCGTGTTATATAATTTGACAGTATCATTTGGAGATGGAACTGGATATATTTCTCTCACTTCAAGAAATCGGAATGATCGATGCACTAAACAATTCTAAGACTAATTGTCATTCGCTAAACTTTTAACCATAGGAATATTTCGTGAATACACACCTTAAGATTAATTCATTTTTAATGATATTTCTTTAACAGAACATTTCCTATTTCTGCGATGTAAAATTAAACATCTATCGAACATCCTAAAGCGAAAAACTAACGAACTGAATGTTTGTGAACACGATACAGGACTGCACCGTCAACAGTCACGAGAAAACTGCTGCGGGTCGGGACCCGAACCCGGGACCTCCTGCTCTGGCCGCAGGTGTGCTGTCCACTGCACCACCCACCTCGACTCCCGAAGCCCGACACAATATCCACCTGGACTAAGCGGGAGTGTAGCCGGGTGGTGCAGTGGACAGCACACCTGCGGCCAGAGCGGGAAGCCCCGGGTTCGAGTCTCGGTCTCTCGAAGTTTTCACCTGGTCGTTGACGATGCAAACACTCCTCCACGAGTAGGTGCTCGGAAGTTGTGAGTTTCGTCAAGGGACTTCTTAGGCGGCACAATTCTTTACGAAATTAACGTCTGTATTATACTTATCAACGTGGCGGGGAAAGTATAGTTCACCGACCTAGGACCTTTATAGGTCGAGGACTCTTTTCCATTCGGCAATGCGTGGTAAATGACTTAACCAATCTTTTCGTTTACGTCTCGGAGCAAAATACAACGGCATCAAGGCTAATTGTTTTGTCTTCATTTTCCTTTCTTTTGTAGTCCCACATTTCTGGATGTAATTCGCAAATAAAATCTTAAGAATTCACATTAATGTTAACAAAAATGATTATTTTCTTCGTCGACTCATTTTGATTATAATAAACTTTGTCAAAAAAGCAGTTAAAAACTGCGTATGACCACGTGGAGGACAATAAACTAATTTACTCTCCGGAAGCGAGCAAGGGAGCATCCCATCAATTCCGATCAAGGGCCCTAAGGCAGAGGAGGATTTAACATTTCAACATACTCCTGACGATAAAAAAATAGTTCGACACATGTTATAGTATTAACAGAATAGCAACGAATATTGTATTTAATAAAACATTTCACAAGAACGTATTATTATCAAGCTATAAATCATTCGGAAAGTATTATTGATAATTCGTAACTATTAAATAACACTAAATTAGCTAATAATTACATCAATTGATGCCGTCTCTAGGCAAGAGCCTAGCGAGTCTTCATAAAAAAATTCGCCTCTACCCGAAGGAAAACCGGAGAAAAACCCGGGCCAGGATGGTCAGTTTTTATCGATCTTTGAACGACGTAATGAGAAAATCACCATCAAATATTATGGACGGTAAAAGGAATGTAAAATAATCGTGTTGGTAAAACTGTTACGACCACAATTTTCAACAGCCATACAACAACATTTTGTACGACGACATTCCATAACTAATCAACATTTTTATTAGATTTACTACCTAACACTCTCAGATTAAATTCAATGTTAGGTGTGTGCTGTTTAGATGAATGAGGATTATGTTAAGAAACTATGCAAGTTTTGTCAATATATATTATTTTTCCGTTTACACCATATCAATATACTGATTTGAGTCACATGTTTCAAATGTTAATCATTATAACTTCTTTAATGTTATATTTTTAATTTTTATTGATGAAATTAATTTTAATTATTTCTTCAAAACACTAAGCAAATTTTTATAATATGCTTTTACAGTATCTTCAAAAGATGTCTTTGGTTTTTGAGGACTTGAAAGTTACTAGGCTGGTGTAAGGTAGCACAAACTAACGAATTAGATGGTCAATTTCCACCCTCAATTAAACGGCATGTCTTCACCATATCATTGCAAGTAGCAAAGAAATATAAGTACCTGCATCAAAACATAAGCACACATTATGTACTTTTAAACATGTACAAAATGTTAAATGGGGCAATATTCAAAAGATTTGGATGTGTTAGTACTAAGATTCTACAGAGATACTTTGGATGTAGCAGATCATATAACTTTAGTTTCAAAGACAAATGGGCATTAGATCACAAAATTTGAGAGGTACAATAAGCCTTCAATTTGCCGGTTAAGGCATGATCCACCATCCTATTCAGAATTTTTGATAACATATAATGTATGCAATTCAGATGCACATTTATCTGAAAGAATTAGTTTATACCTAGCAAAATTTAGTCAGAGTTGCATAGTACTTGGGTATTTTATTATAAAATACACCAGCTATTACATTTCATCAGTCTAATTATCAAGAAATTCTGGTATTAGAATACAAATTTTATAAATATTACCTTTAAATAAAATGCATCAAATAAATAATTAACAATTAAGTATTATTAATAACAATTATAATATTCATAATTATATTATTAATAACAATAACAATTATTAATTGGTAACACTTTTAGAAAGTACACCATTTATCAGCTTTAATTTTATCTGTTAAGAGTTCAGGTCCAGTGGACCCAGAATGGGTTCTATAGCCCCCATAGATCCGCCACTGATCACACCAACAGGAGAACATTGCAGATAAACTCGAAAGTCAAGTTTTCTTGCAGCATCCATCGCACACTTATGATGCCCAACCCAGAATTTTGCATTAAAATTAATTTCATACAAACCACCTAACATATTTCCAGAATTGTTTACAAAAATTGGTAATCTCTAGAACTAAACTAATTGTGTCAAACAATATAGTTCTCGAGGAAAGAAACACTAAACCAAATTCCAATAAACATTCCTGCTCCACGCAATCATGTCTGTGGATAGTAGGTCATAAATACCTCACAATGAGCAAATTGCTGGATGTTTGTTGTTGTGGAGAGTTCATCTTATCAATCATGCTATCCTACTTATTCACCTGTTCAGTGGTGGATGAATATGTTATCTACTTATCTACTACAATTGACGTCCATTATATAATCTAATTAATTATATAATTATAGACTTACTTATTATTTAATTAGCAAGTGTTATCTTTTTTCTTGAAACTCGACCAGGAACATAATTCTCTGAATTCCCATAAATTTTAACTTCGGCATTAAAATTTGGAATGTTACTATGTACATGTTACGAAATATTTCAAGCATATAATAAGAAAAATCAAATAATGTCTAGTCACATGGTGTAGAAATACATCAATGAGATTAAGGTACTGATTTTCTTTTCTGTACATTCAAGAAAAGAAAACTGGAATGTTCACTGCTCTACTATCATTGTAAAATTGTAATATTTTATAAGAGCTTTATAACCATTCGTCTATAAAATTTTACAATTGTTGGATTGTTCAACAGTGCGACACCAACACCAGTGACAATTGGAAGTTCGATATACACTTCCAAATAACGGACAATACATTAATGAACATGTAAAACTGGTTTGACAAGCCGTCTTAAGCACAATAAGTTGAAATTACCCTTAGAAAATAGCATGCATTGAAAATTTCCAAGATTTGTTCAACACAGACTCCATTGCCTGCAGTGTGTGAAAATCTGCAGTATGGTCACCAAATGCACGGATATGAAATAGCAGGAATATTGTGAAACAGTTAAAGAAGATTTTTGCACTAATCTTCACAAGAAGTAATCAAATTTCCAGTTCGTGCATCTGGATGCAAGAGAAATGTTTCAGCTACTCAGAATTGTTTCTTTTCATTCTAGTATTTGTACATGGGAAACGTAGTTAAGTGCTATTGAAGCTTATCTACATGGAGCGATCGGAGTTAGGAGGGTAGAATGGTATTAGTATAGGCGGGCCGGTTAGCTGGGTTTACCAACAACTTGGTCCACGTGGAGGGGTTAGTAGAAGTAGTTAGTAATATTCGTAGATAGAATTATTGATGCTAGAAGCAGTAGGATGTGGATAGAAAGAGGAGGATTCGCTTTTGAGTCGTCACAGCTGTTTGAACTAGGACACTAAAGTGAAGAGCTACGAATTTATTTGTGGCCCTGCCGGGAGTTGAACCCGGGATAACTTGGTGATAAGCACGAACGCTAAACAACACAAATACGTTTTTAGAGTCTATCAGCTTATGCCATTCTTGCGTCATGGAACAGAAGCCGCCATCACGATTTGGATCTCTGGGCACGCGGAGGAGCGTTACTCTTCTCTTGACATCCCTGCCTCAAGGTATTACGAGTGTCAGAGCGACTAGGCTTTAAAAAAATATTTAAAAAGTTTTAAATTATAGTTTGAACCATTCTCTTCCCAGTGCCGATGAATTTTTATACTCTTACGGTACAAAATTTTGAATTATTTGACTTTAAATTACTATGCGCTTATACGGAGAAACTTTCGCGGGCTTACGTTTTTTTAAAAAAATATTCTGGTAAATGTACCGGCTTAACAAAGCGAAAAAAATCTACTAAAACATAGCAAATGAAAATAGGAAGGTAATGATGTTAAGAGTTTCATACCTTACGGGGCATTTTCAAGAATAATTTACCAAAAACTGTGGAAAATACTGTTCTCACAACTGAAATGGCAGCCGCATCACGTGACTGAAGACACTGCGACTCTTGTCAAAGAAGGAGTCAAATGACAGTTTAAATTAATTATCAAGTTTTAAATTCCCCAAATAACTGTTTTCTTCCTAAGTAAAATCAGTAGAATGAATTACTAATTAATAAGAACTACTTTGGTGAATATTTCCAAGTTTCGTAAATGATTATTTGCAACTTGACTTCAGTCGACGCAATGCACGAGGCAATACCTTAATTTGGTGCTCCATTTACATTTCCAGCCCGTGGCTTCGAACGTACGAGCACGCTGTCTTGATTGGTACGGGGAGTTGCTGTACTTCGACCCCAAGTGGGTGGACAAATTCGCAATGAACCCTGACCCTGACCCTCTGAAGCAGATTGGTCACTACACGCAGATGGTGTGGGGATGGTCGTACGCCATTGGCTGCGCTCGGGTTGTCTTCACGGTGAGTACACGCTCATTAGTTTTCACTACTGCCAAATTAGTAGAAATCGTTTTTTTTTTAATATTGGTTTCTTCATTAATCATTATTAATATGTAAAGACATAATTTAATAAAAAGGATATTGTTAAATTGAACCTCTTTGAATTCGCGTTTAAAAACTTACAAATGCGCCACCGATTTTATACTGATAAAGTAATTATTGATTTTCATATCTTTCAATACCTTTAAATACAATTCTACTTAATAGAGCTTTTGCATAACGTACACGCTTCCTAACGTATATATTACGTTGATGACGCTAACCGCGTAACGTACATGGTGCAATCGATGCATTTTTCATAGCGTACCTCCGAATCTCAAATCGTAATAAAAATTGTAAACCCAATCAAACAACTTTTATGTAAATGTACACAATTAAACTGGTTTTTGAGTACACCAGCACGTGTCCATAAGGAACACACAACCAACAAATCTCTCGCATACCCTCTCGGTTATCAACATAACCTCAAATTCCGACCAGTTATCAACATAACCTCAAATTGACCTCTCACACTAGCATACCACTAACATCATACGCAAACAGAGGAATTGTAATGAACTACAGTAGGAGAGTTAGTGTACAGCGAACTTCTGAGCATGAGTAGATGTAACTTGCATGTGGATAACGTATACGATAGCTCTCAGGTACGCTATGCGAAAACTCGCTAATGTTGAGCGATGTTAATTCTTATCTCAACGTTCACACGCCGTTGCTATAGTACCTTTAATACAAATTAAATTACTTTGTTTTTATGCACGATCAATTTATTTTATTCTTCATACTAGTTTATTTTTATTTATTTTACAATCAATTTATTTTAAATTAGCACTTGTTGTTTACTTTTTAGAAATACTAAATTCGCCTCTGCTTTTTAACTTTTGATCGGAAGGTCCCATTTTCTTTTTCCGAGTGTAAATTAGTTTATTGTCCCCCTTTCCTGAAATCATAAGCAGTTTGTAACTGCTTTTTTGACAATAATTGTATTATTATTGCATGCAAATAAATTGTTTGGAGAAATAAAAAAAATTGTTGATAAAGATTGTCATTACAACCATTTCATTTCTTAAGTATCAATATATTAGATTATTGGTGTATTTTTTATACCAACCGAAAGTTAATAAACTAACAAATTTTAGAAAAACCAACGAAACAAATGATATTTAAGAGACTCTCTGTATACTATTCAGACTGACATCTTTCTACCGGGACAAACTTCGACGTTTCATGACAATGCACCATTCTTTATAAATTTCTTAAACTTTATGTGGGACAGTAAAATATTATTTACAGGAATTTGTTGAACAAAATGTCTCTCTCACTGTGAACGCTCTTTCAATAAAAATGTTGCTTTGAGAAAGATAAATAAACTGTTTTTTTTCTGCCTAAACAAAGATGAAACATTTTTTGTACCATATCTATCAAGGAATAATAAAATAAATCAAATTTTGGTATATTTAGCTTTCATGTAGGAGTTTTGAACCACTTTATATTCAAAGTTGAGTATCTAGAATGTTTACGACGATAGCAGGACGATGTAGACGAAGGGAATGGGGTGACGTCATATTTATGTCCAGTCGTATATGTCATCTTCGTTGTAATTCTAAATCTTACGTACTGTAGATTTGAATACAATATTTATATGGCATCAGCCATCTTATCCAAATGCGGTTATGTTTTCAATGCTTTGTTTTGTTCGAACAATGGTTCAGTTGAAATACGGATTAACTCAAGTGTCGTGTTCTGTTACATCTCGGACTTTAGTTGCAAGGAATAAGGGGTCACGAGAATACCAGAGCAGATTTTATCGCTTGTATTTAGACAGACGATCGAAAACAGACACTATCTTCCACTTTGCTTCAGAAAGCCTTCATTCATATATTGAAATTAAAACATTAAAAATTTATATATTCTTCGTAATTCAAAATTACAGTCCTCGCAGATAATATTATATATATTATATAATAATATTATATATATTATCTTTCAAAACGCTATAACCAACCACCCGAATTCCATAATTATTTTCGTAAATATAAGACTATTCTCCGGAAAGTAGTCTATGCAGCTAAAGTTATGGAAAACGACAGGCATNAGTCAAGGAAACGCAAGACATTTTTTGAGAGGGAAGTTAAAGGTGTCGTACAGAATTATGTAATACGTTTGACTGTGTTATTGGCATGAAACTATATCCTACTACGCCCGCTCCGAAAAATGTTTTACTCACGATTGACTTGCACTGCGCATGCTCGGCGCGGGCACACGTTATCTCATTCCACTATGATTCCGGACGGCAACCCACGACACCCGCGCATAGCTGCTATAACCCGTGATAAAGCTCTTCTTTTGTCCAAAGATTAGAGATCAATCCCTCTGTCCGTCACATTTGACATATCTATTAATGGCGGTTGTACGAATCGGCTGATGTAGATATTAGCATCCAGACGAAAACTCACCAAGATTCTGCTGACACGAGTAAATCCAGCGAGAGGAATCTAGCAATACAGAAGGCTCCTCAATACAGTCCCCCCTCGACTCTTTCGAAGCGGTCTTTAGACTCCTCTTTTGCTGAGTGCACCGTAAGGCACTTTCTTATATAAAAAAAATACTTAAACAATCCCACTCTGAAATGGCACCGAGTCAATCAGCATTATCTTCCTAAATCACCTCTATTCTGTGAATTTAATCAAAATCAGTAGTTGAGAAGAAAACAAATCTTATTTTTTGCTTGTTAAATAGTGTAGGACAACACTCGCGGGTCATTTTCAATTCACTTTAGAGCGATCGGGCCTGCACGGGTTGGGGTTTGGGAAAATGTTCCCCGACAAATAAAACTAACGGGTCATATTTATTTATTTATTTGTAACCCGACATTTTAATTTTCAGCTGTACTATTTAAAGCTGGATAGTCTACTTCTTTGTTTAAAAAATAATTTTTAATATTGAGTATTATAATAAATTGTTTTCGGATTGTAATTATGACAGGGTAATACCGAACACTATTTTCTACTTTCCCTCACCGGACATGCCCCGACGAATAATAATTCTGACGACGTACACTTATGACACGAAGTTTATCCCCCCCCCCCCNCTCTTGTAAACCTTTATTCAAGGAATTAAATATCTTAACACTTCCCTGCAATTATATTTATGAAACAGTCGTGTTTGTTAAGACCGAATTACTGAAGTGCCACCCTTTCTTTATACGAAACAGTCTCGTTCACGAACACTATACACGCAATAGTAGTAATATTCATTGCCCTAGAGTGTCAACCACTCTTTGCCAAAAAGGACCTTATCATTCGGGAATAGTTCTATATAATTCCCTGCCCAAGAATATTTCAGCTTTTGCTGAAATTTGAATCTGTTCAAATCCGCGGTTAAAAGCTACCTCCTGCACCAGTGCTTCTACACTGTAAAAGAATTTATTGATTTTAATAAAAGTTAAATTCGTCTTG
>NNCF01126945.1:1216568-1257908 GCA_002313205.1 Laupala kohalensis
AAAAAAAAAAAAAAAAAACCCTTTCTCGTGCATGTTGTTTTTGATCCTTTCTATGTATAAAAGTTTATATCTAACTCTACGCAACCTTGGCTCGGGTTTTTCTTTCACACTATCTTTGCGGGCGGCTCGGGTTTTTTCATCCTGTTCCTCCGGTTTTCCTCCGGGTAGTCGCGTATTTTTTCTCTAATGCTTTTGTTATTTCTTAATCTCGAATTTTGACAGCACATTACATCTACAATTTATTTTTGAATAATAAATGGATAACAGTAGGTATTTATTAAATAATTTCTTTTATAAATATTAAATCCACCACTGCCCATGGGTCCTTGATCGGAATTGATGGGATGGTCCCTTGCTTGCTTCCGGAGAGTAATTTAGTTTATTATCCTCCACGTGGTCATACGCAGTTTGTAACTGCTTTCTTGACAATAAAGTTTATGCAACTAGTCCGGTATGTTTGTTGGGAAATAATATGCTGTTTTCATTTGCTCCATTACGTAGAAATGGAACTAAAATTTTATGAGATATTTGTAGAATGTAGTAATTATTTTAAAAAAAGCCATTGCTTTGTCGTGTTCGATGTTTTATTGCCCGTTGCGATCGCGGATGTCTGCGCGACCTTGCAACGCGTTCCGCGCCAACATCTCGCCTCCTGATTTAAATAATTGTGTAACTTGTGTTCTTCCCAACCTTCTCGCCATCTTACGAGCGAGTAATGTAGAGCCGCCCTTGAGCCATTGTCTGCTTGAGACGATCCGCAGACGGCTCTCGTGAGAGGATGGTCACGGTGCGACTCCTATCACATGTTCCGTCAACGGTTAATTTACTACTGAATGGCGGCACTGTGCACTCAACAAGAGCAATTAGGAATGTGTTGAATGCCATAAATCACATTAATCCTTCTTTATTATCCCACTCACGTACCATAATCAAATTATTACGAGTTTCAAGAATAAATGAAAAATGTGGTGTTGCCTACTAGTACGATTTTTACTTTCTCATACACGTAGTTTCATATAAAAAGTTTTGTAATCGTGAAAAAATTCGAAAGCGAGATTTCGACGGAAATATCCGTTTTGGTTGTCCCTGATTCAGAAAAAGTTGTTTTTGGCATAACGTCCGTCCGTCTGTGCGCAGCGATTCTGAATAAACGGATGAATCAATTTAATTCGCATTTCGTATTTACGGTAGAATTTACTTGTCGTCGATGCACGTGCTCTATTTAATTTTTTTACTATAAAACAAAGGGTTACTTCACATGAAGGTCAAAGTACTCTCTTCAATATTTCTTAAAAACGGCTCCAACGATTTTGCTAAAATTTTCTGTGCGTCAAGTACAATTAGTATGCATTACATCTACATTAACGGGATTTCGCTTGAAAGTTTGGTACAGACGCAGTAATATAATTTCCGTCTGCTATACTTGCACATTAGTTTTCTGATTCAAGAAGCTTGAATAATATTTAGGAGTGTAAATGAACCAAGCAGACGTAGATTACACTTTTTGAAAACTGAAACGAAAGATATGATAATGATAAAATACACAGGAGGACAGCAAACGCATTGCAGATACGAAAATACATCAATTTCCGTCTACAATGAAATTACATTTACATAACACTTTTACGATATTTATACGACTGATATGTCGCTATATGTTTTGAAATAGTATGAATATTTATTTTACTTTCATATTTCAAATAATGAGAATAATATGTTTCTGTAGCAACTTTGAGCATGGAAAACGGCCAAAATATAGAAGACCACACGCCAGAAACGAACGTTTCACTATAGAAGTTTTTCTCACTCTATGCTGCAGACGGAGAAACGTATATGAGAAAGTATGTGCAGAGCAATGGTTTTGCACCAATTGTTTCCTCTTCTGAAAGTACTTTCGCAAGTTGGCATCTTCAGTCAAGTATCAAGGGCAAGTCCTATATAAAAATTGTACGCAACTCCACATCTTTAATTTATTCTTCTTAAAATAAATACTTGTATCACCTCGCCGATATCCAATTGTATTATAATTTTTGTTTTTCAAAGATATCTATGTACATTTTTTGCGCGAGTTTTGGAGAAAATGTGTAGTTTGAGTTCTGTTCCATACAGCATACAGTACAACTTCTTTTATCTGTACTGTCAAGGACGAGACAATCGAAAATCCCGATGAATCAGACAGTATAGGAAATAAAAAATTCATTACTGTAAAGAAAGCATTTGCTATATCATTTTAACACTACTATAATATCACTTTTCGTATTGTATGAAGACAATACAATAATCTTCGTTAAAATACAGCTGTAAACCTAGTCGTAATTATCGAAAAGATTTTTCCTCCAGTAGACAACAGGATGTTGGACAGAAGGTGTAATAAAATGCAGTAACGATAAAACATTTATAGGAATATAAATGTCGTGACGTCAAAGAGGTAATCTTTCAGCGAGGAAAATCCTGTGTACAACGTATCTATGAACGCCTTGCACCCGTCAAAACCAATAAGTATATATTTACTTTTATGGTAACTTATTGAAGCTTGAAACAAAGAAAATAGCTCTAAAGGTGCAGCAGGAAATTACAAATTAATTTCCTCGTGAATATAGATTCTCCATGTTCAATTTTATTCATCATATTCAAATAAAGTCCTATTTAAACAAAACGGACACGCGAAAAATGACGTCAGTAGAATGTTTGAGTCAGCTGTCAATAATCAAGAGAACAGGATATAAGGCATTCATTTTCCAGAGACAAAACATAACATATTGATTCTCCAGTCATTTTTTAAGAAATTTCTTTTTTATTTTAAATTTAGAAATCATCTTCAAACCCATCCTCTTTTCCTTAAAATAAAGACGATTTACACATCAGCGGGAATATCATTAATACTTCATCTCAAATTTTTATTGCACATAATATTTACGATTCATTTTGGAATATTAAATGGATAACACTACGTATTTATTAAACAATTTCCTTTACAACTATCACATGCCCTTGGGACCATGATCGGAATTGATGGGATGGTCCCTTACTCGCTTCCGGAGAGTAACTTCATTATCCGCCACGTGCTCACATGTAATTTGCAAGTACTTTCTTAACAATAAAATTTAATTATTTATTTAATGAATATATTTTTTTGAAAACAATATTATTGTTGAAAGAAAACAATACAGTACAGCAACATTTATTAAATATTTAATTTATCAAGATAAGACGATACTTAGCTCACTTATTTGAAAACAATGTAACTTGGCTTCTTGATTCCTGACAAATGAAATCACAGACGCGTCCGGTGAATAATAAACAATAAACAACATTTGTAGGGAATTGTACGTGAGTTACTTAATGGTCCATTGTGCTTTATCAGGTACTATTCACAAATGTTCTGATGTATTCTTTAAATTGTTAATGCTACCGAGTGAAACTTGCCTACAACTAGAAGATGTGGGAGCAAGTATTATCTGCCATATTACTCAGGTAAATAACATAGACTTAAAACTACATAAAAGTAAACATTTATATTTTCATACAGAATATAGGTTTGATCCAGTTCAAATAGATTCCATAATCAAGCACTCTTACACCGTAGACACGTGAAAGTCTTTGGAAATCGGTTCTCTTGAACGAAATCTGGTTATCGCAGCAGTGAAATTAACCTCACTTTCATAGAGCATTGTTCCTCTCTATTAACGAGTACATAAATGATTCGAAGACATTGAACGCTAGAATATTTGTTGTGTTCTCCTTGAACTACGGAGTCAGTATACCTTTCGAAATGATAGAGTAATTGTCCACGTAAAATCTTACATACTGCATCAAACTGGGGGTGGATCCAAGATTTGATTTTGAGAGGAGTCTATAAAGAAAAATACCAGGGTATCCAGATCCCTCCACCGAAAATTCTTTTTAAATTATCTCTTTGAAACTGAAATTTATGACATTCCTGAACATAATTAACGCGTTAACTTAAATTGCAGCATTGATAAATAACCCTTAAAAATTATGGTTTTGAAATAATTCGTGTTTTGAGCTAATGTTTTACTTTGGCTATTTCTACAGCTTCCGATATACTCAACACAGTGTCAACGATAGTTCACATGAAATCGAAAACGTTTTGACTCTCCATCTAAAACTATAACACGTATGAAATTATACTAATGATGATTGAATTTTTCCTTCTTAAATTACTCTTATAAATTGAAGCTTTTTAACACTTCTATTTGTCATAACGTCTTATCGACAATTTAGGTTATTTTTGTGGATAGAAAAATGCTTTCGCGGATTTTTGTAGAACTCTTAGAGGCAAAACAAAGTTGTCACGTATCTCTAAGCGTTTTATGTGACGTAAGCGAATACAATTCTCTTTTTACTCTGCTTTATCGACATTAATTGTCAAATACATTTCTATCTTTCTTACCGCACATTAAAAATTACAAGTTGGTCTATGTTCATCCTGGACATCTAAACAATCTCCTTGCCAAATTTCATCCTCTCCTCGAGCTCATACGCAGTTTGTAAGTGCAATTCGACAAATTTATTATCAGTGTGACCTCGGGTGCGTTCGGGTTGTCTGATACGTCATCCTCATTACGTACCTCCTTCCATCCTGGCCCGGGTTTTGCTCCGGGTTTCCTTCGGGTAGAGGCGGAATTCTTATACAGGTTCTCTAGGCTTTGTCTAGGGTCGCGTTTATTGTAACAATAAATCGTGAATTTAGTGTTTTTTCAACTCTTATGATTTTTAAACATTATACTCAGAATAATCTATAGTTCGATAATAACTTGTACATGTAAATTTACAAACATATTTCCGTTAAATTTCAAACATATTGACATTATATATGCATTATAACTCGCAGCTAACTTTTTATCTTATCTAGGAACTTTTACTGAATTTTTTTGAATCCTTAGCCTCTGCCTTAGGAATTGCCCTTGATCGCAATTGATGGAATACGTCCCTTTGCTTGCTTCAGGAGAGTAAATTAGTTTATTGTCCTCCACGTGGTCATACGCAGTTTGTACTGTTTATTGACAATAAATTTATTATTATTATTATTATTATTATTATTATGCCCCGTCCATTTGAAGGTCCACGAATACTAATGACATTATTTTTTTGTTGTTGTTGTTCCAGTAACATCTCAAATGGAGAGAGAAGACGGAATGTTAAAGGCAGAGAAACCTGCATCTAAGCCCCTCGAGAGGCTGAGCTTATTACCCGACTTCTTCAGCATCGCCGCCTACTTACCCGCCTCCTGGCTGACCAAGAGCCCCGTGGATCCCGTGGCGGCCACTCGAGAGCGATCGGCCGAAGAAACCGTCATCTTGGCGGAGGCGCTAAGCATCGAGAACGGAACCAGGAAGATCGAGAACTTCAAACTGTCCTACGCCGAGGCGAGCGACGAGGAATCCCAAGCGAGCACCATCGAGGAAGAGGTGGGTACAGTCCTTCATTTCAGAGGGAAGCGACAGCCGCGTCCACAACTTTAGAGCACGTCATTTCTCTTTAACAGCTATATTTTACTAGGCGCAAATTCCCAAAACCCCTTCGACGCCAGCTGTTGCTCGATGGTCACCTCTTATTGGTGGGAGAAGGGAGACAGGGAGTGGGGACACGACCCAATCATGTTCACTCTCTCTTCAGGTAACACTAGCGTAGGTAGAATTAAATCACTAAAATACTTTAAATCGGCATAAATAGAGTAACATGTACTTATTGTGATTTCAACTTGAAAAACATAACCTCACATTATTTAAATGAGATAACTGCAATTATAATTGATGTGAAATACATTGCGTTTTATGGAGAAAACAATAATTTACAAAATAAGACCAACTTTTAAATCACTAAAGTGATGGAAGTTTACTTTGATTTTTAGCAAATTTTCCGTTGTATTTTTATATCACTTTTATCCGTAGGTCACCGGACATTACAAAAAGATATTTTTAATTTTTTCCGATTTGAATAAATCACGAAACAGTTTTGCTCGACCGCCATGTTAGAACTTAATGCTCTTGTGCTTCATTTCAAACGAGTCAAGCGAGTTCGTCAATATTATTTGTACTACACTGTTAACTGACAGATATAAATTAAATCGTGTTACTTCATCCTTATTATTCATATTGTTGTGTGTTACAATGATTATGATTAAAATAAGGAAAACAATTATACATCTCAGTGATTTGACTTCGACTTGGAGCGCTGGTGTCACCACCTTAAATAAAGGAATGAGGTTATGTATATAAGAAATAACAATCGAGTTCCTCGGAACATTACTCTCACAAAAACAATCGTATTAAAAACTTTTCACAAGTTGCGATGAAAAAATATAAAAAATATTTGATAATAATAAGAATTCTTCTAGGGGTTTTAGTGCTCGTCAACAATTGATAATAATTGATAATAATGCCCCATCCTGGCCCGGGTTTTTCTCCGGTTTTCCTTCGGGTAGAGGCGGATTTATCATACAGGTTCTCTAGGCTTTGTCTAGGGGCTGTTCTATTCTAACAATAAATCGTGAATTTAGTGTTTTTTCAATTTTTAAGCACTATACTCAGAATAATCTATAGTTCGATAATAACTTACATGTAATTTTTTGCTTAAAATTACAAACATATTGACATTCTATTAGTATTATAACTCGCAGCTAACTTTTTATCTTATCTAGGAATTTGTAAATTAGTTGTTTTTTTTTCCTCCACGTGGTCATACGCAGTTTGTACTGTTTTTTGACAATAAATTTATTTATTTATATTTATTTATTTATCTAATTCTTCTACTATTAATGTCCATTATATAATCAATACGAATAAATAATTTAAGACTTATGATGATCTCTAAATTGATAATAATAATGTCGTAAGTTTTCCATTATTTATTTAATTGATAATAATGATTGGGATGAACTGGAGATCCCATAAACTATGCTTTTACATACTTCCATAAATGTACAAACCGTCTGATAACGTTTCTTAAGGTATTATTTTCGCGTTGACCAAAGTAAAGTTACAAATTATTCGCGAAACTTGGAAATATTGAAAAAATCTTGAAAATGCCCCTAAGGTATGAAAATTTAACGTCATTTGCGTTCCTATTTCCATTTGCTATGTTCTAGTATATTTTTTTACTCAATACTTTTTCCAGAATATCGCAAAGACACGAGCCCGTGAAGGTTTCTCCATAGTAATTTGAAGTCAAATAATTCAAAGTTTTGCGCCGTAAGGGTATGAAAATTCATCGCCACTGGATAGAGAATGGTCCGCCCCATCATTTAAAACATTTTCGGGGGTTCTTCAGCCCGTTCGCTCTGAGGCACACAATACCTTAATGTTGCAGGTACTGGTTCCAGCTGATTCGGAAGACGGAAGTTTGCCGAGACAAGCAAGTGTCGAGGAGGCGTCCGTCGTCGACGGGAGTTTTCCTCGTCGCGAGAGAACCTCTGTGTTTCCTGCTTCTTCTGCGATGCTCGCAAGCGAATCCGAAAGTGATTCTTTTTCCTACGAACGCGACTCGTTTTGAGAAACGACGACGAACGATTTCTAGAGTTAAGAAGAAGAAGAAGAATGGTGCTCTACAGTGCGTCTTCCCGAGACCTCTCAGTGAATCGACAGCTTTGTGAACTAGAAGAACGCGAACGTCTTGTACTTTAGGAACCTCTAAACGCACTACAACTAAAACTGCGCGGTAAGAAAGTTTGGTAAAGAGGGATGTTCACGGGGCTAGCGAACGCCGCTTTTCAACGCCACTTCGCTTCTTGACGCCGCGCAGTGGAGTACGTGGAGACGAAACCTGGCCAAAAGAAGTTTATCCCGTGAATTTGACAGATTAGGCAAATTATCGTTTAAATGAATATAAATAAATGTCACGTTAAATATATTTTTCATTCGACAGGTTATGTATCAAATCAATATGAACAATTAAAAAGAAGCTCTATATAAATAATGGAGATAACAATTAAAAATGATTTTTCGCCAATATTCAACAAATTTACAGGATAAAATACTTTTGGCCAGGTATCGCCTCGATATACTCCGCTGCGAGGTGACACGAAGAGGCGTTGAAAAGCGGCGTTCACTAGCCCCGTGTGTGTGTCCCTTCACGGAGACGAATGGAAGCTTTCAGAGCTGTCCAGTGTCGCAAAACTCTTTCTCGGCGCGCATTTCTCGTCGTCCAGAAGAACCCCTTTTACCCGGCCTCGGATCAACCGGCCTAACCCCCCCCCCCTGAAACAGTTAACCTTGATTGTTTGAGGGGCCCCAAGGCAAACGGAACCCTTTCCGGGGGGGGGGGCATTTAAATGGGTAAAAGGGTCCGTGGATAATCGAGAAAGTTTCTCGGATAACAATAAAGTATATTTCAGACATATTCATTTTCTTTAATTAACTTGTTAAAAGCAGTCCCAACGAATAAAACGGCATATTATTACATTCACCAAAGTAAATAAAAATAATAGACCCCACGTGGGTTTGAACCAACGTCACAGCTCTCAGTCACCGGGAATAGTCGCGTCGCTACGGTGACTGCAACAGATAAGTGTATGTTTATAGATTTAAAAAATAATATTACAAGACGACAAAGTATTCTTTTGAAAAATGCAGTCATGTTAGATGCATGAAAAAAAATATTTTTTTTTAAGCTTGAAGCTGTTTTTCGTGCATTTCAAATTTCTTTACGAAATCCTGATTTTTGCAGAAGGAAGCTCGTTGATTAACGCGAATAGGAAGAAGAGTTAGGATAATTAATAACCTAAAGAAAGATTTTAGAAGCGTTGTTTATTCCAGTAACTGGCTAAACAATTCTTTATTAAACTATGCGTTCTTTATATTACAGTTTGTATTATAGCATAATCAAAAATAATATTTATTTTACCATAACAAGGAATACAAAATATACTCTTATAATTAATGTTCCATATTAAAGGGAGCGTGGACCCATTGAAAAGGGTGTGTGAACCCATTTAAAAGGGTGAAGGAACACTTTTAAATGGGTTTCGTTCGCCTTGGGTTTCCAGTTTGATTCCCCTCTTGCATCCGAGTCTATGTTCCTATGAATCAGTTTTTCTCGTATTCGTTCATGTTTGTACATACAGAGTACAATAACAATGAGTAGCAATGACATCTCATTTGCCTGTTTATTGATTAACCGTCTCGAGGGGTAAGCACCGAGTGTTTCGGCCCCGACCAGACCGGTTAAGAGGGGTTCTATACTGCAGTCGGAAACCGTTGTACCCGGAAGGGGCAAGACAGTATTACTCCGAGAAGATCCACGACGGAACATTACTACGAACGAAGAACTTCATCAATGCACATAATACAAATATCCTCGCTTAGTCTGAGTAATAGACACAGACACGACACGTAGCCAGGGGGAGGGTGCTCGTGAGGTACGGGCCCCTCCCGAATTTTGTATTTGTTGTAATAAAGGTACTTTTTGTGTAAAATGTCGTTAATTTACCATTCATTCATATCATTATTCATAATTAAACAACTGAACGTTTTCAAAAGATTTTACAACAAATGGCTTAAAAGTTTACCCTTAATTTTTGTCATCAATAAGTCCAGATACCCTCGGAAATAAACTTTCGGTTTCATGCCTGTGAAGTAGGAATCTTGTCCAAAATATCTGAATTGGGACAAAATGGTAAAAGACAAACAATTAGGTACAGTTGTAGACCTGTATTTGGTTTACTTAACCTTGAATATAATAAAATTTATACACAGAACTCAAAAAATATATATTATTTTGACAAATTACGCTGTCAAAATCCACTATGGCAAAAATTAAATATTCTTTTCGATTCTGCCTATAACTTTTATTCTAATACAACAAAAGAAACATCCAGATTTTGTAGGAAATATTCCCTAGATAAACTGGGAATATCACTGTCAATGTTGTCAAAGATGAAGAACTATTTCTTTCACTTGGGAGACACACACAAACCGTCAATCCAAGGCGCTTACCATTGGACCCCGAAGACCTCTTAAATACAGAAGAAATTGTATCTTCATTAAATTCAATCTGAATGCAAAGCAAATCGCCCTCCAAAGTAAAGTTCCTCACCAAAACCAACTTCCTGGGAGTGCAGCTCTTAAATATGCAACAAATTACATAATTTTTGGTATGTATATAAATTAGAAAAAGAGTCAATGGAAACTCATGGGGACTGAAATAAAACTTCAGCTGAATTTTACTCCCATGATGAACAATTTGATAAATGTCATTCAAATCATCACCACTTTTCCGTATTTCCCCCCAGAATCTAGAGACTTCCCTAGTCAAATTTAGGGAGAATGATAATTGTTTATCAGATTGCAACTTCATCCTATCTTTGCCCTGATCTTGCGAAGATTAACAAATAAATTTCCCTCAGTGTACATTTTTTGCTACATGCAGCAACAAAATATTGTACAGATAAAATTAGACCAATCATTTGGACTACAAAGTAACTTTACATTGGGTCAGAGCCAGTGGCATAAATACCACTGCAAATGCCTGGGGTCACTAGTACAGATATTTCAAAGGTCAAAATAGTTAATTTCACCATTTTTAATTACCTCCCATAAGAAATTTGTTAGGGGTGCCCTTTGGTGACATTTCCAATAATATTTCAAAAGAACGTTGTATGATTTATGAATTTGGCATAAATAGTAATCCAACAACATAACCCAATACAGACAAAACATTCCTCGAACAGTTACTTCCCAAACAGTATTTATAATTTTCAACTACAATTAAACTAATTCTTCCTTATATTTATCTTAAAAATGTATAACAGTTATTATATAATATAGTTTATGTCATTTAAAATAAAAGCAACGTTGTCGATATTCATTTTTCAAAATTTTAATTGTTCAACTTTCTTCAATTTTATTTTTGCCCTGCCCCATTGTAAAATGCTCCATTTAAACTGTACAATTAATAATATATTTGAAAGTTAAGTGGCTTCACTTGTAAAGTGGTCGCATATTCATTTATTTGTAAAAATTCCTAAATTCTTAATAATAATAATATTATTATTAAAGCATGTCAAAACATTTTAACTGGGGGACCCCCGATGTGACCATTAACCGGGGCCCAGAAAGGTATAGTTACGCCACTGGTCAGAACATTAATAATGTCACACGAAGACTATGAAACTGCAAGTGACAAAAATTAATGAAAATCTTGAATGACAATGAATATAATTATTTTTCCTGAAATCCCTTGTTTGAAAGTAAGTCTGATATTATGTAGGATTAAAAATAAAAGCTATGACGCAATGAAACTGTTTAGATCAATGGTTTTAAGTGGCACAATTGAAACAGTTATATTTAGAACATAAAAAATGTATGAAGACGAATTACAAAGTGAATGAAACTAAGGTCACAAATAACTGCATGTAAAGAAGGACTCTACAATTAACTTATGATAACTTCGAGTAACTGTTAATTCCTCTAGATGCAATTAAATCAGTATCCTTCTAAATAAAATTTTGTGAATAAAATTACGACGACTAGTTTTATTTTACCAACCAGGGTTTGTGCTCCTCTTGCATGAAAAAACAAAAAACTCTCAAATAAACCATTTCCATTTTAAACCATTTCTTATGATCCAATAAATCATCACAATTCTTTAAATGATCAAATTTCTGGCCAAGTATGTTTGTATGTTTGTGCAAATCATAAAGTTACAAAAATAGAGCATTGTATATTTTGCTCACATAATATATTTTTTAATGTAGACACAAGTTTGGGTATTTTACCAGTCAGTTAAAAGATGTTTCATATAGAGAGATAATAAAATTTACCAATGAAATGAATTTGAATGTGAAAAATATTTCAAAATTGAACAGAAATCTGAAAATATCCTGTATGTGGTGTGAGGTACATTAAAATCATGCCATTTAACATTCATTTCACAGGATTTAATCCACCACATAGTTAAAATACTTAATGTTTCATTGGCAATTGCAACCGACATCCTCAGGAAATACACTTTAATGCACTAAAGTAATTTATCAATTAAACGACATACAAAAGATTTATCTAATTCTACAAAAATCAATAAATGAAAAAATTCCGAGATCTTCAGATTTAATGACGAGGGTTCATTATTATCTCTTGTTGTTTAGTTTACACATGAAATTAAAAGTTCTCAAATAATTTTTCATTTCTAATTTTTTGACATTTTATGCATTCATAACTATTCTTTATTGGAATTACATTAATAATTTAATCTTTATTGGAATATTAATAACCACAACGCTATTCTGAAAACATTTGTCACTCTTGAGTTAAGGGTTGACCAATGAAATACGAGCAAGGACAATGTCAAAGGAGCAGTGAAGCCATTTTCAAGGAAAGTGCCACCATTCCACCTAACTAGCAGACTCGGCCAGAAGCAGATCTATGGGGGGATGGGAGAAATAGCCTCCGCCATTTGATCTGAACTTTTAACAGATAACATTGAAGTTGATCAATGGCATACTTTGCAAAAGTGTTACCAGATTATTATTGTTGTTATTATTATTATTAATACTAAATTAATAAAATGAATAATACCAGATTAATGAAATTAATAATACCAGATCAATAAAATTAATAATATATTAATAACTTTAATAAATAATTGTTATTAATAATTCCAGTGTTAATTGTTTATTTGATGCATTTTATTTAAAGGTAATATTTACAAAATTTTTGTTGTAAAATTATAATTTTCAAACAAAAGTGCTCCCCAGTTGCTCCCTCCCCCTTGATTACACGTCCATTAGGTTTGCACACTAGTAACTGCTGGGCGAGACCATATGCCAGCCCATATCCTAACAATTTCCTGAACTACCAAATACGTATTAGACACTCTATAATACTCTAATAGCATAGTACAAATACACCAACATTTTAATTTGCAACCTCTGGGCTCCTTGAATAGTTAACATACAATGTTAAAAATAAATAACAACAAAACATTAATACTCCACACAAAAGAAACTAAAATACTGCATAAAAATCAGAGAAGTGTGCAAATTACATTGGCATCTTCTTAAGCATTTATTAGCTCACTATATTTAGAAATGCTAGCACGTTTCCATTTTATTGGCAATTGTATGTTTAAAACTGGACAGTGTTTTGGGAGTAAGTCATAAATTAGGTAACTTTTTCCAAATAAGTAACAGAATTACTAATAAAGAAAAGCGTGCAATTGAACTGGTCTTAGCTTAATAATTTTAATAATAATATAAATAATTTATTGAACCACATAGGTCATAAAAAATGATGTATGGCAAGTCATAGTACTAACAATAGAAACAATAACAATAATATTAACATAAGAATAACAATATAATAATTTTAATACATTTAACAATATTAATTTAAATTAGTCTAAAAAAAAAGATACATAAAATACAATTATTTTCTACTATTACAGAATATTAATACTTATTTAGGCTAGTGTTCATAGATATCTATGGTAGGAGTTCTATTATTTTACTTTTATTTTATTAATTTATGTCAAGGTCTATTTTTGTGCAAAAACACTGTAATTTTAATTTTAACTCACAACTTCCAAGTACCTACTCATGGAGGAATGTTTACAGCATCAACAGCCAGGTGAAATTTGCGACGGACTGGGACCCGAACCCGGAACCTCCTGCTTTGACTGCAGGTTTGCTCCCCACTGCACCACCTGTCTCGAATCCCACAACTATTCACTGCACCACCCGCAACTTCCACCTGGCCTGATCCGGTGAACCTGGGTCACATCCTCCTTCAGAGGATAAGTGACCACGTAGGTATGCGAAAACCAGGTTAAAGAGTCACCAGCATTGGAGCCGCCTGTGGTCACTTATCCCCTGAAGGGAGATGTGACCCAGGTTCACCGGATCAGGCCTGGAGGAAGTTGCGGCGGGTGGTGCAGTGGCCAGAGCAGAAGGTCCCGGGTTCGAGTCCTTGTCCATCACAATTTTCACCTGGTTGTTGATGTTGCAGTATAATTTTAAGTTGTCAGTTCCTTTCCTGGATCATGAGTCACCTTTGTTCTAATGATTACCTATAACAGATTGTATGTCATACATTAGTTATTGTCATTGAGGAATTCTTGTCATGCATTAGATAGCTGTATACCTGCATTACGAGTGCTTTTTTGGCTAAGAGTGGATGTTATCTGTGGAAGATGGATATTTCTGGCCTACCTAGTGTTGTGAACATGAACTGTGGAATTAAATCTGTTGAGTAGTCCTTTGTCTAGTAGATCCTTTTTTACAAAGTACAAAGTTTCAAAAATGTATATGCATGGCAGTGGAAGTATTTTCAACTTTTCGAATAATGGTTTGCATGAATAAAGTGCAATTTGCAGTAAGAACTCTGATTGCATAGTTTAATGTGCTGAGTTTCGTATGCAGTGTTTCTAGGTGGCAGTTCCATTTCATGTTATGTTTATCCCAGAAACTGTGTTGTTTGTTCAAAAATGAGGTGGTTACCATTAAATTCAATGTTAGGTGTGTGCTGTTTAGATGAATGAGGATTATGTTAAGAAACTATGCAAGTTTTGTCAATATATATTATTTTTCCGTTTACACCATATCAATATACTGATTTGAGTCACATGTTTCAAATGTTAATCATTATAACTTCTTTAATGTTATATTTTTAATTTTTATTGATGAAATTAATTTTAATTATTTCTTCAAAACACTAAGCAAATTTTTATAATATGCTTTTACAGTATCTTCAAAAGATGTCTTTGGTTTTTGAGGACTTGAAAGTTACTAGGCTGGTGTAAGGTAGCACAAACTAACGAATTAGATGGTCAATTTCCATCCTCAATTAAACGGCATGTCTTCACCATATCATTGCAAGCAGCAAAGAAATATAAGTACCTGCATCAAAACATAAGCACACATCATGTACTTTTAAACATGTACAAAATGTTAAATGGGGCAATATTCAAAAGATTTGGATGTGTTAGTACTAAGATTCTACAGAGATACTTTGGATGTAGCAGATCATATAACTTTAGTTTCAAAGACAAATGGGCATTAGATCACAAAATTTGAGAGGTACAATAAGCCTTCAATTTGCCGGTTAAGGCATGATCCACCATCCTATTCAGAATTTTTGATAACATATAATGTATGCAATTCAGATGCACATTTATCTGAAAGAATTAGTTTATACCTAGCAAAATTTAGTCAGAGTTGCATAGTACTTGGGTATTTTATTATAAAATACACCAGCTATTACATTTCATCAGTCTAATTATCAAGAAATTCTGGTATTAGAATACAAATTTTATAAATATTACCTTTAAATAAAATGCATCAAATAAATAATTAACAATTAAGTATTATTAATAACAATTATAATATTCATAATTATATTATTAATAACAATAACAATTATTAATTGGTAACACTTTTAGAAAGTACACCATTTATCAGCTTTAATTTTATCTGTTAAGAGTTCAGGTCCAGTGGACCCAGAATGGGTTCTATAGCCCCCATAGATCCGCCACTGATCACACCAACAGGAGAACATTGCAGATAAACTCGAAAGTCAAGTTTTCTTGCAGTATCCATTGCACACTTATGATGCCCAACCCAGAATTTTGCATTAAAATTAATTTCATACAAACCACCTAACATATTTCCAGAATTGTTTACAAAAATTGGTAATCTCTAGAACTAAACTAATTGTGTCAAACAATATAGTTCTCGAGGAAAGAAACACTAAACCAAATTCCAATAAACATTCCTGCTCCACGCAATCATGTCTGTGGATAGTAGGTCATAAATACCTCACAATGAGCAAATTGCTGGATGTTTGTTGTTGTGGAGAGTTCATCTTATCAATCATGCTATCCTACTTATTCACCTGTTCAGTGGTGGATGAATATGTTATCTACTTATCTACTACAATTGACGTCCATTATATAATCTAATTAATTATATAATTATAGACTTACTTATTATATAATTAGCAAGTGTTATCTTTTTTCTTGAAACTCAACCAGGAACATAATTCTCTGAATTCCCATAAATTTTAACTTCGGCATTAAAATTTGGAATGTTACTATGTACATATTACGAAATATTTCAAGCATATAATAAGAAAAATCAAATAATGTCTAGTCACATGGTGTAGAAATACATCAATGAGATTAGGGTACTGATTTTCTTTTCTGTACATTCAAGAAAAGAAAACTGGAATGTTCACTGCTCTACTATCATTGTAAAATTGTAATATTTTATAAGAGCTTTATAACCATTCGTCTATAAAATTTTACAATTGTTGGATTGTTCAACAGTGCGACACCAACACCAGTGACAATTGGAAGTTCGATATACACTTCCAAATAACGGACAATACAATAATGAACATGTAAAACTGGTTTGACAAGCCGTCTTAAGCACAATAAGTTGAAATTACCCATAGAAAATAGCATGCATTGAAAATTTCCAAGATTTGTTCAACACAGACTCCATTGCCTGCAGTGTGTGAAAATCTGCAGTATGGTCACCAAATGCACGGATATGAAATAGCAGGAATATTGTGAAACAGTTAAAGAAGATTTTTGCACTAATCTTCACAAGAAGTAATCAAATTTCCAGTTCGTGCATCTGGATGCAAGAGAAATGTTTCAGCTACTCAGAATTGTTTCTTTTCATTCTAGTATTTGTACATGGGAAACGTAGTTAAGTGCTATTGAAGCTTATCCACATGGAGCGATCAGAGTTAGGAGGGTAGAATGGTAGTAGTATAGGTGGGCAAGTTAGATGGGTTTACCAACAACTTGGTCCACGTGGAGGGGTTAGTAGAAGTAGTTAGTAGTATTTAGTTACTGATACCAGGAGCAGGAGGAGCTGGATAGAGGAAGGAAGGTTTGCTTTTCAGTAGTCACAGGTATAAGAACTGGGACATTAATGTGAAAAGCTACAATTTTTTCTGGTCCCACTGGGCATTGAACCCGGAGTGGTTTGGTGGTGAGCGAGAAAAAAATTCAGAACTTTCTTATGGATTAGAAAAAAACTTAGGTAAAAATATTCTTATATCCACATGTCCAGGTCACATACCAACAACAGAAAATACTTCTCTTTACACCATGGTCATACAGAGTGAAATGTTTTCATTTTCACCGTGTCACAAATTGAATGTTTGATTAAGTTACCACTCTCTCTCTTTGTAAACACACTGTATCTACCTATACTAATTTAGAAGAATGGGTAAATCATATCTTAACAACAAAAACTCTCGAGCCAAGTCAAACAGTATGGCTCGCTAGTATGTAATGACCATCAACACAAGGTGGCTAGTGATTCTCCATTCAAAATTCCGTGACTTTTCCCTGATTTACCCTGACCATTGGATTAAACTTTCCCGGCTACATCGTTAACATGTGAGCAAAAAATAGCTTAACAATTGAAAAAAAAAACATCCTAGCAGGTGAAATCTTATAAAATTAAAGTAGTAGTTCCATAAAAGGAAATTATCAATAATTCATAAATCACACTTCAATTAGTTAAGAGTCATTGGTTGGAGTCATTTCAATGGTAGAGAGACAGTAAAAAAAATTAAAAAATAAGCATACTTGTCAGGAAAAAATATCACAATTGTAACTGCCTCTGGAGCCAGAGGTTGGAGCAGTGACATAGCAACTGAAATGCATTACAATGAAATCGTTAACACTGAAACTTCAGACTTAACAGGTCCGATTGAAGTCGTTTCACTGTCACGTCATTTTAGGAAACAGTTGAAATAATTGTTAAAAGTTCCTTAATACTTCTCGTAACGGCTGAAATTATTATGAAGAGTGTAGTCAGAAGAGCGGCAAATCAAGTTTGGTTTTGCATAAAAATAAAATCAAAGTTACATCAAACTGACATCTTGCACAATAAACAAAATGAATTAAAAGTGTAAATTTTTTTTTTATAATGGTGCATGGAGAGAAGAAACAAACTCACAGCAATTCATTATATCGTTAAAATATAAATAATGACACACTCATTGCAACGGAAGATTTCAGTGGAATAGAGTGCGACTCTCGTGACAGATTCAATGCAACGGAATTGTTGGGTGGTACTGCTTCACAGCTGTTGCGGAACCATTACAACAACTCAGCGTCTGGAGAAGTCTGGGACACCTCTAATAATAACATTCCATCAAGACTACTATAAGAAACTACCGGTTACTTCTGCTATAGGTGATGCAGCGTTTCTAGAGGCAGGTTTATTGGGTTTGAAATGTTTATTGACCACATTACGTCTAATTGAAGACAAAACAATTTTTATAGAATTTTTTAATTCGTCAATCATTGTTATAGCTTGTAGACTTTTTCCCTGAGCAGTCAGCAAATTCCCGGACTTTTTTCAGGTATCCCACTTTTCCCGCTCGCTCACCACCCTGCAACACAATGTAAAATTACTAAAAAATTTGCTCACTTTGATGCTCAGGAGAGAAATAAACAGTGTTAGTTGTACACTATCACATATTTTCTCTAAGCTACTTGATGACTCACAACAATCGGTGGCAACTACAATTTAAAAAATCAGAACAAAATTTTTCAGTTACTATAATAAACAAAACATTTTGTATCATGAGAATGAGTGCAGATAAAATAATTTCAAGATAAAAATACAGGTTTCGGTAGCTACTATCTTACTCAGCAACTTTGACCTCAATCCTTTCGGTCAAGCACCCTTAACTTAGCTTGTTCTTCTGTGACCTAAATTAAGTACAGTAAAACTCCTTCTGAGAGACCAGAGGCATCAGAAATTTGTCTCTTTCAAGTACGGAATGGTTTTTTTTTAACAAGTTGAACCTAATTTTACCAATACATAATGAAATAAGATGTTTGCAAATTTGCAAGAAGTTTTGGTGAAATTTAAAAAGGACTTCTCACAAGAAAAATTCTTTATTCAAATTTCTTTGCACCAATACAAATTGACAACATTTTCAACTGCCATTGTAATACTACGATATTAAATACATACTTTTAAGCAGACTAAACTTTGCTTACACAAAACGTTACATTTAATTTTACCCAAATTAAAAATATACATCATCAAGAAAATCATAAAGACGTCATGCAAAACATCTTGAAAACTGAATATTACCATACTTATAATATACATCTGATAATACAAAGTCAACAATTTACAAAATATCTCACAAATCCTGTAACTGTTTTGTAGTAATAAATAAATTAATATGAGTAACACAGTTTTCAACAGTTTTCTTTATACTTCTGTTTGAGTCCACATGAATGACAGGTACATCCTTCATTCGCTCATATGCAGCCAATACACTGAAAAAGAAAAATATATAGTCCATACATATACAATAATGTGACCTTAAAATTACTAAACAAAACTCTATATATTTTGGCAAAGAGAATGACTAAAGAACCACGATATGCTACATAGTCAAACATTTAATATTTCATATGTAATTTATTAATTTATTGAGAATTTAAGGGACAAGCCCCTTTACAAAACTACATACAATTGGTAGGTGGCACAAGCAACACCCATACACTTCATACATATACATATATACATATACTCAGTCACGATACTTTGCATAAAATTATTCAATACGGCTGCCAACCTCTATGAAACAAATCTTTGAAACTCACTCGCATTAATTTCAGGAAAAGTGTGGACACAAAGAATTTAAGTAATATGCAAATAAATATTAACAGTAGTCACAAAAGCGACTATTTGCTGCGAAGAAATACGTGTTAATAACACCACAAACAAAGACACAAGGTAATATTCGTTCCACACTTTGCTCGATGCAGAAAGAACAGAACAGCGCCACAAGTGAATTGAATTGGTGTTCGAGGTTGGCAAAGGAATCAATTTCGAATGTCTTGCCAACAGAACGAGAGGTACCCTTATCATTACTCTTATGGACGATGGCGAAGTAAAAGCGTTGGCTACACTGAGTACAGGTTCTACACCAACATCAAGCCAGTTAGACTGACAATAAGCAAATAAATTATTGACAAGAGAGCTGTTACAAACTGCGTATGACCACATTCAGGACAATAAAGTAATTTACTGCTACTGATACAAAATAAACTAATAAACACTGATTGCATTTCCATTTGTGTTTTTTTTCTCTTAAGTTGAATTTCTCGAAGAAAATTATGTTTACTTTCACTGTATGTAGGAATGTTTATTTGCTTGGAACCATCTGCGCACCCTGAAGACTCTCGCACACGGGGTTGCGGCCATGTGTCCTGTCTTGCCTCTCTTTATGAGGGTGCGAGGATGAATTGCCTCCTGACCGACCCGTGAAAAAGAATCCTGCCCGGGGGTCAAGTTGGCATTTGTGGGTGTGTGGGTGTTGATGTAAGGGTGGCCGCCCAGCGACAGCAATCGGGGGCAACAGTTCTGTTTCAGGTGAGTGAGGACAGTGTCCTGGTTAGGGAGTGTCAGAGGACGGTTCTCTTTTGGACGGTCACGGCAGCTGACCGCTGTTGCGACAATGTTGTATTACTTAATCCTAATAAATACTTGTTAATGTAGTAAGTGTTCATCTTGCTCATTTAAGATAAATCGGTCTCCCACAAAATTATGGGAAGTATAACAATCGCATATGTGCAGATACATATAAATTCTTCCACATAAACATGTAACAGAGAATGAGACAAATCTACTATAATACAAAATACAATATTATAAATGAAAATTACAGATGACACAAAATGTCTAAATAATTTAATATTTTTATTGTAAATTGAGGCAAAAAAGAAGTACCAACATTTGGTTGACAGTGTGTAATCGGTATGTATATCACTTTTGATAAGGTGTTAAGATTAGCACCTTTGCTTAAAATTTCATACTGATTACTAGATATGTGATAAGAAGGGCTGATAAAAATTAAGGTTTTGTAAAAATCAAATCTGGTTCTTTATCACTATTTTGGGCATTAAAATTTCAATGCATTTGTTTAAAGAAAAATTAATCGTTTATTAAATTATTAAAAACATTAATTTGTAAGCAAACAGAAAAACTGAATACAATTTGATTTTAGTAAATACTTTTAAATAATTAAAATTTGCTGATAAACTAATTAAAATTTTATTTCCTTCAAAATATTTTTTATTATGACACGTTGTACAATTTCCAAAATACTACTACTTTAGTGTTTGCTATAGGTTCAATATTTTAAATTATCTCAGTAACTGCCAATGAAATTTATTCGATAAATAGTGTTTTCAGCAAAAACTTATAATATATTACAACTTATTATATACAAGACAAATTTCACTCGAACTTTTTCTTATATCATTAAATTATTATGTCACCCTCTCAGATAACAACAACAAACCAGGCCAATAAAAATCCACTCTCCAAAAAAAGTTTTCAGAGAGCTTGTAGTTTTTAACAGAGCAGTTCATAAAGTGACAGCTTCCTGCATAGGGGTGAACTGCTGACAAGTAGTGAACACTATTGCGAATATGTATCATGAATACTATTAACCTTTCTGTGTTTTAAACATTTTTTTAGAATGCTTTGTTCCTGAAATAGTAAAAAGATAGTGTCTTTATTATTCTGTATTCTGCACTATGTAGAATTATAAAATACATTACTTGTGATTTAAAAAATAAAATTGAACCACAATTTAAAAATGTGCATGAGCGAAGCAAAGGGTACTCAACTAGTATCCAACAATTATCATTTCACTGTATAATGGAAATAAAGAGATATAATCTCAAAATTATTCAATACTTATAAAGTTGTATACAACTGAATTCATTCATAAATCCAAGTAATGAAGTGACAATAAATTTATAACAAGATATGTTTGGTTCAAAATACCATAAGATATTATGAGTTCCAAGGTTAATAAATATTAGATGTTGACAGCACTGATTACTAAACAGTACGCAAAGCATTTGCTTTAAGAATTTTCCTTAACGATAACGGATTCATTTTAAATTTCAAATGTTTGGCAGTTTTATAAATGAGTAAAAACCGCATTCCACAGTGAGAGAGAGAGAGAGTTCCTATGCGTGTATTGGTGTGTATATATGTATGTATGTATATATTGAGACTTTAAGGGATTAAACCCATAATTCCCATGAGCGGATTTGTGTTTCCCGCTAAGAGAGCATGTGGCTTGCTGAGCAGCACCACGCTGGCGACCGGTGCAGCATATCCCATCACCCGTCGTAAGAAGTCCATGCTAGCGGAGGCGGCGACAAAAGCAACGGTGGAGGCAGGAGAGACACGGAACAGCAAGAGGAGGAGAACAACTACGCTAGAGACTGGAGACAAGATCGGCGCGCAAAGAGGTGATATATTGAAGATCTGGCAGGACAAAATTATTTCTTTGGTTGATTGCTTCCTGGGATATTTTTATGGAATAAAAACACGGTGTGAACATTTTAAAATTATATTCAGACATAAAATTTACATTATTTACAAGATTACACTTGAAAATTTTACATAATATATATGAATATCTTGTAAATTTTCCATTCTTAGGTATATATAAAGTTTGTATGATAATTATAATTAAATAAACAAAATATATATAAAAATATTTTGTTTATTTAATTATAATAATATATGTTTAATAACTTACAATGTCAAAACATTATATACAAACTTAGATGAAATATTCAAAAATATATGTGCAAGCCTGATTGTACAGTAGATAATTATCTAGGATACCTACTATTTATAAAATGTTTGTTGATTCACAAAAATATTAATCAGAATCACTACCAGATTCTTCAAAATCCCTATGAGACTCGGCAGAAGTGTCTCGATCTCGAACTTTCGACTTGTTTGATTGGAACTCTCATTTCTATACGCTCACACACTTCTGGAGTAATTTGCCCTCGTTTTGTTTTTGGAGCACATAAACTTGCAATATATGGGTCGGATGTAATTGGTAATCTATTTAATAAACCTCTATTGGTATCAAGTCTTGAAGTCTTTCTAGTGAACAATTCCATAAATCTCTTATTGTGCTTATTCCTAGCCTCCTGTGCCTCTTCTGAAAGTTGACTGATTGGAAAAATATACGAAGAAATAATATCTTCCTCCGCCTAAGTATCTTATGTACACTCACAGGCATTGTGTACCACAAATACTCTTCGATATACAAATCGCTTTTGCTTTGGCGTATTTTCCAAATTTATAGCTATTGATGGGAAAGCCACTATTAATGCATTCTAATGACGTGGAAGCACTTAATAAGCTCAATTTTGACACCTGTTATTTCTGCTGACTTTTCAGCATTCCTAAAATTTTACGGGTTGTGTTGCCATCATTTGTGTTTCTAGTGTGTTGCTTAGGTATATCGACCAATAAACCTAATTCCCGCCTAAATTTATCTTGTACAATCTTCTTTTTCAGCTACAATATCTTTGTTCTCATCTCCTCGGGCTTGCCATGCTTTTATATCGAGCCGATACGAAATGTGTAATATGGATTCAAAGAATCTTATACACGAATGCACTGGTGATAAGCCTAAAGAATGAAAATCTCTTTTAACAGTCTTTGCTATTATGACGCTTCTGTTATTCGTGTCTTTAGTCTTTGCTCCACATAAATAACAAGTTTGTGTGGAACCACAAGACGTAATGGCATTATACATTTTGCCATCAACCATGCAGAATATCAATGTTGGTTTAATCAAGACTTCCATATCATTTACAAAAATCTTAGTTGGTGACAGTTTCAATTTCGTTTTTAATTTTATCGACTTCTGTTGTTATCAAACTTACAGCTTCCTTTGCAAATACAAATTTTATTGGACGACAATATCTGGTTGAGGTAGGTGAAGGGTTTTGCCAGAAAATTTTTCAAATGTTATGCTCTTCCACAATTATTTGGATTGGCACCATCAAAACGCTAAATAGACTTTCGTCACAGCATTGCTCCTCAGACAGTTTTTGTCTGTATTTGGTTTGTTCGGCTCCATTACAACACTATTTGACAATTATTTCCATACCTTCCATAAGTCATCTATAGTCTTTAAAACTTATTCTTGGGTTTTGCACAATCGTGTGATGCATCAAAGTTTGAAGTTTAACTTCAGCGTGTGTTTCAGTTACACTTATGTCAGAAGGGTAGCATAACTGTTTCACCGCTTACACCTTGTGATATGGCGGATACATTTTACCATTAATTTTGTTAGCTTGCTGACGTGTTGTATTGGTGTGTTGAAAGATTCGCGTCAACTATCAGTGCAACAGCTTTGCCTGCAGAAAGTCCTCCTTATTTTTTACTTCTAAAACACTTTCGCGCTTTCTTTATTGCAGTACCTCTTCGAGGTGAAAAGGCGCAGAGCTCTTTTACGATAGCAGCAGAATCCCTTTTTCCATCCTTGCGAATACATACTTCGGTTGCCATGGACAATTCTTCCTGACTTGTCATCTCAAGAAGATATTGGATTTGTCGCCTCTTTGTTTTAGTGCTAAAAGTTTCAAAGTCCTTTTGTGGTCTTCCGGCCCAGCTACTGGGACAAGGAAGTTGAATATTTATTTCACTGTCATTGACAAAATCAGCGAAAGAAAAATGCTCATGCAACCACGACGAATTTGCATTTAAGAAACGTTCTCGGTGTCTGCCCAACTTTTTCCAATTTTCATCTTTTTTTACTACAGCTCCTGATTCTTGCTTTTAATTTATTTAAAATTTCATCTGAAAATGACAGATCACCCAGTTCTCTCAGTATATAATGCAATAAAGCATCTGTTTGTGATTCTTTCACACTGTCGAACCAAACATCGAAAAATGGCAGTTGTGAAATTTGCGATGTCATTCTGAAAACGGAGAAAAATATCTACAAGTGTCGCAAACTTCCGCAAACAAACTATCATGTTACTTAAAGCATACAAGTAGTGCAATCAGAAAAACATACCATCATACTGGTATTTTTTGGTATACTGTACTAAAAGTTTAATTCAAACAGAGTTTGCTATTTTTCTTGTAATAAAATTGACTGGGTGTTTTCTTTTAACGCTTACTAATAATTTAGAAAACATATAAAAGCAAAAACATTTGTAAGTTTACCTTAACAGTCACAGAAACAATATATCAACAATCGATCACTACTAGAGCACAGAAACACAGCGTAATCATCGAGCGAACTTAAATGAATGACGGCAAGCCGACCCTTTTTTCTATTGTTTCGTGTGACTTCTTGGAAAATAGACCTTATTTTGTTGAAATTTGATTCGCCTTGGCTTATATTCAACCGGTTTTGTGCATGTAAAAATTGGCTCATTTTTTAAAAATTTTGTCCTGCTCAATATTCAAAATATCACACTGTGCGACGGTTCACGCCGGCATAGGGCACTGTACCCGCGAAGGCTACCACATTCTCCAACTTCGCGATCGCCTGTCTCGATCCGAGAAGAAGAAATCTTGGATGGAAGATGGAAATTTTGTTGTTGTTTTGTTGTCGAGTTATATTTAATTTTGTTTCATTTTTGAGTAATAAATGATTTGATTGTTGCCACGTGTTTCCACCTCAGAGACTAGCCTGCTCCCTCCGCACTTCTGGCCGGAGGTTCCTCTCGGCCCTGCAATAATTATTGACATTCCCTCTTTGGACATTGGTTTCAAAAGAGTGACAAATTGTCGTGTGTGTGTGTGTGTGTGTGTATGCAGAGACAGAAAGAGCCGTATCTGTGCCACCACACGTATTTGCTTTGTGGTCGAGTTATTTTAAGGGTACCGACACATAAGCTACAGAAAGCATGTATCCTGCAGGTTGAAGACCACTTATTAGCCAATCCCCGTTGTGGATGGGAATATTGGACGAATTTAACATGTAATAAAATAGGTTTTTGAGTAGATTAAGTAAAAAACCCATCTAAACGTAATTTAAAACTTCTACAAATCATATTTAATTTCAGTCATAATTTCAGCTTTTCAATGTTGTCATAAACAGAATGAAAAAGCAGCTGGGTTGAAATTGACTGAACTTTCCGCTTATATTTGTTTAAATTTTAGAAGACAGTACATTTCAGAACAGTTTTTTTATGCACCAGTATTGTATTTTGTTTATCTCAAAGCACGTTCATGTATTTTTCTTCTTACAAAAAGCTATTTAATAGCGAAGGTAGTACATTATAGACACAATGCCATCGGGGACGCAGGGTACCACGGTACTCTTAGGAAATCAACAATATATCAATCGAAAAAGGGAAAGACAATGGTAAGAAACAACTTGAAGAAATAAAGTTACATACTTATGAATGGGACACTTCATCATACAATTCAAATTTGTGCTCATATGTTAGTCTCTCTTAAATACTAAAGTGTACAACAAAATCTCTCATATTTACAAAGCAATGCTTTCCCACAACAAGACGTTAACAAAATTCCTTAAATTAAAAAAATATTAAAAAATAAAGAAATACGTAATATGCAACTTGTTTTAATCAATACAACTTATTTAAGCAGTCATTACACTATTATTAAGAATATTATTTTAAAATAACAATTTTACACCTTTTCCATAGAAAAGATGTTATCTAAAAAGAGGGAGAAAAATCATTCATTAAAATTTTAAAAAACTCACAGGTTTCGAAAAGCTTGATTTATGGCCAGCTGATTTTCTTCTTCAGTAGTTTGTTTTCTCCTAGCATGTCGAGCATATCTAACTTTTTCGTTAACATTCAGGAAGATAATTAAGTCAGGCTTCAACAAGTCTTCAGGCCACTTGTACACAGGATCACCGACAGGGGGAAGAGAAGGTATTCCACCTGCCTCAAATTCTTGAGCTAAGGCATAAGCAGCCGAACTGTACCAAAACCTATAAATACACAAGTTCATTCAACAATTTCACCAAATTTAGTGACATTAAATTTGACCTACGACACCCTTTCCATGAAAAATCACAGAGGGCAATTAAAGGTTAAGAATAATGTAGTGGAACAATTTTACATGAGGATTAAAACAGATAAAATATTGCATATATTTCTTCTGTGTTCCTAACCGTGGACAAGATATGTGATAACTTCCATTCAGTTGAAAATGGCGATGAGCTGGGAATCAAACCCAGGACTCGTGCATTGATTCCCGGCTCATTACTATTCTCATTTGACCAAAAGTTATCACAAGATATTGCCAAAAAATTTGAAAAATTTCCAATAAACCTCAAAAACCTTAACTTATTAAAATAGTAATAAAGTTCTCAAATCAAATAAGTAAAAGCACATTATTTTACACATAAGAAAGAAGGAAAATGTTCCGAGAAAAATTAATTTTCATGCTTCAAATGAATTATGAATTCCTAAACAAAGATTTGACATAACTTTCTCCACAAACACAATAACTTAGTGACAAACATAATTCTGGTAGTTTCAAAGAAATGGTATAAAATAAAAAGCTCTAATTGGGTACATTATTTTATTTCACATAAAAATAAATCCCACCTGTCTAGGAAAACTGGTTTCTGCTGACAAGTATCCTCAATCTCTTGTGCAGCAATATAATTGCCAAGGCTATAGAACGCTTTACGAATGTCTGATGGATGTTTGTCAAATTTTTCTCGCAAGCTTGATAAAGTTGATGGGGGAGTAACCTTTGTAAGGCCACTCAAAGCTTTTGCTACTCCTTTAGAGATAGTTGATTTACCTGAAAGAAATCATTTATTAGTATCTTTAACAAAATTCATTTTTCATATCTGATAACTTTGACTTACCAGAACCATCAAGTCCTTCAAATACGACAAAAATTTTTCTTTCTGTTTGTTGTGAATTCTTAGGCTGTCCTTTTGGAAGAACTTGATGATATATATGAAGGAGTTCTTGAACTTCATGCAATGAGCTCACCTACGGATTATTTATTATTAATTTTAACTCAATAAAAAACAATAGATAATTATATGATACCTCAGATCTGGCACACTTACAGGTTCATTTTTCAAAACAGAAAAAATTGATTCCACTGAATGATAAACAGATTTTATCCTCATTTTGTCACTATCCCCACTTTCGGTCATAACTAGAAATCAAGTACGCAAAAACATTATTGCGAAAATAGTTTCTTCGGCGAACATCAATTCATTTCTTCATGGTAAAGAAATAAAACCACAACAAAACATCACAACATATTAAACATCACATAAGTTCTCAACGGAACTATAACACTCTTTTTGAATTCTATCAAATATTACCACACGCGCGCACTCCCAGTTCCCACAACACATTGCAACACATTGCACCACATTGCAGCCAACTTAACACAAAGAAAAATGTCAAGTTCATCACATGAGAAAACGAAAATTATAATTAAAAAATTGGTCTATTTTATCATTGTACAACATTTCGAAAAGACCCAAAAATTCTTCAAAGTTTGTTACATAATCAATTAAATAAGAACTATCATTTAATGATATGTTTTCTCATTCATCACAGCACACACACATTCACACTCACTATTGACAAGTTAAAAGAAAAAATACCACTTCATTTTCATCCCTTTTGTAGGCATCGGGCGACAACCCAATAAAAAGTGATGAAATGAAGTAAAATTAAGTATGAAATTAAAGTCAACAGGAACCTAAAACTCAAACGGTTAAAAGGATTCCTCGTTGAAATGATACTACGTACCTTTTTATATTTCTGACAATTATGAACGATTAAATGAATGCTGCAAACTCTCGCGTTCAATTGGGTCGCTGATAACGAACGTTTTTTCTTCACTTCGTGTAGTAAAATATATCTCTCTCCTGTGCTCGTTTCAATTCCCGGGCTGCTTATCATTCACCAGCTGTGCTGATACCTGGCTGCTGCCTGGCTGAATTCAACCCGATTCAACTGTCACTGAATTACGTCATCAGGGGTTTCCCCTTATCGTTTGCTCGTTCACATGACTCTTTACACATGTCTGCCCGTTATAGCATGATAGCATCTATCTCGTTGTAATCATAATCAGTGGCAGATGCCGAATATCTTTTAAGCGGGGGAATGTTTTGTATCTTCGTGAGTTCTAGGGGTATGTAACGTGTAGGAAACATTGGAGTAACATTTTAAGGAAGTTTACGATTTTGTAAGAATTTATAGTCCTGATAAAAATAACCTACGTTATAATCAATCCAATCAAAAGTATGTTAACATTATTTTTATGAGGTTCACTCTCCAGGAACGATCCTCTTAGCAATTAATAATATTTAGGAGATACACGACCTCTGGAAAAGTTATACACGGCTATGGGTCCATGGAAAAGTTATAAAAGGCTATGGGTTAATTTTCAGTATTATAATTATTGAAATATTATAACTATTAAATTGTGGCGAAGAAGTTATAACTATAGAATTGTGACTAAAAGAGAACCGTCACCTAATTGATATGGAGCCTGAGGAGTCAAGATGTGAAATTCAAGCAAAGTTTAGCGCAATGTATCACTGAAGTCCAAGGTTTACCAAAAAGAGTAGCATTCATTAGAAAATCGGGCTGAAGAGCTGTCTGGGGCGGGCAGGACCAGGAAGGGCTCGAGTTGTATAAAATCAGACTTCGACTATCCACGTTCCTCCAGTTCGGTGGTGAGGAGGTAGATCCTTACAACGATTCAGACGCTAAAGATGCATTTGTTGTTTTGTCACCTAAACATATAAGAAAGAAAGGTAACGAGATGTGACCGTTGGAGCGAAAGCGCCGTGTTGTGACATGTCTATTGGGGGAGAGAGTTTGACCTAGCGAGGCTCCAGCCATTCCACACAAAGGCTGCTCTAATCCATGAGAAAGGTAACTTCAGGCAGTGTCAGCAACGCCAAAGTTTAGAGATCAAGCCCTCTATCAATTACTGATCGGCTGATATAAACTCTCTAAGATTCTGCTGCCCACGTGTCTACAGCGAGAGGAAGAGTCGGCAATCTCTTAGCGGTACTGGCATTGGCTCCTCGACTTTCTCGTGGACTTTAAAGCTCCTCCCTCATTCGCTTTCTGTCGCTTGCGAGGACTGTAGATGCGTCATACATGACTGTGAGGGCGCCAGCCTCTTCGGATGTTCCCTTTGGGTGTATTTGGACTACGAAGTGCCTAGGCCAACACCAGAGGGGGTCCCTTTGGGGATGCCCATAACACAAAATTTAAATAGAGTATCAAAAGTCATAAAGGAGTATAATACATAACTAATAATTTAGAAATGAAAATTGGTAATAAGTAATTTAGATTAAGATTTTAGGCTGAGAATTTGGAACAACGAATTTATCAATTAGCGAATTTTATGATCGACACGACCGTAAAAATATTCAAATATTTTTGTAAGTTTCATTATTATATAAGCCTAATGATTGGGGAATGTTGGAAGTAGGGAGAGAGGGCTCTAATGACCTCGACGTTGACGAACCCTAAACATGTGCCTTGGGCCCCAGAATCCTATTGAAGGCGCTGTCGAGAGTTGCAGGTGAAGTCGCGTATTTTACAATTAATACTTGAAAAATTGTAAATAGTTATCTGAATATTTCGAAATCCTCAGAGTCCTCAAGAATTTGATTCGCTGGGCACGAGCACGCTATGCAGTTGCATAACAGCGGCGTTGGCCATGAACTATGTACCAGAAAAGCAGTTTAACTAGCGCCGTCAAAAACGATTCTTTAGTACCGCTTTGATTTAGTTTCTAAAAGGAATATTTTCGATTGAACATTATAATCCCCACACATTCCTGACCTGAAACTTTTGAAAAGCTTTCTGAAAAGGCTTCTATAACGTAGGAAATGAATGAGGTGTCAATATTTTCCTGTCACATCGGACAAAGAAACTGTCACGCGCACCGTTCCTCTTTGCTCTTTCGAGGGGGGAAGCAGAGTCTCACCAAAAATTAATTGATGGCAACTTTCATGTTGTTTGTCGTAGTTCAACTGTTTATTTCGAGTAATTAGTCTGGCGACAAGTTGTGAATTAACAGTATTTTTTTCTCATATTAAATGGTTTAAAAACATAATACAAAAACGTTTGAAATTTCCAAGGAGGGTCTATCTAATCCCTACCCTCTCCATAGGGCTATTATTTTGTTAAGCGAATTTGGCCAACTTTGGACCGCATGGAATCTAAGGCTTTCTGGTCAATCTCTTCTTTTCTTCCCAGAACCTCTTCATTCTTTTACTTCTAATCTTTCTCTGCTCCTCGGAAATTACAAATTTGGGCCTGCATTTTGATGGTTTCTCCTCGAATGCCTTGATGCCGTCAACTCGGCTTCTAAATACCTTTCTATTGTGGATCACGTCTTCAGTAACTCCAATTTCTACTGCGTCTCTCTTGACTTCTTCTACCCACTTTGTTGTAGCCTTCAGTCCTGCAATGTACTTGAAAACTTTCTTCGTCAAACGGATCTCGTCCATTCTCATGAAATGTCCGTAGAACTTCAGCCTTCGTTTGCGCATTGTGACAGTGTGATATTTTCAGTGTGCTAATAAAGGTCCTCGTTCTTCCTTTTCTTCCATGTCCCGTCAGCACTTTTCCTTGGTCCTAGAATTTTTCTCAATATTTTCCTTTGCTTTATTTCGAGTTCCTTCAGCTCCCCTTTTTTGTTCAATGTGAGACATTCCGAGGCATACAGACTCTCTGGTTTTATTACTGTGGTATAATGTCTGATTTTTGCATTGTAGGATATTGCCCTTTTGTTGTACCTGTTCTGAGTTAACCTGTATGCCAGTTCCAATTTTCTAGTTCTTTCTTTGTTTGCCTCTTTATCCAGTCCATTGAGTTGAATCCATTCCCCCAAATATTTGAACTTCTCAGTTCTTTTGATAGTTCCTTGCTGTACCTTCATGTATCTCTCTCCTTGATGTCTGTACTCTGTTTTATCGTAGGAAACTTTAAGACCTGTTTTCTCAGCGATCTCGTGTAGAGTATCCAACATATTATGGGCACCTTCTCAGTCATGGGTAAAGAGGGCAAGATCATCAGCAAAAGCCAAACATTTAATTTCCAGGTTCTCTCTTTTTCTCCCGAGATAGATTCCTCTAATTCCTTCCGCTTCCAAAACGTTTTCCCAGGTTCTCATGATTTTTTTTCAGAACTATGTTGAAGAGGATCGGTGATAAGCCGTCTCCTTGTCTGACTCCTGTTCTAATTTCAAAAGCATCAGATAGTTCCCCCCAAAATTTGACTTTTAACTTGGTGTCCATCAGCGTTTGTTTTACTATTCAGGGCTATTCTTATTGTTGGAAGATTTCTAACGTGCAATTCGAATGAAAATAATTTATTTCTGTTTTACTTGTTACTCGAGAATTGTCTTAACTTGTAAAATGTCATTCAATTATCTGTGGTAGGGGATTGTTGAACGATAACAAGATATGTTTCTTTTGAAGACCGAGTAGAGGGCGCAGATGTCAAGTTCGTTTCTCATATTGGCTGCTAGGAAGCGCAGTAAAGCAGTTTCTCTTCACAACATTACTCTTGATAAGTTCAGGATATTTGACCACAAGATAAATTTGCACTATTCTTGAGGGCTTGTTCAAGTAAACAATTGCATCTTATAATTCGTATATTTTTCCTGATTTTCAGGAATTATCAACAGATGAAAGAAAAACAATGTTTAGGCCAAGTAAAAAACAATTTTTTGTTACACCAATGTTTCAAAATATTTTATACCTGCTTCAGGGCTAAGAATTTTAATCCATGATTACACTGTTCATATCATCCTATATCACTCACACCACCAATCCTGCAACATTCTTCTCTGAACCCTAGGTATTGCTTGTTGGTCGTAAGGATGTGTGCGAGTGGTTGTGTGTTTTGAAGGAGGATGTTGCTGAACTGGTGCAATGAGTAGTTTTGAGGTGATATAATCATGTTTTAGAATTATTAACTCTAAACAGATATAAATATATATGAAAATGTTAGAGTAACAAATAATTATACAATACTTGGCCCAAACAGAAAGATATCCTTATTTGTGTAATATGAAGGCTGAAAATATAATCAATGAAAAACTAAATGTTTATTCCATTTTAGCCCCTCAAAACAATTCACTGAAATTCTTTTCTCTTGTCAACATACTTATCTATTAAAACCCTATTGCCTTGTTTGTATAATTATATTTCCATTATTTTCTAAAATCTTTATCTTTTTATATTTTATTGCGAGAAGTGAAGATTGGCTCTAAGCAACTGGCATGTGATGTAAGGAATGGTAACAGAGGAACACCAGAAGTTTAAACTTTGTTATCTACCCCCCTTACCCTCCAGCCCCATGTAGTTTTAATTGTTCATGAAACATTTGTTTCTCCCCACTGCTCCAGGGCATATTTTAACAAGTTGGCTCCAAGGGAGGGGAGGTATCTTTTCATAGCTTGATGCATTAGCGGTATTTCGCTTAAAACTTCGGTATAGACGCAACAAAATAATTTATGTCTGCTACACTTAAACATTAGTTTCATGTTTCAAGAAGCTTGAATAATATTTAGCAGTGTACGAGTAAATGGTCCAAGCAGACGTAGAATACAATTTTCGTAAACCGAAATGAAAGATATGATAATGATAAAATACATAGGAGGACAGCAAACGCACTGCAGATACGAAATTACATCAATTTCTTTCTACGACGAAATTACATTTAAATACAACTTTTACCATATTTTGTCACTCTATGCTGCAGATGAAAAAACCTGTATGACAAAGTGTGTGCAATGGTTTCGCACCACTAGTTTTGTTTTTTGTCTACAACTGCCAATCCGTGTACAGAAGGCACCCATTTCTATAGCAGGACACTGCGAATGATTTATTTGTATCTTTTTCTTCTTTATGTTCCCAATTTGAATGGATTTCGTTCACAGCCTCCTGACCTCTCCTGGTCCACGGAATACGAGATATCTCGAAAGAGACAAGCGATGAAAAAGTGGGTGGTCTGGCGCCAGTCACCCCCATCCCTTCGTCCCTTCATATCACATTTCGCTGTTCCCCAGCAGGGAGCCGTCACAACACGTCATCCCCCCCTCACCCCACCCCCCACCATCAAGAAACAAAAGGCGACACCCCTTTCGTCCGTTTTGTTTTTCTTATGTTTTCACGAAATGGAAATCAAAAAAGTTTATAAGACTTCTGAAGCGGGGAATGTTGATTTATGTGAAATATAAAACGTATTCAGCCTGGAGGAGAGCATTTCGTTCCAAAATATCATTTACTGGTTATAAATGACAGAACTGGTCTCTATAAAGAATAACAATAGTTTTTAAATTTCGTAATTTGAAGTGATTCAATACGAATCAACGTTGTGTGTTAATACGTTCCTCGCTGCGAGTGTTTTGAAAATGTTATGTTCTCATATACGATAAGGCATTATCTTTCGACGCCAATCCGCTCAGAGCATTCAAACTCTTAGAATCCAAAAGGGGATAGTTCGGATTATATGAAAATCGTACCCCCAAAATTCATGTAAACCTGTATTTAGAGAATTAAATGACTTTACTTTGCATGTACATTCAGGAATAATTTTATATAATTCCCTTCCCCAAAAAATAGAAGATATAAATAAATTGAATCTATTCAAAACGACGGTTTAAAGATTTCCAATACGCTACTATTTCTATAATGTGAAAGAATTTACTGATTTCAATAAAAGAAATTAACGAGAGTGTCAATTTCCCAATAAATATTATTTTCCATGTGGTTTAAGACCGTGGAAGTGATGTTACTTCCTCTCATACTTTTTCATGCTATTCTTTTAGTCTTCTAGATTCCTTGCTTCGTGCATGTTGCTTTTAATACTTTTTAAATAAATAATTAAAGACTTGCGACCTTTCATGGATGAACTCACAAAAATATATTTATATTATTCAAAGTCCAAACGCGGTCGTAAGTTATTAATTATTTATTTAATTAGATTATATACTGGACGTTAATTGCAGTTGAATTTGATTCTTTTTATTTATAATAGTTTATTTCGAACTGTGGATATGAAACCACTGACTGATAAGATAGTCTACTTTCTTGAGATTTTTAAGTTATAACCCGTTAAAAATATACATTTATTTGTAGAATTAAAAACGTTTGTGATTCCCCAGAAAATATCTACTCGTATAATACCAGAATTATACTTAAGGTGGGACTTAAGCCAAAGAAGAGAATAGCCAAGTCACCGAGAAGTCTAATCACTTTATTGTAATTGTTTTATAACACAACATATTAAATTATAATTATGAAAAAAATAGTCTAGTGAAAACAATTCTCAGGAACTCGCTTGATCCGTTAGAAATGTACAAACACATATACAGACATGGCGGTCGAGCGGATCGTTTTCGTCATATGTTCTTCACACCTCGGAAAAAAAGTGAAATATCATAATGCAATAACGGGTGACATGTAGATAAAAGTGATGCGGTAAATTCTATGGAAAATTTACTACAAATCGAAGTAAACGTCCACCACTTTCGTGATTTAAAAGTTGGTCTGTTTTTGAAAACAAGTGTCTTCTCCACAAGATGCAATGATTCACTCCATCAATTGCAACCGGCATCAACAGCCGATGAGGTATGTTTTTCAAATTGAAATCATAATACGTATATGTTACTCTGTATATTTATGCTGATATTGTAGTGTTTTAATTCTAGCTATGATTGTACAACCTGAAATCTGGGCAGGTTTTCTTGTTGAAGAGAAGACAACGCTAAAAAAGACTTGTCAAGATTTGACGACGGGTATCGCGACGAGTGTAGCTTGTTGAACACAGTAGTTGTTTTTTAAACATAACTCTTTTTACGGCTGCTTCGCTCTTCGCTGGCGTCCGTGCCGCGTTTATTGAAAGGAACAGCGGTCATCTCGACACGACATTCGAAGGAAAAGATCAACACGTCAAGCGACGGAAGACAAGATGGCGTTTAACTGACGCAAACAAACATGGCGCTCAGCGAGTGCTAAGGGTCAAAGAATGTTTAACGCTTTTTAAAATTTGTTTATTTAAAGTCGCTTTTTAATATCACAGGTCATCAGTGCCCACAAGAAAAATTACAGTTATATGGCTAAATTGATAAACTGTTTGAAAAGAAATCACTGAAAATATTGATTCAATTGTTACATTAAATAAAAAGAAATCATTACCAATAAACACATAACAAAATAAATATCGATACAATAAACCACTAATAAAATTGAAAATAAAACAACTTTAAATCAGTTTGTCCAGTTGTGACGGTTTCAAAAGTCGTAGTATCGTCTGACATCCACTGAAGTGCGTTTCAAATATATTAACAATATCATTTGGGTTATTTAAGGAATGTATTTAATTTCTAAGTTCAGGGCACTGCAAGTCGAGTCGGTATCTCCACAAAGGGGACGAGGTCTTCTTCATCGAGTGGATGTAATTGAGGTTGAAGTGATTAATCCGCAACCTAGACAAAATAGTTTGGTCTCTTCTTCCCAAGGTGAATTTAGAGTTGATTTTCTTACAAGATGTAATTTCATAGATTTTGAATTCCATTCTAAATCCCGTTCTTTTCAACTTTTTTTCTTAGATAGTTTCTTAGCATCTATTAAAGTTGTCATTGTTTTTATAGAGGTCCACTCCATTTTGCCGTCCCTAACAAATCAAAACTGAACCCCTTCTATTCTGAGGTTTACGTCGAAATTCATGTAGTTAAAATGTTTTTCTGTATGTGTTATACAAGTGAAAGCAAGCGCACCGTTTGCACAACACTAAAAACTCAAATAATATCAATACCTCTATTAAAATTCATTTCTATACAAAGCCTATTAACGACGATTTTTAATTCATTGACTGATATTCATTTTTAAGATGAGGCACTACGAAATCTAGAAACGGAAATTAATAAATCCCGCGTTCCTTGGGTCTTATTAGATAATTAATTTCTTAAATATAATTTCTCTCTCGTTGTAAACATGTGTAATAATTTTCTAAGCATTTTATTCCGTTTGTGTGTGTGTATTTTATAGATAATATTATAGATATTGATGATTTGTTTTTTAACTTCGTATTATTTTCTATCTGCCACCGAGCATTGCTCACTAGCACGCTACTAATTATTGATATTATTATTATTATTATTATTATTATTATTATTATTATTATTATTATGAGGCATATTGTTCTTTGGAGCTTATTCTTTTTATTTGTTTTTCATTTTATTTTTTAGTTTAATGGTCTCTCTTTGTTCATTAGATGGCCCATCAGACCCCTACATGGGTTACATCACCAAAGGTTCTTTGGGGTTTCGGCTCAGTCGGGGTTCGAAGTAGAGACTACCTTCTGCACCGCTGCTCCTACCATGGAGAAGACTTTAGTGATTCTAATTAAAGTTAAATCCGTCTCGTATGTACTTTATCACGCCATTGCTGCAGTACTTTTAAAATATCTGAAAACAATTTCAGAAGTATTTTCCTGCATGCTTGTATTGTGTCTTATTATCCATATAAGTTTTTTTGTATCTGTGCACAGCCTTGGCACGGTTGTGTACATTAATTCTGTAGCCCTATCCTGACCCCGGTTTTTCTCGGTTTTCCTTCAGGTAAAGGGGGAGTTTTTTGTACAGACTCAAGACTTACCCAGAGGTGGAAGTTTATTTTAATAATTAATCTCGAATTTAGAGTTATTTCAATAGTAACGATTTATAAACAATATTTTCCGAAAATCTACGGAATCATCCGAATAACTCCGAAGTACGTATAGTAAAAGTCACCATACTTTGCTTCGAGAAAATCAACTTAAGAAAGAAAAACATGAACGGAAATGCATTGTGTTCATTAGTTTATTTTGTATTAGTGGCAGTAAATTACTTTATTTTCCTCAACGTGGTCATAAACAGTTTGTAACAGCTCTCTTGACAATAAATTATTTATTTATTTATTTATTTATTGTCAGTCTAACGGACTCGATGTTGGTATAGAACCTGTACTCAATGTAGCCAACGCTTTTACTTCGCCATCGTCCAAAAGAGTAATGATAAGGGTACCTCGCGTTCTGTTGGCAAGATATACGAAATTGAATCCATTGCCAACCTCTTGTCTTAGTTTGTTGTGTTATTAACTTGTATTTCTTTTATAGCAAATAGTCGCTTCTGTGACTACTATTAATATTTGTTTGGATATTATTTAAATTCTTTGTGACTACGCTTTTCTGCATATGTTGGACCGTTACCTGCACGCGAGTGAGTTTCAAGGATTTGTTTCGCAGACGTTGGCAATTTGTGTTAGGCAACGAATATTGAATAATTTTAGGCATATTATCGTGGCTTTTAGTATACTTGTGAACTGTCTTGTGTTTTATTAAATATAAATTGTGTTGAAATGTTAAATCCGCCTCTACCTCTGGGTCCTTGATCGGAATTGATGGGATGGTCCCTTGTTTGCTTCCGGAGAGTTGATTGGTTTATCGCCCTCCACGAGGTGTTACGCACTTTGTTTCTGCATTTCTGGCGATAAATTTATTAGTAGTATTTATCTCGAGCATCGACAACAATTTGCTGTGGGAATTTTGTTATTTGGAACCCAGCGCTTTCTAACGGGACAATATCAGTGCGAGTTCGTTTTGCTCGCATGGCGCTGTGGTAAATTGTGCCACATATAAATAAAATTGAGATCGTGGGTGTACAGACAAATTAAAGAAAATGACGAAGGTAGATGAGGTGTGGTTGAACACTGGACTGCCAGCAAACAATTTAATGACATGAAACATAAAAGTTGAAAAATAATGATAATACAAAGCTGAAATTCAGGTGATACCCTGTGATGAGGTGAGACGATCCGTTCCTTCAAAGATTCAGCTCGGATGGCGTTGGGTCGACGTCGATTTGATAAGCAGTTGAGGTTGAATTGCTGACTGCTTATCACGTGGCGATTCAACGGCGTGCCCATGCCCTCACGAGATAATCTTCAGGTTGAGAATAATTCCCCCAGCTGTCTCCTGGTACAAACTGAAAGAATAGTCGTCGTCTTGCTTTTACCGAATGATGAGAGAACTAAATCAGATTTGATGTCGACTCCTCAGAAGAGTTTTGCAGAGAGAGTGAGTTGTTTACATGTCGTGGTTAGCTTTCGGAGAATGGTTAGTCCGTCCGTCGATCGATCGATAGCGTGACGTCAGAGGTTAACCGTGTATCGATTGTTCATCTGGATCGATGGCGTGAATATTACGTAACGTCAGGTTATTGTAAATTGTTCTGGCGGCGAAGTGCAGTCTCGTGGATTCCAGTATAATTAATAAACGAGTCTGTAATTAATTAAGCCAGTCCAACCATTTCATCTCTTTTTTTTAACTCAAAGACGTAAATTTTGAATGGAGCTATGAGATTTGAAGAAATTGTCCACAGAAGATCAACAATCGAGAGATGTCGCTCAATTGGCACAAAGAGCATAGAGTCCACAGATTGTTCACTTGTCTAATGACACGATATCTAAAAATGTCTGAACAGTGGGTAAAACACTTGAGTCAATATCTTCATTGTCTGGCCTGGGTAAAAATGGTGTACAATTGTACAAGGACGGGTGGTGTAGTGGATACCCTTGCGATCAAAGTAGGGGTCCCGGATTCAATTCATGGCTCGTCGCCATTTCCACTAGGTCCAACGTTACCACATATCTTCTCTGCGTGTAGAATACACGGAAGAGACGTATGCATAATCTTTATTTTAAATGTATTGAAGATCCAAAAATTATGTCACAAAGTGAGGTGCTTGTCATTTTAGAATAGAATAAAAAAAGAATAGAATAGAATATTTATTGGGTTTGGCTCAGACCATGAGGTCTGCTCTTCCGCCAAACCATGTACAGAAAACGCACACACAAAAGAAAAAAAATGACAAATTATAGTAATAATTAAAATTACAATAATAAATAAACTACGAAATTAATTAGAATTTAGATAGTAATTAAGTTACAATAGTAATTGAAATTGAACATAATAAGTAAAACCACAAATAATTAGAATTACGTTAAAGTCGAAATAACAATCGAAGTTAGAGAACCGAAGTTATTTCAACAATGTGGAAAACAAAATTTACTTAAAATTTACATATTGTCTCTTACATTCTAAATATAATTTAAAACATGTGTCACAATCTAATGGAAAATATGTTTGACCTATTTCATTTAAAAATTAACATCATATTTTACTATGTAAACTCACTAATATATTTTATTAAATCGATCGGTTATATAAGAATACAAATCGCGCACAGGGGTTGACATTTGGGTCGAGTTAATGAAATTTGAGGAGTCTCTGAATATGAAACTTCGGGTGAGCGCTTATCCTTCGGTTTGTGCCTGGCACTACCGTCTCCCTCCCTGTTTTGTTTAGAATAACAGCGGCGAGTGCGTGGTGCGCTCCCTGGCACCTCGTCCACCCCCCCCCCCCTNTGCCGTGCACTCGTCAGGGGCGAGAAGACGTTGAGGGGGGGGGGGAGTGTCGCAGCTGCGTGGCTTTCGGTAACCCCCTCGTTCTCAAGACCAAGTTACTAGTAACAGGTGCGTCGAAGATCTTATGTGTGTGACAGTGACTGAGCACCTCCAAAAAATGTTTTAATTGATAGTTTAAACCATTCTCTATCTCGTGGCCATGAATTTTCATACCCTTACGGTGCAAAAATTTCAATTATTTGACTATAAATTAGTACGGAGAAACTTCCGCGAGCTTATATATTTTTTTTTGATATTCTGGCAGAAGTACCGGCTTGACATAACGAAAGAAACCTACTAAAACATGTCAAATGAAAATAGGAACGCATTGACTTTAAAATTTTCATACCTCATTTTCGAGAATAATTCACCAAAAACTGTGGAAAATACTGTTCGAACGGAAATGACAGTCGTATCACGTGACTGAAGACAATGCGAACCTTGTCAAAGAAGAAGTCAAACGACAGTCTAAACTAATTATGAAGTTTTAAAATAACAAAATAATATTTTTCAACCAATATTTTAAAAATCAGTAGAATGAATTATTAATCAATAAGAACTACTTTGCAAGTTTCGTGAATAGTCGGCAACTTGACTTCAGTCGACGCGATGCACAGAATACCTCAAAACACAACTTCACGTCTGAATTCGAGTGAAACTATAACGGAATCCCTCTTAATCGGTCTGGTCGGGATCGAGACCCTGGGCGGTTACTCGATTGACCGGTTAACCTGAGAATAAATCGATTATCGTTCAGAAAGAACCTATATACAATTTCATCAGGTTATCATGAATAAGCAAGCAAATGAGATGACATTGCTACTCATTTTATTGTACTTTATGTACATACATAAACACGAAAAAATTAAACACTACGAAGTTATATAAACATTGAAAACTTAATGTTTTGTATATTTGCTACTGATCCACGTGATAGACCGGTTAACCCGAGGGCCGGATTTTCTGTAACGTGTATGTTAAATAGGTTCACTGGATACTAGAACGTTTCTTATCTTCACAAGTGATACCTTGTACCCTATGC
>NNCF01126945.1:1261849-1282068 GCA_002313205.1 Laupala kohalensis
CTCGGGGCCCCGTGTTCGCCAAACACGTACTTACTAGATGTTAGTCCCCTGGGGGGAGGGGAGGAACAAGAAATAGAGGAAAGAGAAGAAGAGGAAAATGAAAGATACCGATATCATAGACATTTATCTTCAACTTAATTTTCTATCTTTCTTTTCATACATTTATAAACTAAAAGTTAGCCTATGTTCATCCTGTGCATCTTAACTATCTCCTTGCCAAATTTCGTCACGATCGGTTGAGTGGTGTAGTCGTGATTAAGTAACAAAACAGACAGACACGCTTTCGCGTTACGCATTTATAAATTAGTGACGCCAACTGTCACTCGGTAGTGGCCTACGACACAATAATGTGAGCAACTACAGCTCATTGATTCCAATACGAGAAAATGCGTTTTAGGGTTCGTCAACGCGTAGTACACTCTCCGGAAATATAAATATTCCGTATTATATGTCCTTCCTTGACGGTTCGCTCTTGTATTAAGGACTCTATTTGCGAAGAGTTTGGGACAAGTTGCAGACGCCTTCGCCGACGAGTGCAGCAGCTCATACGAGAAGAGAAGAAGAAAACAAGTATCTCATGCGCTATTGATCCGCTTTTGGTGGGAATAACTCTTAGGATGATCGGAGGTTTTCGTATAAGTTGCGTTCAAGTACTTGAGGGCATTGGTGGATCTTTGGGGGGGGGGCGAGAGTTAAGGGGACTGAACTCTTACCAGATAAGATTGAAGTTGATAAATGGGATACTTTGTAAAAGTGTTACCAGATTAATAATTCATATTAGTTATAATTGTTATTATTAGTTATAAAATTGTTATTGTTATTAATTTTATTATTTTTATTAATAATACCAGATTGATAAAATTAATAATAAATAAATAATTGTTATTGTTATTAATTGTACCAGACTGTTAATTATTTATTTGAAGGTAATATCTATCAAATGTGTGTTGTAAAACCATAATTTTTTAAAACAAATGCTCCCCGATTAGNAGTCTCCTTGACATTACGGTCTAGATCCGCCACTGTTCAAGTACTCAAGCGTGGTTAAGGGTAGGGCAAGATGGCGTGGCATCCTGTGGCGGACCATATACTTCTAAGCTTCCAGATTCTAACTCAATTTATAACTGAAGGAAATTGAATTAAGTTTCTAAAAAAGCGTTCTTCTCATATCTACCCCCTTCTTCTTCTTCTTCTTCTTCTTCTTCTTCAAGTTAATAATTTTCAATATAATATGAAAATATAAATGACTAAAAATGTTTTTTGTAGCACTGAAGATGGCCGCCATGCGACCGAAAAGACCTTTTGCATCAATAAATAATGACAGAATGACGAAATCTTTTACTACTTAAAATGAACATCAATCTGTGAACATGAGACCGATTCCTCCAAAAGTGTCTGTTTCTTTGTCAGAAAATATGATTCAACTGTTATTGTTAAATCCACCACTGTCCTTGGGACTTTGAACGGAGTTGATGGGATGGTCCCTCACTTACTTCCGGAGAGTAAATTAGTTTATTATCTCCACATGGTCATTCGCAGTTTGTAACTGCTTCTTTGATAATAAATTTATTTATAATTAAAGATAAAATTTTTCACTGGCATTGTCAGGCACTTTATTTAGAAGAATATTTTGGAAAACGCTTTCGTTTCAATTATTTATAAAAATAAGATTGGTGAACTGTGCGCAGGACTAGTGGAATTCAGATCGAAGTTGTGGGATTACTCGTGCCGCCATATCCAGACTGAATCTTAACTGACTGCATATCCAGACTGACTGTAAAAACGTAAATATTCCTTTAAAAATCTTCGGAAAACAACACAATGCTTGGAGCGTACTACCATCCCTTGCGGGTCCCCAGTGCATTCGAAAATCATCGACACCGATGGACACTGGTGTGAATGCTTTCGTTCCCCCTTCGCGAAACGAAGCGGTCCCTTTCTTGTTTGTGTAGTTCCTCGTAAGGGATATTGGAAGACAATCCTTTCCTTCAAATGAGTGAGCCGAAGCCACGGGAAATGCTTTCAGTAGCAGATACAGATGCTACACCGAGAACAAAGGCCTCTCTACTCCACACGAATGGAACTGGAGGAGTTGGAGTCTTTGTTCCCGCTGGAGGAGCATCGCTCGTGTTCCTGGAAACGTCCGGTAAACACTCCAGATATCCGGAGGAAGTCCCAAACAAGTACATCGGATGCAGCGAGCTCTATTTCGATATGGATGTAAAAAGAATCCATCCTGGTCCGGGTTTTCTCCGGTTTTCCTCCGGGTAGTGGCGGTTTTTTCCGTACGCGGGTTTGCCATTTAATACTTTTGTTATTATTTATCTCGAATTTTGACTGCACATTATATCTGCGATTCATTTTGGAATAATATAATATTGATAACTATGTATTTGATTAAAAACTATTTTTATAAGTATAAAATGCCCTTGGGCCCTTGCTTGTTTCCGGATAGTAACTTGGTTTATTATCATAACACAATTTGTAACTGATTTTTTTACAATAAAGTTTATTTATTTATATATTTATTTTTTTATGGATGTGAGGTTGATGAAGTAGAAAAGAAACATTTTAAATAAAGAGATTCAATAGAGATGGTGTTTGGTGACGTTTTGTTGTAATTCAAAATGAAATTAATTTTCTTAGTATCGCAACCATATATTTATTATTAAATGTTGGGTGGAAATAAAGCAGGAAATTCATTGATGAAACTTTCAGAAAGGTAGTCTTGCATTTGCCACGAGGAAGATTACTGAAGATGACTGCTATGCAGACGAAAGTTAACTTTAATAATAAATATATGGCTGGCAAGACTAAGAAAATAATGACATCAGTTGCAGGTACACCGAAAATTATTCCCATTGTGAAAAATGTTGCTAACATAAGAAATGGCATTAATCAAATAGGAAAATTAAAGCATAGAACTGCGTGATCAATCAGTGTGTTGTGATGGTATTTAGTTATTGAAACCAACCTATACGAACCAGAAATATGGACCAATATGCACAAATCAGGAAACCGTAGTGCTCTGCGACCTGTTTGCGCTCTTGTGCCTTTCAACCGAGTCATGCGAGCTCCTGAATATTGTTTATAGCATATTATTAACGAATAAATTGAAATAAAATCATGTTCATTATTTGTTGTTATTCGTAGTGTTGTGTTTTAAAACAATTAGCCTAATAATAATATAGAAAACAATTATACATCTCAGTGATTTGACTTTGACTTGGAGTGCTACAGCACACCATTGCCAGGAGACTTAATATCAACGGATGCTACTGATTAAATAATATGATGTACGACGCATGGACAATTTTATTACTTGTACCTTTCAGAGAGGTTCCTATTTTTGCTCGCCGATTCCAAAGTTGTATTCAGTCGAAGGTGGTTATATCAACCATCACTTTAAAATGGTCCATATTTCTGGTTCGTATAGGTTGCTTTCAATAACTAAATACCATCACAACACACTGATTGATCACGCAGTTCTATGCTTTAATTTTCCTATTTGATTAATGCCATTTCTTATGTTAGCAACATTTTTCACAATGGGAATAATTTTCGGTGTACCTGCAACTTCAGATATTCAGATGCAACCAAGATATTCAGGAGCTCGCATGACTCGGTTGAAAGGCACAAGAGCGCAAACAGGTCGCAGAGCACTACGGTGTCCTGATTTGAGCATTTGGAAAAGTGAAATTCTTTTTTGTAACGTGCGCTAACATATAGATAAAAGAGATATAGATAAAATTCTGCGGGAAATTTACTTTGGCCGGCGACGTAAATTTTTCAAGTTGAAATCACAAAATGTTACTCTATTTATTTATGCCTGTTTCAGATATTCTTTTAATTTAATTTTATCTACGCTGCTACTGCCTTAATTGGTTCTTTGAGCTAAGGTCTTGCACCGAATGTTTGAATGACTTTAAGCCTTCACAGCGCAAGTCCTCGAGAGGGATGATAGCGACCGTTTCTAGACGTCTTCGCAATGAAGATTTTGATCAACTCTTGCAACTGCAACTCCCCATAGAACATGGGTTCCGACACACCTTTTCAAGGGGTGAGGAGAGAAATTACCCGCTATGAATCTCCCTCATCCCTCAGTCATCTAATTCCATTTTGAAGAATTGATTCTATTGTTTATAAAGGATTCTGTGGTCAATGAAGCAATGGGGAAGTGAAGAAATTCTCGTAGTTAGGTGGAAATATGTATGTGCCAAAATTAAGTTTGCTCCTATGTCAGTGGATACGTAGGTTTCGGTCTTTTTAATTTTGACGCACAAAAGTCCGCTGTCTGTCTGCTGAACGCAAAATATAACGTAATTAAATACAGTGCTTGTAACTACGGAGACGAAATACAAATATGTTTATCTTATTAAGGAACTTATGAAAGTAAAAATATATTTTTTCTTATCCTTAAAAATTATATGTTCCAAAATGATTAAAAATAATTTGACAATTTTGTGACATATTAGAAGCCAAAACTATAACTTTCTTGATCGAAAATATAAAAAAAATCTTATTGAGTATGAATTCAAAAAGATCTTTTTTCCTTCTCCTGTCACACTATTCCCAACCTCACGTTCCTAAAACGTCACTTTTTCTCGACATAAATTTTAAAATCTGTTTTCACGACCTCGATTTAATATTCTACGACCTTCTTACGAAATTTTTATGTCCGCTAGTTCTCACTTTAATTCTCTCCGCCAGATTTTTCCCTAAATAATGAATTCGATCTCACTTTTTTTCGCGTGGCGGAAGTTACCTCATTACATGAGAAATAGTTTTATGTAAGTTCTTTTCCCGAATATAGATCTAAGAAAATCTCATGGTTGGTTTCAATTTTTCTTCCGCAAGACGAATTCATTGAGTGATGTCTATTTCCGTAAATCTCGGTTGAAACTCGATTAGATGCGTGAAGAAAACTTGTTATCGAAGCATTTCGGTCTCCGAAATTGTCCGACTGACTTCAATTAAATTCGCAAAATAGTATTGAAGGGCGGAAAAACGCCGGTTGGAGCGTGCTTGGACGGTCAGGTCAATGTGAAAAAAAAAATCTAATTGCAATGGTGGTCCCTTACATAATTTTTCTTCTGAGTGGAGTTCTCTCACCTGAATATTAATGTCCATAACAAAATATACATGATTCTCGTATTGTCTCAAATATATCTATAGTTGAATCAGTTGAACGTTTTTCGTCGTCTGCGAGTTACTCTCAACGAGAGCACGAGGCAGACGCGCATTCAGAATACGTTTTTGGGATTTTGGCCCATAAAGAAAAACGTCACCGTCACAAATTAAAAAAGAAAAATTTCTCGAAACAGCAATTTAAGACATTCCTATAAATATCACATTGACTTAAATTGCCGTGTTTTTAAACAACCCTTAAAATTACGTTTTTGAAATAATTCGTGTTTTTAGAAGAATTTTTACTTTGGGTTGAACTATCCTCGAGTCAAGGGACGGAATGTCGTAATCAATATTTCTTTCCAATCATTCATGAATCGTTCAATGTTAGTATTACACATTTTATAAAGACATCAATAAAACATTTCCATTATTAATTTATTGTACTAATAAAATTCCATTAATCCATTTCAGAGTTATTAATTTTCTTATACTTATGATTACATTTTTCGATTCTCTTTGTATTGTAAATTTCATTTAGGTAAAATGTTCTATTCGATAGAAATCTCGGAGCAAGTATGATAGAAACAGTAAAATATTGCGTTCCCATGTAGGAGGGAAAATATACGGTCTAAGCAAAAAGTATGAAATCGTCTTTTTACACACATTTTATTAGTTCGTCTTGCTTTTTTAATGGGCATACTCAATTTTTTTTCCAAGTAAAAATAAAATTCCTTTGACTATTACTGTCGCGGTTGGAGATTGTATTACATTACGATACAATGCGATACAATGTAAAGCAGTGACCATGAAGGGAAAAAAATAAATTTCGAGACTGTTGTTATAGTATTCGTATTCTACTTGTATTAATTGTATCACACTGTAATACAAACAATATAACAACAGTCTCGAAATTTATTAAACAACTCCTTCACTGTACTATATGTCTTAATTATAGACAATCATTACAACTGCAGAATTATTGGTTCACAATTCTTCCTTTATTACATTTGGTTACTAGATTTGCCAGTGTTTCGAGGTGTGTTGACCTCTTCATCAGGGCTTGGATTGTAGGAAGATAATCAGTTACATATCACAATAAAATCACATTAACACCTGTTACGTTTCAGTTACATTTCAAATTAAAATTTAAAATATTCTGGAAGGTTGACAGTTCAACCTTCTCTGTAAAGTAGTTCATTAAAGACATTGGACTATTTTAAATTTTAATTTGAAATGTAACTGAAATGTGACAGGTGTTAATGTGATTTTATTGTGATATGTAACTGATTATCTTCCTACAATCCAAGCCCTGATGAAGAGGTCAACACACCTCGAAACACTGGCAAATCTAGTAACCAAATGTAATAAAGGAAGAATTGTGAACCAATAATTCTGCAGTTGTAATGATTGTCTATAATTAAGACACGCAGTACAGTGAAGGAGTTGTATACTGAGTAGATAAGAAATTTATTATTTCCCCCCTCATGATCACCGTGCTTTTCATTGTATTATTTCTGTTTTATCTTCTTTTCAGGGGAGGTGTACGAGCCTCCTGAGTCGCCCTCCCCCCTCCCCCCTCCCTTGCCACCAATGGCACGTAGCATCGCAATATTCTGTGCGATGGATTTCTTCCCTGGGGCATGTCTCTCCTCTAGCAACCGAAGTACACACACTCACACACAGGCGTCGTCTCCACTCCACGATCCCAGTTCTCAGCTCGGTGCTTCCCCGGCCTTTGATGTGGCATCACGTGACCTAGTGCGACTTCGGTTTCCACTTCTTCTTTTTTTCTTTTCGCCAGTGATGCTCTTTTATTTTTATTTCTCCTCTCTCTTTTTTTTTCTTCTGAGATGGCGTATGCTGGCGGGGTCCACGGTATGACTCAGCGTCGCAGGCAGGTCCTTAAATTTCACTTTAAAAAACTCTTGAGTTGCGTCGTTGAGGGAAAAAAATAATGACAGCGAGGCGAGGAAAACGGACTACATTCCCTGGGGCTGAATTGGCTCCGTCGCCAACCGAATGAGAAGAGAGAGAATTCTGCAAAAGAGGATGCTGCATGATGTGGAGCAACTTGAGATAGATGAGAGGAATATCGCTTTCAAATTATGTTTATCGGCGTCGCTGTTGTTTTATATTGATGTCGATTGCGTGTTTTCCAGTCACTCAAACATTATCCCGAACCCCTCTCAATTAACATATGAAATCCTACATCCAGTAAGAATGAAATTTTTACGTAATAATTTTAATTAATCAAATAACTAAGGAAATGTTTTTAATTTTTTAAATAATCGTTTATTATAATAGTTTTATAATTATTGTCCATCATTATCTTTAAGAAATATTTTAATTTTTAATTATATTTTTAAAGTTTTTTTACGACAAGATTTACGGCATAAGCAGAGGCTGGTCAATTGAGGGGGGGGGGGCGAGACTAAGAGGGCTATTGCCCCCCCCCATCCAATTGGACCTGGACTCTCCATAAAGGCTTTGTCGCTTTATACAATTAATACATTTTAATTGTTAATTACTGATTATCTATTTGATGAGTTTATGTATTTTATTTAATAGATTATGTTTATAAACTTTGTGTTCTAAAACCATGATTTTCAAACCGAAATGCTCCCCAGATCCCTCCCGGTTAACCCCCCGCCCCCTGACTACGATCTAGATCCGCCACTGGGCACAAGGATCTTTCACTCGACATGATTTTGCTGTGGTGGCATTGGGACGGTGACAGGGAAACTTACGGTATCGAACAGTTATTGGTCCAGAATGAGGGAAAAATATCCCACCTAAATGTTCATCTCATGCGTTTGAAGCTCCTTCGGTGGCGCAGGTGGTAGTGTTGTCGGTCATCACCAAGTCATCCCGGGTTCGATTCCCGATGTTTGTAGCTTTTCACATCAATGTCCCAGTTCATATAGCTGTGAACGTACTAAAAAGCGAAACCTCCCTTCCTCTATCCACCTCCTCCTAGTATCAATAACTCTAACTATTATTAACCCCTCCACGTGGGCCAAGTTGTTGGTCAACCCAGCTAACCCAACCCCTATCGCTCCATGTAGATAAGCTTCAATAGCACTTAACTACGTTTCCCATTTACTATAAATACTACAATGTAATGCGTTTGAGTTGGGTGCGAACCCTCCCTCTGCCGCTCACTGATTTGGTGGGAACGAATAGTCCACAACTAACCACACCCTCGAGACTTTTGTGCGACTTTTGACAGGGTTGAATGAATAATTGATGATACTTATTATTTCTAGTGATTGCGAGTCCCTAACTGGTCTTCAAGTAAGAATGAATTTGAGTAATATTATTTTACTACGAAAAGAAACGTAGTTTGAATGAGACTGCTGAACTCTCTTTATACGTGACTATATAAACTTCACTGCCAAAAAAAATCAATTACGAACCGCGTTTGAACACGTGGAGGATAATAAACTAATTTTACTCTCAAGGGACCATCACATCAATTCTGATCAAGGGTTCTAAGGCAGAGGCTAAGGATTTAACGTTTCAACATACTCCTAACGATAAAAAAAAATAGCTCGACACGTGTTATAGTATTAACAAATACCAACAAATATTGTAATTAAACATAGAAAAGTCATTTCACAAGAACGTATTATTATCAAGCTATAAATCATTCGGAAAGTATTGTAGATCATTCGTAAATATCAAATAATACTAAATTCGCTAAAAATTATATCAATTGACGCCGTCTCTAGGCAAGAACCTAGCGAGGCTTTATAAAAAAAATCCGCCTCTGAAGGAAAATGGGAGAAAAACCCGGGCCAGGATTAGTCATTGAATTTTTTTTAATGATGCGGTACTGGATTATTTTGCTTGACACGGTATGGGAGTGTTTGTTTGTGTTTTCGTTATTTAGTCGTGATGAAGATGAAACGTTTTTGGTCTCGAAATCATTTATTATAACGGTCCTGCAGTACAATTCCATTCCGTTACGTAATACCGAGATTTCGTTTGTTCACTGGACAGCATACCCCTCAACACTGATGAGGACTTGCTATTGATTTCACTTAAATACTTCAATGAATCACTACACATTGTTTTACAAAAATTTTTTTTTTGTAAATATTCCTTTTCTCCCATAAGTTTTGAACGATTTCCACAAATGAGCAATCTTAACAAATACTTCTTTCTGTACTCGAGAACAACTTTGGTTTATTTTATTTATGTAAGGTATGGAAGGGTATAATGACACCTCTGATGTTTGGAAATTTTCCTGACTCCATTTTTGGAACTTTTCCATTTTCTTTGCAATGAGTGAATATTTTATTAATTTCTTCCATAATGTATGAAAAGAAGACGTATAAGGTATGTTTGAAGTAGAATTATCTAATTAGGTATATATATAATGTTAGGAACAAATTTGATCTTCTTTCAAAATTATATACCACATGATTATGAATATAAAATCGGGGATTTAAATACTTTTGACTCACGCCAAAACATTTAAATATTTTTCGTTAATTTTTTGTAAAATTTGTTTGTTAAATACAAATCCTGAAGTAAAAACATGCGACTGAGATTTCTGTGGCGTCCAAGTAACGATGAACGACCATCAATCATTTAAAGTGAACTAATGAGGTGAGCTGGTCCACTGCAACTAATGGTATGGGGAGGCATTGACCCGAATAGTCGCCTTCGGATGCTGCCTCTGCTGAAGGCGGCGCGGCGCGGTGAGAACACAGGGACTGGAAGCGTCTGTTTACGAAGAGCTACTTTGCGACCCAGGGGTGACCAAATACATATTTTCTTACATGTGGAATAATCGAAAGTAATTTTTTTAATATTTTATTTTCCTTATACATACCCAGTATCTCTGCCTTTGGCCATTTCCTGGGTTTTCTTATCTCATTTCTCAATGTCTATTCTCTTGAAATTGTTGTATTTTTCTCCCTCTGTCTTTACGTATCTTCTCCTATCGTTTTCTTCTTCTTTGTATTCCTGATTTCACCTTACAAGGCCGCTCCCTTTTAGCTGTCTGTACTCCACAGGTACAGGCGTGTCCTTCCCCAACGCATGGAGGATGGGAGTAGCACTGTCTAGCGGAATTCCTTTCGTACTGTTTGTGTCACATATCGAATTCCCGGTAAAGTTCTTTTGTTTGTATATATTTCCTCCAATCGTTTGTGCTAACTAATGTGCTCTTTCTTCTCCTGTACACGCACAGTCATGCACTACATGATCTGTACACGGACGTATTGCCCTGTCTGCGTATCCCCATTGTACCAATACGTCATAAAATCACCGTGTCCTGTCAAAATTTGTAACGTGTATGGTGTTGGTATAAACTATTTTTTCTATTTTTATATGTATATAAAATACGTTGTCGTTCAAGTGCTGTCATACGTAATTGATTATTTTTTTCATATGTAATGTTATATTACTCTTGAGCAGTAGTTAGAACAGACGGATCTTGAGAAATAGGTCAAGAGAAAAAAAAATAAAAGAAGGAAACCAGTATATAGCTTGTCAACGTTTCGGAGATATCCTATCCATCCTCAGTGCTTATTACAGTTATCCTCACGTCATGTGCATCAGTGTGCCTTTTAATGCATCAGGAAGCACGATGTGCGTGGTGTGTATATGTATAGGTTGGATTTTTTTTTTTTTTTTGTGGGACTTAACGGCTCATGTCGACATCAAAGGTCATTGGAGCCCGAAAAACTTGTACAGGTAGGGAAAATCCAATTACGCACCAGGGAGAGCCAACATGACTCTCCCCGCGTGTGGGACTCGTCGAATGATTCAACCCTACCCACTAAAAACCCTCCTGATCTACAACACACCAAAAGATATCTCACAACATACATCAAATGGAGGGGGGGCTAAAATGAGGGGGGACAAAAAATAAGGGGTAGGACAAAAAATGAGGGGTAGGACAAAAAATGAGAAGAATGAGGAAAATGAAAGATACCCTAGCCTTAATAGCGTCGGGATCGTAAAGAACAAGAGGTGACCGAGGGAGGTCAGGAAAGAGAAAGGAAGGAGCATGGTACAAGTAAGTGGAAGTAATGCGAGACTCAGCTCGGGGTCCCGTGTTCGCCAAACACGTATTTACTAGATGTAAGTCCCTTAGGGCAAGGTAGGAAAATGAAAGATACCCTAGCCGTAATGGCGTCGGGATAGAAAAGAACAAGAGGTTACAACGGGAAGTCAGGAAAGAGAAAGGAAGGAGCGTGGCACAAGTAAGTGGAAGTAATGCCAAACTCAGCTCGGGGTCCCGTGTTCGCCAAACACGTACTTACTACATGTAAGTCCCCTGGGGGGGGGGAGAATTTTGGTGATGAAGCAGCGTCCTAAGATGATCTAATTCTCCGGAAAATAGCTTTTGTTCTCACGACAAAAGAGAATAACTGTCGCAGACGTGAAGGACATCTCCCTCTCTCTCTACTCTCCGAGTCCACTAACCGATACATTTTGGGTATGGTATGGAACGTGCCAAAGTGTTAGGAAATATTAAAGTTCCTCAAAATTATTTAATGATCTCATTAGACGTGAAAAATATGTATCCCCCCATAACCCATCATCTTATTCCGTCAACAATGGAAAAAATCATAAAAAAGAGAAAATGAGAATTAGAACTTCTTTCAACTTTTAGAAATTATTAAGAGTTAGAACCATTACTCAAAATCAAATTATTTTATTTTTAATAATAAATATTAATTCAAACTGAGGGAACACCAATTGGCGGTATACTTAGTAATATATTGTGTTAAATAGTAATGAGAGAAGTAGAACAAGAATGTTTAGTAGGATTTGATTATATATTTTATGTGAGATATGTGGATGATTCCTTAATTGTAATTAAGAACGACGAAGTTGATGATCTACTCAAAAACTTTCAAAGTTATTGTCCTAATATTAACTTTACAACTGAAGTTGAAGAACAGAAATGTATTAATTATTTAGATGTGAAAATCATGCATATGTTTGGCAAGATTATTACTGATTGGTATAAGAAACCTAGTTATGTTGATAAATTATTGTATTTTAGATCAAACCATCATATTAACCACAAAACTAGTACAGTGAAAGACCTATTCCATAAAGTTTTTGAAATTTCTCATCCTAAATTCTTAAGAAAAAATATTTTTGAAATTAAAAGAATATTAATGAAGAATAATTTTCGTAAAAAATATTAAGAAACAAATATACAGAGTTATTAATAATAAGAAAGAAATAACTGAACCAGTTCAACGATCTAATAATTATATAATTTTACCTTTTATTCCTCATGTTGCATCAGATGTTAAGAAAATTTATGAGAAAATCAATACTAGAATAATCTATAAAACCTGGAACACAATCATTCTTAATATTAACTAGTAGTAGATAATAATATTGGAATAAAATTAGATGTTAAAAGTGTTATTTAGTTTATATCGGACAATCTAAAAGAAAATTTGAGACGAGAATCCAAGAACATATTAGAATGGTAAAAAACGGCAAAGAGATCCAAAAAAATGTTGTATAGTAAAACATTGTGTCAAATTGAACCATAATTTGGATTTCTCTAAAGTTCAAATAATAGACAAGGAAGAAAATTATTTCAGATTCGATCAACATAAAATTAAATAATACAATGAATAACCAATTAGAAAACAATGTATTCACTCATGAGTTTGATAGTGTTTTTGTAATGTGGTTGGTAATGATGATCAAGAACTTCAATAATAATGTATTGGTACCTTCTGGTTTCGTATCATTCTGACTGTAACAGTTGACAAGATCACACATATAAAACTGTTATAGATCATTATATGACTGATAATGATTATTTTATACAAGTTAATTGTCGACAATGAATCGATAATTCTGATATTTTAAAGTACTGATGATGTGTTATCACGGAAACCTTTTACTTGAATAATGGACTGTGAGTATTTGATATGCTTTGTATATATATTTTTTATGTAATTTAATCAATGACTAACATTATAGTTTAAATTATGTGATGTATAAAAATAAGAGCTGTATTGTCTTTAGAGAGAAACTTAGACCTGAAGATGAGGTCGTATCTCAACCTTGAAACGACGTCGTCGTCCATCCAATTCCAGATAATATTTAATATGTACAAATTGATATTGACATTGATAATGAAGTAATTGTTAGTGAATAAAGAACAGATTTGATAATAATTGATTGTCTATAACGTAACACAAAATTTTAATTTTCCTTGTAGTAAAGTATTAAGACAATCCGAGAAAGGAAGTGTGTGCGCTTAAAAGTACAAAATTAGGTTAGGTTGCGTTTGTGTAGCTGACTACACTATCAAATCATAAATAAAAACTCCTAGTAAGCAATCCATAATACGAAGGTCTATTATAATATAAATTTAAGCGCAAGAGAACTTGACGGGAGCTGGTATGAATGTGGTTTCTCTCGTGCGTCAGCAACACGACCAGAAATTTGAAACTATCAGAAACACTCGATAGTTATCCATTGATTTTAGTAAAACTATTATACAAATTCGAAAAAAAATTACTTACAAATAATTTTCAAGCAAACAATATAGAGATGAGACGAAAAAAAACAACATTACGTGATACAGTGAGAAAACACTTCCTTAATCTATAACTGACATAATCATTTACACCAAGAATTAATCAAATGTCTTTTTCTTACATATTCCTCCCCGCCCATTCTCTTTGTATCATGTTACGAAATCACTCATTGTATCATGTCATATAAATTTTTATTGGGATTTAACAGGCACGTGCCTAAAATATTTTCCCAAAATGAATGATAAGGTTTATCAGAATTGATAGAATTAATAGTATCGGGAATGAAATTACCCTCCAAGTGCTTGAACCCACAATCAATTTGCATTAAGGTTCTCTCCCTTAGTACGGACGAGATCAGCAACCCAGTCATTGAGGAATCTTCTAGACCGTTTCGCGAACACATGTCCGAGAATTTCTATGTTGGTTTCTCTTGTCTCTTAATAATGGGTTTTATTGAAAATTGTATGTACACTGAGATCAAGACCTATACGTTTTACAAATATGTAAATATACAATATATGAAGAGGAAAATACATAAATTAATCTTCTCTGACATTGGAGAGTAATCAGAAAGTGAAAATGACTTGTTTGAAAGTAGTATTTTTTTTTTGTTATCGCATTAAAACATTCATAAACTAAGTTTTCCTCGAAATTATTTATTGTGTCCATAAACGTGAAGAATACTGGTTCTGCTGTAACTCCAAAATCTATACACAGCCCGCGCTTCCTTGATGAACACACTGCCCCTTTTGTTGGGCCCTGTCATCGAAATCATTCTGTTCAGACCACACATCACGGGATGGGTTGCTATATATGGACTTTCCGAGAAGTTCCTGGCGCCTTCTAAATGTGTGTTCGACAACTGAAGGCTTGTCGGTGCATGCGTTAACGCGTTTTCTTTACGACTTAATGGCCATTTCGTAGATTTACAGAACAAATAAATGGCTCGCGGATGTTGTAATGACGAATACAGTTACAGAATGATCTCATTTCCTCCGAGATTTCATAGACAAGAAGACGATCGTAAAATACGAAAAAAAAAATGAAAAATGTCGTGATGATGAAATACATAGTGAGTACTTTCATATTTAACTAGCTGACTCGAAAGAAGTTGTCTGTCCAAATTTTAATAAATGTGTTTGTGATCGTTTTGTGAATTTGTGATAAGCTATTTTTAAATGGGTAACCAAAGTAAAAATGAAAAAAGAAAACGCATTTTTCAGAGATCATTGTGTCTATTAACGATTTAATAATATTAAGAAAAAATAATCTACCAAACATGTCGTTCCTGTCGTCAGTTATGATCTCGAGAGTGCAGAAGACAAAGATTATGATTCCTGCAGTTCCTCCGAATTTTCCCACTTTCTTTTGTAGTTGTACCATTTTTTTTATTCATACAAACTTTTCCAGGATCATAACAAAAAAAAACAAAAAAAAAGGAATTACGTATATCCATCGTTCTAATCGTGAGTTATGGTCTTGAGTTCATACAAAAATCCCATAGAAAAAAGGACTTTCAGTTGTTGTTGTTGTTTTTTCAATTTTCCGGGCAACTTTTCCAATTTTTCTTTCCCTTAAAAACTTATTCTGACTTTTACGAACATTGAAAAGAATTAGTCAAGTGGGTCCAGCCGTTCTGAAGTGACGTGCTTGAGATGAACGAACATCATTTTATTCTTATTTATAGATAAAAATGTTTTGTGCGATCAGTTAGAAATTATAGCAACTGTCAAAAGTGGTTTTTCCTTTAAAGAACTAAACTAAATATCGATGTTGGCTTTTATTCCTCTACATCAAGTCTTTTTGTATTGCAAATTTTATTTTACCTGCAACTATTATTACAGTTAAATTATTTTTTAAAGGTAATGAATATTTTCTATTGTACTGATAATATAACGTTTGACTAATTTTTTTATTCTTATCAAAAGAGAGTGCTGAAGTTTTCAATCTGCCTCAGGGCCCTTGATCGGAATTGATGGGATGGTCCCTTGCCAGCTTCCGGAGAGTAAATTAGTTTATTGGCCTCCACGTGGTCATATCGCAGTTCGTAACTTTTGCTTTTTTGACAATAAATTTATTTATTTAAATGAGGAATGCGTATTCAAATAAGTCGGCAAATCCGAAAAGAATGCATCTTCAATTGCTTCTGATTTGACTACACTTCCACCGTAAAAACTGTAAATAAGGAAAAATGGTAACTTCTAGAGTTCAAGCTATGATCCATTTTCATCAAGATGAAGAGGTTGTAAAGTGATTATAAATTAGTAAACTAATTTTCCTTACATAATCTAATTAATTTGTACTAATTCAATTCTCCTGCTTTCGTAATCACATCGGAGGCACTGCTAGATTTTTCTGTTGCAATTTAGAATGAAGAATGAACATTCTTCAAATGAATTAGAAAAAGAGATTAAAAATAAAAATGACATTAAGTTGAGACAAGCATTCGAATCACGGAGATGTATAATAGTTTTCTTTATTTTTATTCAAATTATTTTAAAACGCAAGAATATAAATAAGAACGAAGATAAAACTTGATTTAATTTGTATCTATGAGTCGATAATACGGTAGATACAGTGTTCTCGAATTCGCTTCACTAGTTTGAAATGCATAAGAAAGAGCACTAAGAACAAACATGGCGGACGAGCACTAAGAACAAACATGGCGGTCGAGCGCATCGCTTTCGTGGTTTATGCATCTCACACGATAAAAAGTAAAATATTTTTCTCAAATGTCCGGTGACCCACAGGTAAAAAAGTAGTGTAGAAATACAACCAAAACTTTACTACAAATCAAAGTAAACTTCCATCATTTTCGTCATTTAAAGGTTGCTCTTATTTTGTAAATAAGTATTTCCTCCACAAGACGCAATGAATTACACCATGAATTGTAATTGCAATTATTTCATTTAAATAATGTGAGGTTATGTTGTTTTTCAAGTTGAAATGACAACAAATACATGTTACTCTGTTTATTTATCTGCCGATTTCAGATGTTGCAGTGATTTAATTCTATCTACGCTAGTACAACCTTAAAAAGAGAATGCTCAACCGAATGTCTCGCTCCGCCTGACGAGTTGCGTTCCGCTCTTCATCTCGGACACGCGGGCAACCGAGGTGGACGCAGGGGCTCCGGGTCTAAGCACATCCGCAACTAGAGTTGCGCTGGATGTAGTACATGACTTTCCCGTTGGTGCGAGGACGCAGAATGGGATCTGAACTAATGACTATCGTATAGTAATTTGCATATTGGTCCTGCTTTGTTGGTCTTGCATAAAGTGCAAGAACCAGGCAAAACCACTTTAGTCGAACCAAATGAAAACTGGGTCAGACTTTTTAACTATTTATTGACGAATAAATAACCAGAAATTTATATTTGATCATAGTTGTTTACAACAAATTCATGGTTCTGGCAGCGTGGGTAATTTTTAAGTGTACATACCATATATACAACTGTTATTCACTGGTGACAAGTGTCTCCAAGTTAGTCACGTCACTGAGAAATAAAATTTTTTTCATTATTTTTATAGTAATTGTTTTATAAACACAACGTAATGAATGTAATAATGAAAAAAATTGAAATATTTTCTCTCACTTCTGTCAGTATGGTACAAACAATATTTAGAAACTCGTTTGACTAGTTTGATATGCATTAGAGCATACGTACAAACACGTCGGTCAAGGAACACGGTTTCGCGATTTATACATCTTAAGGGTACGGTTTTTTGCCCCAAGGTTTATTCTGTTCTCTCCGTCGAGAGTCTCACCTTCATCCATCTTGTGGATCCTTTGTTTCCACACTCGTCGCTCGTGTAGACATTTCCCCTTCTCTCCCCTCTTGTCCTTCGTCCCTCCGCTGCTCCGTCACCTCCATTCGCCGAGATGTCACCACTCACCTCTCTTTGTGCTCCGATTCCCTTTCCTTCACGTGTGTCTGCAGGAGAGGAGCCGATCGCAATCCTTGCCTTTGACCTCGGCTCCTCACAACGCACAACCGTCTCACTTTTGTTGCTCAATGATCGCCAATTATTTGATGCCAAAAAGTAATTAACAAACCAAATAAATATCCACCACTGCGGTTGTGATAAGATTTGAATTTTCTTCGTAAATAGTCGTTCTTTTATCTCCATTATTATCGATTGCAAATGTTTGTCAAATTCGATTGTAAGAACAAAAGCAAAGTACTTAAATACAAAAACAGTCTGGAACAAAAATAAATTGTAATAAATCATTGCAAATAAGAATCTAACGAATATTTCGGTACCAAAGTAAATCATAAATAATCTCCACTGTTTTCTCTACATGTATCGTCCATTTGCTGAAAGTTGAACGTTTACCTCTTCCGAAAATTCAAATATTTTTACTTTCTCTTATACGTAGTATATAGACAGTGTTTTAAAAATTAGTAAGCGAGATTTCGAGGGAAATAGACGTTTTGGTTATCCCTGATTCGGAAAAAGTGGTTTTTGGCATGACGTCCATCCGCTTGTCCGACTGTACGTCCGTCTGTTCATCCGTACGCAGCGATTCTGTGTTAAACAGATGAATATATTTAATTCATATTCCGTATTTACGGTAGAATTTATTTGTTGTCGATGCGCGTGATCTATTTTTTTACTTTAAAACAAAGAGTACTTCTCTTGAAGGTCAAAGTGCCTCAAAAACGGCATCTACGATTTTGTTCAAATTTTCTGTACGTAAATTACAATTAGTATGCATAACATCTGCATAAGCGGGATTTCGCTTGAAACTTTGGTACAGACGCAGTAAAATAATTTCCGTCTGCTATACTTGCACATTAGTTTACTGTTTCAAGAAGCTTGAATAATATTTAGCAGTGTAAATGGACCAAGCAGACGTAGAATACACTTTTCGTAAACCGAAATTAAAGATATGATGATGATAAAATACGTAGGAGGACAGCAAATGCACTGCAGACACGAAAATACATCAATTTCTGTATACAACGATATTACATTTACGCAACACTTTTACGATATTTTTGTATGCAGAAGATGGGAAAACGTATACGAGCAAGTATGTGCAATGGTTTTGCACCACTAGTTGAATATGGTAGTACGATGTTCCGAATATGAAACCTGCTCTTCGATCTAGACATGAGTTTATGAAGAAAAAGGGAAGAAATAAAATCAACAGCTCTTTGATTGGCATAAAAATTCTCAAAGCTTTCTATAACTGTTCTGTGTAAATAGAACAAGGGAGCTCTTTGCGTGGCATCTAGCCGAGCGCACAATTTCGATCTCAATTCCTGCCTACGTCTCTATCTAGATTCCATGTTTCTCCGCGTGACTGCGCTGCTAATCAGCTGCGGCCGCTCCTCGGAGTTGCCATGACGACACAAATTCTTGGTCTTCAATCTTCTTCTTTCGAGACGAATAGCATAGTATCAGTGCCGGATCTATGTTGGTGGGGGGGGGGGGCTAAGGGACTATAGCCCCATCCATTGGATCTGAACCCTTAACAGATAAAATTGAAGTTGATAAATGACATACTTTGTAAAAGTGTTAACCAGATTAATAATTGTTATTAGTTACAATTGTTATTATTGTTAATTATATAAATGTTAATGTTATTAATACCAGATTAATAAATTAATAATGCCATATTAATAACTTTAATATATAATTTTTATTGTTATTAATAATAGCAGATTGTTATTTATTTATTTGATGCATTTCGAGTAAAGGTAATATTTATAAAGTTTTTGACGTAAAATCATAATTTTTAAACGTAAGTGATCCCCAGTTAACCTCCCCCTCTTGATTACGGTCTAGATCCGCCACTGTGTAGTATCACCAGGAATAGTGATAAAATTGGTCACACAAATGTCGGACGTATTTCATACTTTTCTAGATTTGACGAAACAATTATCTTATTTCTCGTTTGTAGATAAATTATTTCAGACAACTCATTTCACACACATTTTAAAATTATTAATCTGGAATTTCTTCATTGAATCAATTTTCGACCAGAAAAAAACATTCATCGTTATTTATAAAATAAAACACATTACAATAATGTACCTCTACAAAGTAAAATATAAAATAGTTGAAAGAATAAATGTGTCACGGAGGCAATAGATGATAATTATGATAACCCATACTGACATTAATATCTTGACATAGCATTGAAATTCGTCGTCATTTCTTGGTAATGAAAAAATATAGATATAATTACAAGCATAATTTATTTCAAAAATATTTTCTTAAGAAATTTGTGGTATTAATCTAGATATTTGATATTTTTAATAGACTTGGAAATTATCGTTTTCCAACTACAATGTTACGTGCTGTCTGAAACTCGCGACCTGACTAGAGTGATATCAGATATTGATCGTAAGTATATGTGATCACGCCATTGCTGTAGCACTTTTTAAATAACTTATAAAAATTTCAAAAACTATTTTCTTGCATGATTGTGTTGCCGTATGGCTCATATTAATTTAGTTTTATGTGTACTCAACTTTGGCACGGTTGTGTACATTAATTCTGTAGCCCCATCCTGGCCCGGGTTTTTCTCCGTTTTTCCTTC
>NNCF01126945.1:1309642-1343355 GCA_002313205.1 Laupala kohalensis
TATATATATGGTATGAAAGACAATAGATGATTTTGGCACCATTGTACGAAATCTATCCTTAAAGAGGGTGAAATGGGGCTCTGTCTATGAGTGTATATCGCCCCGTAACTCAAGAATGCCTCAAGTAATTTCAACTAAATTTGGCACACAGATGACTATGTGACATCAAGCGCTGTGATGATAAGACAACACCAGTACCCTGCTAGACAAGGTGGGAAAGGGATTACGTATAAAATAATTGCAAATGGTAGGACAGACGAGTTTGCAGTGCTCATTTGTCAAATAAATTTAAAAATTCTAATAATAAAACGTATAAAATAAAAACTTAAAAAACTTTTTTTAAAATAAGGTTTTGATTTTATAAAATTCTGTACTATAAAAGTAAAAATTAATGTTTAATAAAAATAAAATTAAAATAAGTTAATAAAACAGAAACCAGAAAATTGAAAAAAACTTAAGTTTTTTTAGAAAATTTAAATTAGTATTAGTAATTATGACGCTTCACGCCTCAAACTTTTAAATTTTTTCTTATTTCCTTTTTTTGATTATCAATATTACAGAACAGTTTTTTACTTTGTAGTATATCACATTTTTAAATAAAAGTTAATTCAAAAAAATCTATTTTTATCGTTTATTTTACATAATTTAAACAAGATTTTTTTGCAATGGACACACCGGTTCATAAACGTATTAGTACAGTATGTTGCATATACTTTTATTATTGGGGCTTTAGGACACGCCAACATCAAGGTCATTAAACTCTTAGTTGTTGCATATACTGAGCTCTGTGCAAGGATGAGTGAGGATCACTTGATGTCTCCCTCAAGTTTAATGTTGCATATTCATTATTCAACGTGCATATTATTATTTATACAAAAACATCGTGAATTTGAGATCGGAGGAACAGCGTCTGGATAGAATCCAGGCTCGATAGTATCCGAGTATTACAACTGCGGTTGTTAGCCACTGAGGGTAAACTTATCATACGCCACAGCTATTTAAACTGAGACATGGAAATGAATAGCTACAAATCTACAAATCGAACTCGGGACGGCTTGGTGACGAGGAATCACACTGACAACGTGACACCGAGGCCACGGATATATACTCGTATATATATATATATATATATATATATATATATATATATATATATATATATATATATATATATATATATATATATATATATATATNCTTTCTAGCAGTCGTCATTCCGTCGTCCTTAGCTGATGGCGGAAAACTTTGCAACGAATCGAACCATTCTCTGCTCTATTTCCTGAGAATATTTACAGTTCGTCGTAGTTGTCCTTAACGCTTTGTCCACAGTTTTCCTCAAAGCTTCTCGTGAGTTTAGTGTTTCCTTGCGAGTTAACTTCACGTAAATTTTGCAAGAACAACTTTCGTTTCTCACAGTTGGAAAATTCGCCGCGAAAGATGTACTGTGTACTTTCGTGTTCCGCTCTTGATTGAGGATGCAAATGAAGTAGCCAGGATTCTCTCGCGGCGACAGTCCGAAGATGCAAGTAATTCAGACTTGCAGGCGTATTTATGCTCCAGAGAATCTCAAAATAACTGTTAAGCCAGGCATACCTCGCAAAGCAAAGTGAATAACAAAGCTCTCGCGTTTCTTGTAAATTTGAGATATGTTCTTCGACTTGAAAGTGAGCAGTCTATATGGACGTGTTAATTGATCCGAACATATGCTAACATCCAAGACGACAATTAAGTAAATAAGTACAAAACATGAGATTAAATTAATGATAGCAAAAGAATCAGATTTTTCTTTAAACGTTTACAGTATTATATTTATTTATTTATTTATTTTATGCGTTTTGGCAAAAGGAGGTTCAGGCAATGAGGCCTTCAGGCTCTCCCACCTAACCGTTGAACTTGGGAAGGAGAGATGTCGGGTTGCCAGGGAACTTATGGAACCGAACAGACATTTGTGAGGGAAACCCCAGCTGAAAGGGGTTTGAACCCGTGCTCTCTTGGAAGCGAAGACGCTACCACTAGACCATTGTTATAGGTGTAACCATTAATCAAACATTTCCTTAGGTCGATGTTTATTTACGTAAATAATATTTTTTGTATTCTTCACAGATTTCAAATAAATTATATACTTCAAAATGTTAGTTTCCTTTTCTATTTAAATTATTCAGAAACTTGAAGAACTGATATATAATTGTCTATCTCGGTTCTCCCTCCAATAATCTAAATGCTGATTTTTGAACTAATTAACTCACAATCGCAAACAAAGGCACGACAGCAAAATGAAAATTTTAAGTTAATTGAGTGATCGTATAAAAAATTTCCCCCAGAAAATACATCGGAATCAGATTTCCCGCTTTTTAGCGGTTTATAAGTGATATTTTCTTCTTCTTCTTTTTTTAGGGGGGAAATTAAATCCCAAGGTGGAAAAGTCTCGTAATAAATCTGGGAAATTGGCGACACATCTACATGTCTCCCGGTGAAGCAGTCGACGAGGTGCTCCTCCGCTACGCGAGCGAAGGCCGCAGCCAGCGCCTCACGGACTCTGCAGGAGCCGCCTGTTCGTCAGTGTCAAAACGGTTCCCCCGTCTCGCGCTGCGCCACCGGGACGGCGATTTTTTCTGGCAATCGAATATAAATTATTTTTAACCCTGTTGAGCATTCCCGCGGCGAGTTGCCGCCCCCTCTCCCCCATCCCTCTTGGTCTTCACTCTCCTCCACTCTCTTTCGCCTGACGACTGTCACACAACGTAGAGACGCCTCCACGCAGAGCTGCACCGACTTCTTCACCTTTGATACACTTCCTACTTATTTATGAAGTCTGATAGGTTTCCAGAGGTAAATTTTGTAGCTTAACGTATTGTGACTTATAATTCACTGTAAAATCCTGTGAAGAATTAAAAAAAAAAACTTAAGAAGACAGTAGCCCCATCATTGTTCCGGTTTTCCTTCGGGGGCGCGAGGTTTTCATATACACAGGCTCTGTAGGCTCGTGCCCCGTGGCGGTCTTTTGTAATAATCAATATTTAATTTAGAGTTGTTTTATATAGTTACCATTCAATACTTTCCGCAAAATCTATAGTTTGGTAAAAATACTTACTTGTAAAACAATTATTTTGTGTTTTTTATTAAATACAAATTTGTCAGAATTCTGTTGATGTTATAACACTAACTTTTTATTCTTGTCTAAGGAGTGGGTTGACAGGTTAAGCCTGCCTCTACCATAGGGTCCTTCCTTGGAATTGATGGGATGGTTCCTTACTTGCTTCCGGAGATTAAATTTGTTTAATGTCCTCCGCGTGAGCATACGTAGTTTGTTACTGCTTATTTTACACTAAATTTATTATTATTATTAAGAAGTAACACCTTTTATGATTCGCATAAATTATATTTCTCTTGAAGTTACCCAGTACATATTCTTTATATCTGTGTCATATACTTATTAAAAATTGTAACGAACAAATCTTCGCTTAATAACTTGCTGTAGTCTAGTGGAAGATGCAAAAAAGTTTCACTAATATTCACACACCTCCGTAAATTTTATTTGCAATATGCGTCGTATGCTACTTGTGATAAGATTTTCTCCAAATCAAGTTTATAAAGATGTTTCATCGATCAGATGCGTGTCCGGAGAATTAAAGAGGTTTTGCGAAGTTGTACTAAAGCATCTATTAAAATTATAAAGGAAAAAATAACCTTAGATCTTCATATGTAAGGCGTCGTCAAATGGAATCGTCATAATCATAATCTAACGAATAAATAGGGTTATGTATTCCGAATTCTAGTCCCGTTGTTCTTTCTGGTGCGTAGACTACATTCTACATAATTTGTGCCCATCTACAGAACAGCATTATGTAGTGGGGCCACGTCCCAAAGGTATACAAACTTCCAGAAAACAATAGAGAATACTTTAAACAACTTGTAAATCTCATTCCCGAAATTCATAAAAACGTTTGATCTGTGAATTCTAAATTCTAAGTCTTCCTTTTATTTACATTTATAAAATGGTGTTTGTTAAGACAGGTGTCACCATGGCTTCACAAGAGATCTTGTTCAATTACTAAAATATCAGATACCTACATAAATAAGCGCAGTAACATGTACCTATTGTAATTTCAACTTGATAAACATACTTCACTGACCATTTAAATGAAATATGTCCAACTTTACTTGCGTCTCATGGCGGGAACACTTATTTTAAAAAAAGACCAACTTTTAAATCACTAAAGTGGTGGAAGTTTCCTTTGATTTTTGGTGAACTTTTTGTAGTGTCTTTTACATCACTGTTATCCATACGTTACCGGGCATTACAAAAATATAATTTACCTTTTCCGAGGTGTGATGCTTAAATCACGCAACCGTTGTGCTCGGTCGCCATGTTTCTACTTTATGCTCTTCTGCATTTCAAACGAGTGACGCGAGTTCCTGAGCACTGTTTATATTATATTATTAATTGATAGATATAAATTAAATTATGTTTATTTACAATTAAATAAACTTAATTTTCAAAAAAGCAGTTGCAAACTGCATAATACCACATAAACTTAGTTACTCTCCGGAAGCAAGCAAGGGACCATCCCATCAATTCCGATCAAGGGCCCAAGGGCAGTGGCGGATTTAATATTTACATAAGAAATTATTTAATAAATACCTACTGTTATCCATTTATTACTCCAAAGTAAATTGTAGATATTAGTGCAGTAAAAATTCGAGATTAATAAAACAAAACTATAAAATAACATTCTCGCCCAAGAAAAATTGGTCACTACCCGTAGGAGAACCTGAGAAAAACCCGGGCCAGGATGGGGCTACAGTGATAATGTACGCAACCGTGTACAGTTAGAAATAAACTATTAAAAAACAAAAAGGAGCAAAATCAACATGCATGAAAAAAGAATTGAATCAGTATCTAGAGTATTATAACAATGGCGTGATAAAGTATAGGAGATATTAACATCACTCACATCATCCGAAGACATGTGGAAAGCAATGTTTGTTAGGAAATTGAAACTCTCATTAGCTTCATAGTTTGACTGTAAATAATGCGATGAAACTAAAGAAAATAATTATTCATTTGAGTACAGTGTAAAAAGGATCCCTAATAGTGCTTGTGTCGTCGTGTAGATGACATAGAAGCGAGTCTACTCTCCTGTCTGTACGTCGTGTGTCAGTCATGACAGAGTGGCAGCCATGTTGTTCTCTCAAGAAAACTCAGACAGAAGGCTCCACAATTAGTCCATTGTTGGATGACTTGACGTCTTATATTGGTGTTACGTTCATTCGGAATACATTCTCGAACACATGTTCTTTGGGAGATAGAGACTGACGCTAAAGTCATTGTATTTGTTGATCTCGTTTTCTTTTGAAGGAATTGAATTTCGAATTAGCCTACATAGTTAAAATTTTGTAAAATACTCTTTTCAAACCTTGAGGGACAAGATAGGATCTCTGTCTATGTGACCAAAGAATAGCTTCACGGAACATCGATTACGTAATTGTGTCTCTACGCAGAATTACTGGCTTTCAACTTTTACATCGTTCTACTTCAAGTAAATTTAGTTTTAAAATATTGTCATGATAATTAACAAAATTTATTTATTGTAAGTTTATGACATCATTGATTTGCACACCAACATTCTCTGATTGTCTTACAATCCACGGATTCAACAATTCATAATTTCATTTTCAAGCGAGTCACTATGCTTATAATGTAACAATTTCTTTAATTGTATTGTTTTGTGTGATACCTGCATATGAGAGTGGTAAGTGTGATGCTACATTGTACTCATTATTTTTATGATATTTATTATACATTGTGTATACAATTTAATTTTGAAATTTAATTAACAGTTTCTGATGATAACCAAAATCGCTTTCAGAATTTTTTACGAATACAAAATATTACGTATACAAAAATATTTTATATGTACTACGTATATGAGAAAGTAAAAACATTATTTTAATTACATTTGTAGGAATCGCTCGGTCACTCCCAAATACGGGTGATTTATTTCAACTCGTAGGGTTTCAGGGAAACAGTTCAATCTGAGTGAAATCGTGTCATGCAAATCCATTCGTACGAAAGTGAAATAGCTCTTTACTCGTCCTCAGAGAGCCCATTTCACTGGAAGGAGAGTATGTACCATGTCCTGATAGTTCATTCGTTACCAAATGTTGAGATTTTTTAAAATAATTAAGAGCAATCGCGCATGTCAAATCTACCACTATCTTTGAGACCTTGACCGGAATTCATGGGATGGCCCCTTGCTTGCTTCCAGAGAGTAATTTAGTTTTTGTTATCCTCCGCTGGGTGATACGTATCTCATAGCTGCTTTACAGATAATTATTTATTTGATGGTGCCAAGAAGTCAATCCAACATGTTTCTAAGATTTGTCAACAAGCATTTCAGTAACCATCACTGATGTTCTATCTATCACCAGAGTAGCAATAAATTTAATAAATAATCCATTCGCCGAAACCTCAACGTTCAGACTGACCCCCACACTAACTGAGCCTGCTATAAAATGAGTGTCGGCTCTAGCTTGGGGTCAAACCAGCCGGAGCGTGATGCTGACCACATCTCCTCCTAGCGCCGAAGCCTAACAATTACGGAGCTCTAAGCTCCGTAAACCCTTTGGGACTGTAGTGGGGCAGTTTGACTTTGAAACCATTTTTAAAAAAATAGTATTTGTAAAAATGTAGCGTGCTATTGAAGCTTATCTACAATAGGATGTGGGTGATTCGTTACCTGGGTTTACCAACAACTTGGCCCACGTGGAGAGGTTAGTAGAAATGGTTAGAAATATTTAGCGTTATTGGTAGTAGGAGTAGTAGGACGTGGGTAGGGGAAGAAGATTTCGCTTTCGAATTGTCACAGCTATATGAACTGAGACAATAAGTGAAAAAACTATAATTTTTCTGGCCCCACCGGGAATTGAACCCAGGGTGTCTAGGCGACTAGGAAGCAAGCTAGTCCCTAAGCCACCGGATGGGTTTATAACTCGAATCCTTACAAATGTCGGTATCTTGGGTCTCGTAGCAGCAGAGTGGTTAGCATCCGACATCACTCGGGCGTCGTTGGACGTCGTCGGGCGTCGCAGCAAGCGTTGGAGCGCGTCGCTGGGTGACGGGCGTCGAGCCACCGCCATCGCTTCGGATGAATGACTCGGTTTTGATGGCGACGGCGGTGTTGGCTGTCCGCCCGAAAGCAGCCTCAGCGGCGTGCCAATAAAGCGAGCTTTATGTCAGCCTGAGGAGATCCGGTGCCCGCCCACTGCGCCCCAACGAACGCCTCGAACCTCGTTTCATGGCTCTGAAAGAGACGGAGATAAGTTGTTTGATAATGACGGACTTAGTTTTGAGGTTACGATGCGTCGACTAATCGAGGTACATTCCAAAATGAACGAAAACATTCACTGGAGATAGTCTTCGAATTGTTTAGTGATCGATAATAGCACCATGCCAAACTAATTTCAAATTAATGATACAATTACACAAAATTTCGTATTTGATAATATGTAATAAATCAAAATCAAGAGGATTCCTTTTTTTTCATTCCTTTGTAGAATTTGTAAATGGGAAGCGTAGTTAAGTGCTATTGAAGCTTATCTACATGGAGAGATAGGAGGTAGGAGTCTGGTGGTAGGGACTATTGTTAGTAGGTGGTTTTACCAACAACTTGACCCACGTGGAGGTGTTAGTAGGAGTAGTTAGTAATAGTAAGAGTTATGGATACTATGTGAATAGAAGGAGAATTCGCTTTTTAATATTGACACCTCTATGAACCTAGGCATTGAAGCGAAAAACTACTGACTCCACCTGGAATTGAACCCTGAGAAACGCAGTGGCAAGCAAGCACATCAGCGCTGAGACACGGAGGGAGCTTGGCAGTGCTATCTCTCAGGATATTCTACGATTATTGTATTATCTCAACACCAATGAAATTTGGAATATCAAGGCTTCCTTTTGATGCAAGAATGTTGTAAGCGTCATTTTCGTATCAATCTCTGGTACTCTCCGAACAACATAATATGTGACAAAAGATTAGATACGTTAGATGGGTTAGGTTAGGTTGGACAAGATGTGTTTTATCATCTGCGGATTCCTTGGTCACGAGATATAGCACCCTGAAATTTTTATTTCTGGGAATATATAATACTGGTGTACTAACTGTTTGTATTTCTATTCAAAAAATGATAATTTGGAAGGTTGTTCTGGGAATATAGAAAAGGACAGGAGAGTACTGGGTATCAAGATAAAGTTTGCGGCCTAACAATTTTTTTTATTGATTGTGTAAAGTCATTTTTAAACTTTTCTCGATCTCGTGAAATTTAATAGGGATCGCTATTTTGATAGCTTCTTCGAAATTCTTTTGGGCGGTCCATTTAGGTGTCCTTACGTCTTTCCTTTTCTTTATCTCCCCGTCTTCTTCTTCCTTTTTTCTTCTTATACTCCCTCTGCTTTTTCTTCCTCTTTCTCCGCTCTCCTTCTTTCCTCTTCTTCCCCTCCTCCTCTTCTTCTACTTCTACTTCTCCCTGTAACTGCCACTGTGTCTAACTCCGTCGCGTCACTCGGTCGCAAGGGTTTGCGAGATATTTCAGCGCCCCTTCCAGCATTCCGAAGGGCGCCTCTTATTTCGGTCCCAGCCGTCGTCGCCTCCAAACTCAGAACGGGGTATGAGATCCCTGAAGCAGCAACAACAACTCGGCTGTCCACTCTTCTGTACATCGCGCTTTACCTGAAGTATCTTATCTCCTGGCTACAGTGGCGGATCTAGAACGTAATCAAGGGTGGGGGTGGGGGGCTAACCGGGGAGCAGTTTTGTTTAAACATCATGGTTTCGCAACACAAATTTTATATACGAGTATATTACCTTTAAATAAAATGCATCACATAAATAATTAACAATTTGTTATTATTAATAACAATTATTTATTAAACTTATTAATATGGTATTATTCATTTTATTAATCCTGGTCTTATTAATAACAATAACAATTATATTATTAATACCAACTATAACCAATAACAATTATCAATCTGGTAACATTTTAACAAAGTATGCCATTTATCAACTTGAATTTATCTGTAAAGAGTTCAGGTCCAAAGTGGGGGGGCTATTACGTATCATCGGTTGTATATTACGTGTCATCGGTTGTTACTTCATGAATTGTCTCTTCGTGTCTTGTCAAGAGACAGCATTAACATCGGATACCACGACGAAAGACTCTTTGATTCGTCTGTGTTTTGCGCTCATACAGAGAATCTATCAATTCTTCAATTTGCTTTAAATAATCCCAAGCGACTGTGGGTTTGTTGTTTATCTCAATATCTCATTTTTCATTCGAGTACTAACGTCTTTGTCACCACTTTACATCAAAGATTCATCAACATCCATACAACTAAGATATTTGATACAATTAAAATCGTTCAATAAATTCCATTCTTTAACAGTGTGACTAAATTATTCGTACAGATTCAGCTAGTCAATAAGAAATTTAATCACAGGGTGTTGTAGTATTTTGGGCTACGGATATATATCACTTCATGCTTTCGCCAGCGACGCCCAGATATTGACCCATCCCCTGCGTCATCACCTGAGTTGTATCCAATTAGAGTTCTATGTCATGCTGGATGTTCCTTCCCTCCTGAGCAAAACCAATATTTCACACACCGCCCCAGAGAAAAATGTCTAATAATGATGAGAATCCACTTTGAAACGACAAAGGTATAGGTCCATGCTTTCAATACAAGTAGTTAGAATAGGTATTACCATAGCTTTGAAGCTGTCAAAGTATTACCAGGTGCCGAAAAAGTTTCTGGACATTTTAAGACACTAAATTCGCTCTGTTCGTTATGAAATATATAAATCTTGTTTGTCGAGAAACTCGAGAATATCAGATGTGGGACTTGGGAATGGTAAGGAGAAGAACGATCAAGATATGTTGAAAAGGAATGAAGAAGAAGTATTTGGCACCGAAGAAAAGTGCGCGGAATTACGTGACATAGGTGGGTTTGGTGAGAGAGATGACTTAAAGAGAGAAAAAGAAAGATAATAGATGAGTTTGGGAAAAAAGAAGAAAAAAGGGAGATTATTATGATTATTATTATTATTATTTTGAAGATAGGAAAATTTGTAGTTGAGTTAATTTGTATTAGATAAGTAGGTTATTAAAGTATAATGAATACTTGTAAAAGAGCTTTGAAGTAACACCGTCGGAAGACAAGACGGTCTAAGTAGGAAAAAATGTCAAAAAAAGCAGTTACAACCGGCGTATGACCACGTGGTCGATAATAAACTAATTTACTCTCTGGAAGGAAGCAAGGGACGTATTCCATCAATTCCGGTCAATAGCAATAAATAATTCTTGTGTAACAACAGTTCAAAATTCCGGCACTCATTCTTGATGATCCTGCAATTGTCGTTGAATCGGACTTTTGGAAAATCTCCTATTGATTAAAAGAAGGTACCTACCATAAATGTTTATTTAGAAAAAAAAATACAACCTATGAAAGGCGACCGGTATAACGTACGCAAATTTATCCTATCCCGATCTCAGAATAATTCAGATTAAAGTGTTGAAATGTTTGGTTTGTAATTGAGGATCTGAAATAAGAAGAAACGTCGTCTGGTTTTCATCATATTTTTCAGAAAAACCTTTCTTTTTTTGTATCCTTATTACTTTTGGTTATGTGTACTTTGATAAACGTTGTGGTACCAATATTCAAAACAATTTCTCCAAATGTGAACTCGAACATCGACTTAAAAGACGTCCGGTAGAAATATACAACAATTAACGATTTGATTTCACTTCATCTCTAGAAGAAGAAGCAATAAATCCTCAAATATGTACAGTTCGTATCAGGTTTCCGTTTTGTAAAGATATTTCACAAGTCGAGAATGTGGAGGTATTGGTGAACTCACAACTGTCGAGTACCTACTCGTGGAGGAGTGTTTGCAACGTCAACAACCAGGTGAACCCGGGACCACTTGCTCTGGGCGCAGGTGTGCTATACACTGCGCCACCCGCCTCGACTCCCAAGTCCGAACGCCACTTCCACCTGGAGGTATGGTGCTAAGAAGAGGATAGTTCGGATAATTTGTAAATCTCACCCCCGAAACTCTTGTAAACCTTTATTCAAGGAATTAAATATCTTAACACTTCCCTGCATTTATATTTATGAAACGGTCGTGTTTGTTAAGACCGAATTACTGAAGNTATACGAAACAGTCTCGTTCACGAACACAATACTGGTTCACGAACACAATACAGGCACGTTCACGAACACAATGGGAATAATATTCATCGCCCTAGAGTGTCAACCACTCTTTGCCACAAAGGACCTTATCATTCGGGAATCGTTCTATATAATTCCCGGCCCAAGAATATAAAAGACATTATGAAATTGAATGTCTTCAAATCCGCGGTTAAAATCTACCTCCTGCACCAGTGCTTCTACACTCTGAAAGAATTTATTGATTTTAATAAAAGTTATATTCGTCTTGTACTTTATCACGCCATTGCTTTAGCACTTTTTAAATAATATTATAACAATTTCAAAAACTATTTTCTTGCATGATTGTGTTGTCTTATGGCTCATATTAATTTAGTTTTATGTGTACTCAACTTTGGCACGGTTGTGTACATAAATTCTGTAGCCCCATCCTGGCCCGGGTTTTGCTCAGGTTTTCCTTCGGGTAGAGGCGGATTTCTTATACAGGTTCTCTAGGCTTTGTCTAGGGGCGCATCTATTAACACAAGAAATCGTGAATTTAGTGTTATTTTAATGCTTATGATTTTTAAACACTGTACTCAGAATTATCTATAGTTCGATAATAACTTGTACATGTAATTTTGTGCGTAAAATTAGAAACATATTGACATTATATATGTATTATAACTCGCAGCTAACTTTTTATCTTATCTAGGAACTTTTGCTGAAATTTTTTTGAATCCGCCTCTGCCTTAGGGCGCTTGATCGGAATTGATGGGATGGTCCCTTGCTTGCTTCCGGAGAGTAAATTAGGTTATTGTCCTCCACGTGGTCATATGCAGTCTGTACTGTTTTTTGACAATAAATTTATTATTAACGAACTCGTCACTTTTATTATTGGTCCATAGAAATAACAGATATTTTGCCTATAAACACATTTTGCTGTCGAAACGACGATAACAGGATAAGAAAATGTCGTTTACTTCCTAACAATTGACAAATAATATAAAAAGGGAAAAAAGTTCTGATTAATAGTTAACTTTCCAATACGAACCTAATAAGTTATTATTGTTATTATTTTCGAATTTTTAGTGCACAGAATATCTATGATAAATTTTTAAATTAAAATGGATAACGGTACGAATTTATTAAATAATTTATATTATAAATATAAAATCCGCCACTGCCGTTGGACCCTTGATCAGAATTGATGGGATGGTTCCTTGTTTCTTCCCGGAGAGCAAGTTATTTTATTGCCCCCCCCTCCACGTGGTCGTATGCACTTTCCATCCGCTTTCTTGACGAAGTTTGAAAGGTACATTGTTTTCTGAACCGACCGTGAAAACTTACTCCCATAGTTTCAAGAATGGTGACGTACGATGCGATTAAGTATAAACTCTTCATGAACGTTGATTAAAATAAATTTATTATTGTAAAGCAGGATAATTCTTCCGTAATTCTTGTAATAGCAATTTTTGCGTGTTCTCAATCGTTGCTCGATTGTGTTAATTATTTTCGGAGCCGCAACCTCATCCCGGTTATCCGCATTCTTCCTTTGGATACTGTTATTGAATTGCTGGGACGGTCCCTTGGTTGCTTCCGGAGAGTAACGTAGTTTATTTTCCCCCACGTGGTCAACTACTTTTTTGATAATATATACTTCCACACTAATACTTACTAATATATAAATGTGAAACGCCCAACCGTGCCTGTCTGTCTGGTACTTAATCACGATTAAACCTTTGAACTGATCGTCATGAAATTTAGCAAAAGGAGATAGTTCCGATGTCCAGGACGAACATAGGCCAACTTTTATTTAAAAAATACGTGGAATAAAGATAAAAAATGATTTTGACCTTAAATATCGGGGAAAAAGAGAGGTATATTCGCTTACGGCGCCTAAACGGTTAGAGATAGGTGATAACTATGAATGGCAACATTGTTCGTCTCAAAGAGTTCTACCAAAATGGTCACGACAGCATACGTCAATCTACAAAGGTTTACCTACATTACAGAAGAAACGTCATTAAAAATAGGAATGTAAATTGAAGAACATAATTTAGGAAGGGAAAAATGATTCGTCAAGAAATTTAATATTTTTTTGTTTGATGCATTTAACAAATACTAAATACATCTTTAAATCGTAAAATTCAGACGCATGGTATAGATTTTAAGAGTGTTTTTTTGAAATGGTGCAGCCGTAATGGCGCCTCGGAAGCGAAAAATTCGACCTGCGAGCGGATTCGTAGGTCTCGAAAGAAAGAGAAAAAAATTCGCCGGGTAATCAGGTAGTAAAGTTCACATCTAACGATGGCACATGTATTTATTTATTCTGCAAAATTTAAAATGATTCATTGGGTAACGAAACGTTTACGACTTGTGTTTGCACAACAGCTCCTGTCATAACAACTCGTCCTGTTAATGGTTTCCTGTAGAGTTTTGAATGTAATTAACACTTGTTCACTTCGTGGTGTTTTCTCGAAAGTTCTCTCGATGTCGCTCAGCGCCACGTGCTCGTGTTTTAACTTTGCCTTCACTTACTGCTTGTTCCACAACTGCTCTTTAGAATCCTTGTCTTCGGTTCATTTGGGGCGTTTACGTACTGTCTTCCCCTCGGCAGTGTGCGTTCGCAGCTGCCGATGTTCCAATTCCGTGAAAAACCCTTGTCAAGTTTTCTTTTTCGCCAGCTAGATGGAGAGTTCGCCACAGTCAAGAAGATTTCAGAAACGTTAGAAAAGGAACAGGGGGTAATTGACTCACGATTTCTTCTGTGGGAGTGCATAGTACGAATTTTTTATCAGTGACCAATGGCGGATCTAGACCGTAATCAAGCGGGGGGGGGGCTATCCGGGAAACATTTTCGTTTAAAAATTATGGCTTTACAACACAAATTTTATAAATATTACCTTTAAATAAAAATCATCCAATAAATTAATTAATAATTAACAGTCTTGTATTATTAATAACAATAATTTATTAAAGTTGATATGATATTAATTTTATTAATATGGTATTTTATTAATATGTATTATTAATAATAACAATTATATTAATAACAATAATAATAATAAATTTGATAATAAATTTATTGTCAAGAAAGCAGTACCAACTCCGTATGACCACGTGGAGGACAATAAACTAATTTACTCTCCGGAAGCAAGCAAGGAACCATCCCATCAATTCCGATCAAGGGCCCTAAGGCAGAGGCGGATTCAAAAATTGAAGCAAAAATTCCTAGATAAGATAAAAAGTTAGCTGCGAGTTATAATACTAATATAAGGGAACAATTGAACCACTTTTTTTTCTGTGCGAGTGCATCGGATGAATTTTTATCCCGTTTGTGAAGAAGTTATTGTGACCATTTCTAAATAAATAAATGAAATTTCCTGGTCTTGCCATGGAAATGCAAATAACTCTCTTACCATGGCAAAACCAGGATATTTAATTAATATGTCCTGAGTTACAGACTAAAATGAACTATTGGAGAAAGGAACTTCTAATTTTGACAGAATGTTGCTTCACAATGTTGTATATGTAACAACAATAAAAAAGTTATTTCCACAGGTAAGACGATTGTTTTCCATTGTTGTATTTATAGTAAATGGGAAATGTAGCTTAGAGCTATTGAAGTTGATCAACATGGAGCGGTAGGAGATGGGTGGTAGCGGTTATTGTTAGTAGATGGGTTCACCAACAACTTGACCCACGGTGAGGGGTTAGTAGGAGTAGTTAGTAATAGTTAAGAGTAATTGATATTAGGAGCAGTAGGAGGTGGATGGAAGAAGAAGAAGAGTTCGCCCCATCGGGAATTCAACCCCAGATGACTTGGTGAAGAGCAAAAACTCTACCACCTGAGCGACCAGAGGGGTTAAGAATATAGTTGAATCGTAAATACAGGCCCTAAAATTCGGGGTCGCATTAAAATACAGATTAAAAAAATTGAGATTTACATAAATAAAAATCATTATGAAATAAACCAAATTGCTCACCGATGTATTTAAAATCTTGCAAAATCCTCACATACATTATCTAAGGGAAATAGCTCCTCAAGTACATCTCACTCTTGTTGTTGATGAATACTTCATATGGGTCCCATTCTGTACGTAGAAAATCGATTCACACTTCATCAGTATAACAAATCGTCCTCAGTGGAGGTGGATCCATGGTGGTGGTGGTGGTGGAGGGTTAAGGAGGTTAAAACCCACCCCCATAGACCTGAACTCTTTAAAAGATTAAATTGAAACTCATACATATCCTACTTTATGAACGTGTTACCAGATTAATAATTATTATTACTTATAATTGTTGTTATTATTAATATAACAAGTATTGTTATTAATAATACAAGATTGTTAATTATTTATTTGATGCATTTTATTTAAAGTAGTTATTTATAAAATTTAAGTTGTAAAACCATAGTTTTCNNNNCCCCTTGATTACGGTCACGATCCGCCACTGGTCCTCAGTGTTATCCATAAAATTAGAAATCCCACACTTTTTGGTTCCATAGGTCGTTGATAGTTTGAAGATCGTCCTTTAGGACGAATATATACATACTAAAACTATAAAACTTTAACGAAAATTTATACCTTATGTTATTAGGAAGTCGTCGTATCTGCTGAAATTTACGCTAATTAGGAGTTCCCTAACATTTTGTTCAACGCATTAAAGGCGTGTCATTACTTTGCCTAAGTATACTTTTCTCCGGAATAAGTTACCAATATTTACGTAGCATTTACACAACTTTCTGCTAAAGTGAATTTAGAAGTAAATATCAGATCGGAACTTCGTCTTAACTAGGGAAGTGTCATGACCAAGCAGATTGATTTATAAATAATTAATAACTTTACTGTCAAAAAACAGTACAAACTGCGTATGACCACGTGGAGGGCAATAAACTAATTTACTCTCCGGAAGCGAGCAAGGGACGTATTCCATCAATTCCGATCATCGGCGCTAAGGCAAAGGCGGTTGAAGATGGTATGAGCGCGTTGACTAAAGTCGTGTTGCCGACCATTCACGGAACTCGGAAATATTCACCGAAGTTAATTATTAATTAATAATTGATTATGATATTTTATATTGGATGATGACAATTGTTTTGTGATTTTAAAACTTGATAATTAATTTAGACAGTCGTTTGACTCCAGCTTTGACAAAAGAGTCTCATTGTCTTCAGTCACGTGATGCGACTGTCATTTCCCTTAGAGCAGTATTTCCCACAGTTTTTGGTGAATTATTCTTGTAAATGTTCCGTAAGGTATGAAAATCTTAACCTCATTGCATCGTTCCTATTTCCATTTGCTATGTTTTAGTAGGTTTTTTTCGCAATGTTAAACCGGTACTTTCGCCAGAATATCAAAAATACGTGATCCCGTGAAAGTATACCCATAGTAATCTATAGCCAAATAATTCAAATTTTTACGCCGTAAGGGTATGAATATCCATCACCACTGGATAGGGAATGGTTAAAAACTATCATTTAAAACATTTTTTTTTTGGGGGGGGGGGAACTTTAGTTTAGTCTAATAATATCTTAACGATGTATTCAGTGTATATAGTTCGATAATAACTTGTACATGTAAATTTACAAACATATTTGCGTTAAATTACAAACATATTGACATTATATATGTATTATAACACGCAGCTAACTTTTTATCTTATCTAGGAACTTATTCAAAAAATTTTTGAATCCGCCTCTGCCTTAGGGCCCTTGATCGGAATTGATGGAATACGTCCCTCGCTTGCTTCCGGAGAGTAAATTAGTTTATTGTCCTCCACGTGGTCATACACACATTCTAACTGCTTTTTTGACAGTAAAGTTATTAATTATTTATAAATTTATTATTATGCCGCCGTACGAGCGTATATCCTACTCTCTACGTAAAGAGTTCAATTTCGCAGACAGTGAGCAAGAGAGCATCCGGTTTCTCCTTGCAACCCCCCCCCCACCCCTCTGCTGCACATGCTGACCGGATTAGTCGATGTCAAGCGACCTCTTTTCTCTTCGAAGCACCCATTCCACTCGCTCGTTAAGTCGCATTAAGGAAATCGTACGTCGAACGCAGGGTGGAAGGGAACTTTTTTTTCTTTTTTTTTTTTGCCACGAAGTTGGCAGTTGAGAAAGATAATTTTGATGCATGTATTGATACAAAAAAAGGTTCATATCTCATAACGTTCCGAGTGGCATTCGCTTCCATTCATACATACACTCGAGAATTAGAAAACAATATTCGCTGAGTTTCAAACTATTGAGAGAAAGAACTATGCAGACTAACCTACAGGAATTGAATAGGACATATGCACCATCCTCCCCGTGGTGGGGACGGGGACATTTTTTCTTTTTGCGCGTGAAAGTGGTGATGTCTAAAGAAAATATACTTAACAAGTGGTGCAAAACCACTATCTCATATACGTGTCTCCGTCTGCAGCATAGATTGAAAAATATTCTATAGTGAAACGATCAGTTCTGGCGTAGTCATCTATATTTTGGTCGTCTTCCAGTGCTCTATTCATGCTCAAAATCGCTAGACGAACTTATTACACTCTTCTATTAGAAATTTAAAAGTAAAATAAATTTTCAGAATATTATTTCAAAACATAGCGACATATCGGTCTTATAAATATCGTAAAAGTGTTATGTAAACGTAATTTCGTTGTAGACAGAAATTGATGTATTTTCGTATCTGCAGTGCGTTTGCTGTCCTCGTATGTATTTTATCACTATCACATCTTTCATTTCAGTTTAAGAAAAGTGTATTCTACGTCTGCTTTGTTCATTTACACTCCTAAATATTATTCAAGCATCTTGAAACTGTAAACTAATATGTAAGTGTAGCAGACAAAAATTATTTTACAGCGTCTATACAAAACTTTCAAGCGAAATACCGCTTATGCGGATGTAATGCAACTAATTGTACCTCACGTACAGAAAATTTAAGCAGAATCGTTGGAGCCGTTTTAGAGAAACATTCAAAAGAGTACTTTACCCGTCATATGAAGTACCCTTTGTGTTCCAGTAAAAAATTAGAGCACGTGTATCGACAACAAGTAAATTCTACCGTAAATACGAAATGCGAATTAAATTGATTCATAATTGCTGAGCACAAACAGAGTAGCGGACAGACGTTATGCCAAAAACAGCTTTTTCACAGTCACTGATCGCCAAAACGGATTTTTCCGTCGAAATCTCGCTTTCGATGTCCTTTCACGAATACAAAACTTTCTCTATTCTACGTCAGATATCAGAACGTAAAAATCGCTTTATAGACTCTGCTGTAGAAAGAGATTTTTGAAAAAAGAATAAAAAAGAATACTAATACGGTGGCCAAAGAGTGTAGTCTAATTTCTTATCGCTTTTGAGCAGATGAAATGTTCTTCCTCAAAATATCAGAAATAGAGATGGAAAACCTGCCGTCATGACTTTTCCTGTCGTCTTTCGTATTCAGAAATGCGGCCTGTTTTAATACGTTATATACATGACTTTGATCAACATTTATACGAACCGATTTGGCAATATGTAGATTCCTTTTATAGATGATTTTCGGTTAAGTCAGAATAAGCGTTAAAAGATTTGTATCATCTAGAATTTTTTTTTTCTTTCTTGTTGCTGCATTGGAAGGGTATTAGCCTTTGCGGTGCCTCGTCCCAGACCTAGAAAGATACACAGTGAATGAAAAGCGAGCGTATTATGAAAATGAGAACAAGAATATCAATGAAACAATATTTTAAAAGAACAAGAAATATATTTGAGATGGTTGTTAAAATGACATACGGTGTAAATGATCAAAGAATATAATTAGCTAAGCATGTTACTCGTATTAACAGTGGTTACCGGAAACGTGAGAGGTTATTTGCCAAAAGTCAAGGTTTCTCAATCATAGAAAGGAAAACATGGCGAATGGAGCACGACATGTTGTCCCCAACTATCAGAGTATGTCGTTTGAAAATACCCTAATTAAGTGATTATTCAATAAAAATAAAAATGTCGTACATTACTCTATTTAAAAACTGACCTTAAATATTTGAATTTTTTTTCTCCAGTTCTCGAAAGGGTTTTATTCCTCTTTTCTCGTATCAACATGAGACGATGTTGGAGTAAGATTTGCGATAATTTTCTATCATTACGTTCACAATCACTATAAAATATCGGACGCATTTTTCACGTTAAACGAAATAATTAAATTCTCACGATTCCTACGCTATTAGTTAGCTGATTTTAATTCTAAATTTAACTTCTAAATTTCGAAAAGACACCCGTTTTAATTTTCACTCAAAAATTTGAAATTTGATTACGAATGTCTGTAGAACTTATTTTAAATTATAAAATCAAACGACGTTACTTTTACATTTACTGTTTATTTCAGTGACACATTCTTTGGAAAGTTTCGACCCTCGCTGTAGGTCTTAATCACGCAACTACTGAGTACACATCAACTATCGCCCTGCCCGTTGCTCAGGTGGTAGCGTTCTCGCTCATCACCGCGTCATCCCGGGTTCGATTCCCAGAAAATTTGTAGCTTTTCACATTAACGTCCCAGTTGACATATCTGTGACTACTTCCTTCCTCTATCCAGCTCCTGCTAGTATCAATAACTCTAACTATTAATAACTACTTCTACTAACTCCTCCACGTGGACAAAGTTGTTGGTAAACCCAGTTAAACGGCCCACCTACTAACAATAGTCCCTACCACCCAACTCCTAATTCCTATCGCTCCAATGTAGATAAGCTTCAATAGCACTTAACTACGCTTCCCATTTACAAATACAACAATAAAAAAGCTACTATCAGAAGTTGAATACAACAGCAACTATGAGTAGTTGCCTGCTCGGAGTTGGAACGTTGTGAAGAAAGTAAATAGTATCTGCAAAAAAAAGGTCGTTTAATTTGAGAATTTCATACAAATGTAAGGGTTGATTTAAACCTTTAGATTCTGCACTGCGCGTACACCGACGCGTAACTCATCTGTTTTTCTATCATTCAACTATCATTTAAAAAAATCAAAATGTGATCTTGTAGTCGTAATTTTTCAGGTACCTTTATATTTTCACCTCAACGCCACCACCACACACCTAGTGTTAAATTGATTTGGTGGAGTTGTATTCACTGGAAGAAATTTATATTATCAAAAAATTCAGAAGGTGAGTAGTAAAGATTGGTGCTCGAATCTCACGTGTTGCAAATCTAAAAAAGTAACGCGCTCTCTCTCATAAAAAGAATGTGAAATGTACCCCACACAACTGTCCAATTATACTTCTTATAAAAGATTTTGGTGGAAGGCAGTCTACCTTGTAAGAAATATAAGTCCAAAGCCAACCTCGCAAAATAAATAAAATCGACAATTCCAAAAAACATTTATGGAAAACGAAGTTTTAACATAATAAAACTTTCAATCTTGGATTACATTCTTAACAGTGCAATCTAATTCAAAATATTTATTCTCAAAATCTTGAAAAGTTTCGAAGTCACTTATCTCTAACAGTCTCCCTGAATTATCTGCCGAGCTGAAGTTTTTGCTTCATTAGCTAAATTCAAGGAAGCGCTTACAAGAAATATGTTTCTATTCATCTGTACAAATTTTGAATTTTCAGAAACTGGAAGTGGAGATGCCGGTGTGTAAGTGAAGTCAGAATGGAAATAGATTTCTATTCCCAATGCAGTCAAATTCAATAACATTAAAATACTTATTTTATTAAACATATCAAAGTAATTTAAAATAGAAGTACGTATACTCCAAGTCATATAGCGTGGCCGAAAATTATGCAATATGGCTGCCTAATACGAATTGCCAACTTCTACGAATTGAAGTTATATCCAAACACATATTAATAGTAGTCACAAAAGCGACCATTTGCTGTAAAGAAATACAAGTTAATATTCCAACAAACAAAGACATAAGGTAATATTCCGTTCCAGTTTCTCGATGCAGAAAGAGCAGAACAGCACCACAAAAGCACAAGTATTGAATTAATGGCCGATATTGGCGATAGATTTAAGTTTTCAGAAACTCGAATGTCTTGCCAACATAACGCGAGGTACAAATAACATAACTCTTATGGACGATGGCGAAGTAAAAGCGTTGGCTACATTGAGAACAGGTTCTATACCAACATCAAGTCAGTCAGATTGTCAGAAAATAAATAAATAAATTCTTGTTAAGAAATCAGTTACAAAGTGATTATGATCACGTTGAGGATAAAAAATGTAATTTATTGCGACTAATATTTAATAAAATAACAAACACCGTGCGATTCCGATCATGTTTTTGTTCTATTAAGTTAAATATTGTCAAAGAAAATAAATATAACTTCGAGTGCAATAATAATAATAATAAATAAACTTTCTTGTCAAAGTGCAGTACAAACTAGATATGACCACGTGGAGGACAATAAACTAATTTACTCTCCGGAAGCAAGCAAGGGACGTATTCCATCAATTCCGATCAAGGGCCCTAAGACAGAGGCGGATTCAAAAATTTCAGCAAAAATTCCTAGATAAGATAAAAAGTTACCTACGAGTTATAATAGTAATAGAATATCAACATGTTTGTAATTTAAAACAAAAAATTTATTTTACATGTACGAATTATTATTGAACTATAGATTATTCTGAGTATAGTGTTTATAAATCATAAGAATTGAAATAACACTAAATTCAATACTTATTGTTACAATAAACACGCCCCTAGACAAAACCTAGAGAATCTGTATAAGAAATCCGCCTCTACCCGAAGGAAAATCGGAGAAAAACCCGGGCCAGGATGGGGCTACATAATTAATTTACGCAACCGTGCCAAAGTTGAGTACATATGAAACTAGATTAATATGAATCATAAGGCACAACATAATAATACAAGGAAACAGTTTTTGAAATTGTTATAAGTTATTTAAAAAGTATTACAGCAATGGCGTGATAAAGCGCAAGACGGATTTAACTTTTATTAAAATCAATAAATTCTTTTACATTGTAGAAGCACTGGTGCAGGAGATAGTTTTTAACCGCGGATTTGAAGATATTCAATTTCATAATATCTTTTATATTCTTGGGCAGGGAATTATATAGAACGATTCCCGAATGGTATGGTCCTTTTTGGCAAAGAGTGGTTGACACTCTAGGCCGATGAATATTATTACTATTGCGAGTATTGTGTTCGTGAACGAGACTGTTTCGTATAAAGAAAGGGTGGCACTTCAGTAATTCGGTTTGAACAAACACGACCGTTTCATAAATATAAATTCAGGGAAGTGTTAAGGAAGTACTAGCGCAGGTAGAATTTAATCACGACAATATCTTAAATAGCCATAAAGAAAAAGAGTAACGTGTACTTAGTGTGATTTCAACTTGAAAAACATAACCTCACATTATTTAAATGAGATTACTGCAATTGTAATTGATGGTGAAATACATTGCGTCTTATGGATAAAACACTTATTTACAAAATAAGACCAACTTTGAAATCACGAAACTGGTTGAGGGTTTACTTTGATTTGAAGTAAATTTCCCGCTGTATTTTTACATCATTTTTATCTGTAGTTCACCGGTCACCTGTGAAAGATGCTTCACTTTTTCTGAGGTGAGATAAATCACGAAACAGTTGTGATCGGTCGCCATGTTTGTAATATGCTCTTACGCATTTCAAACGAGTCAAGCGAGCTCCTGAATAATGTTAATGCTTTATTATTAATTGATAGATAGAAATTAAATCATGTTTTTTCTTCGTTATAATTCACATTGTTGTATATTAAAACAAGTAGAGTAATAATAAAGAAAACAATTATACATCTCGGGGATTTGACTAACTTGAAGAACTGTTCCCACCTTAAGATGTCTCTGACGGTTTGATATCTAGAACAGCTGCATCAACGCAAGTCTCGTGACACTCACAAGACGCATCCCGTGATCGCTGAGTTTCATAAAAGGACGTTGATTACGTAATAGAACACTCTTATCACAAAACCACGGAATAAAACTCAACTGCGGCAGCACAATAACACAACTCTCGTCCGGAGAGACTTAGCGTCAACCCCCCCCCCCCACACCCNCTGCATCGTGAATGATATGGTGAAGCCGGAAATGTTAGCGGTCTCGCCGTGGTCTCCCCAGAGTGCGTTTGTCCCTTCCGGGACGACTGGGTGTGATTTTTGCTTTTCCATGTTGATGCAACTGTTGCAGATATAAGCCCAACGTCATGCACGGCGGAAAATAAATCTTGCGTTTTGTTTTCCTTGGTACGATACGAAACTTACCGAAGTAAAGGAAGGAAATATTTTTCCTTTTACGGTTCACCATCCACGCGTCATACACTTCGAAGCCGCTTTAGATGTAAAAGAAGTAAAATAGAACTGACGATGATATGAAGTTTATTCAATGATAAACTAATTATATTTAATTTTTCTTTTATAACCACCAATTACAGGTTTCTGGTGGAAAAAAAGTTCAGTTGTATTTTTATATGTAATATTCATTTGTAATTTGTAATTTTTAAGTAACTATTTGTCAATTTTGAGTTTAAACAGCTATTTTTATCTTAATTTCATTATTACTTTTGTTTATACATTATTATGTTGTTTTGCTTCAGTTAATCGCGTATACTGGCAATTGCGAGTAACATACATTCCAATCAGTTTTATCAGTTTATTGTATTCATATTATTATTATTATTTGTAATTTTTTGTTGTTTTTTACTGATAACGTAATAAAATGCACTTTTCTAAGAATTATGAATTAAAAAAAGGAAGCAGCAAAAATTTCTAGCAAAGTACTTCTTACGCTTTTTCTGTCAGACAAATAATTTGCCCGTAACAGCGCGTCGAATTTATAGCCTGCAGAATTTACTCATTCAACACGTTCTAAAGGGTAGACTATTCACCTGACAAAATGGAATAAATTAAAGCAAATTTTTGTCTTGTTTCTTGCAGTAATAAGTATTTTCCTTTGAAACACGCGGGATTTTACTGACATAAAGAAAAAAGCTATAAAACGTGATTCTTTTGTAGTTCTTCAAAGTTTTCTGAATTTTTTCGAAATTTGTCAAAAATCGTAATCAGCACCTTAAAATACATAAAGGAGCAAAGTTTCTAATTTTTTTCCCAAATCTTTCAGACAAAAATAACAAAATGCTGAAATATTAATTCAACGCCCTCTGCCGGGTCCGTACTTCATCTAAGAAATAAAAAACATTTTATCTAGTGTATTTTTACAAATAAATACTTTTTGTATAGCGCATAGTTTTCATAGAACACATAAAAAACCGAAAAAGGACGCAATTTTTTGGAATTTTTAAAAAAATTATATTTCCCGAACATCCTTAAGGGAGCAACGTATCACTACTTCCCCATAACTTTTTGGGTACAAACTCCTAACGAGAGGACTGAAGCCAAGAAAAGCTAAGTTTTCTCTATGCTATTAGTATTTTTGTTAAATTTACGGAGAATAATGAGTCAATAACCCAAGTCATTTATTTCTATCGAGTCGTTTCTAATGACAAATAGACTCATCGCTAGAAACACAAAAACCGGTTCTTCGTCATCCTCCCAATTGACTCACGAACGAAGCCAGTTCCTGTGGGGGTTATATAAGTGCGTGCGACGTGACGAAGAATATTTTCTCTTTTACTTCTCTGTTCCAAATGACGCCAGTCTGGAGAAATAATATCTCATTTTGCGGCAATGCTCCCATAAAATGACCTTTACTTCATTCTTCTAAAACCTACATATTATTATATTAATATATTATGAAGATAAGTGATATTCGGGTTATATTTATGCAAAATTAATAATATATTGCCCCATTCCTTGGAGCGGTGCAACTGAGAAATACATGGGCGATTATATCACATCGCAAAGTAATTTAGATGACATTGCTAAATGATGGTGCTCTAACAGATGGGTTATTATGAATATTAAAGAATATTCCATGAAAATGACTAATTGAATACAATTTAGAAAAGAAAAAGAACTCTAAATTACAAACATATTGACATTCTATTAGTATTATAACTCGCAGCTAACTTTTTATCTTATCTAGGAACTTATGCTGAATTTTTTTGAATCCGCCTCTGCCTTAGGGCCCTTGATCGGAATTGATGCGACGGTCCCTTGCTTGCTTCCGGAGAGTAAATTAGTTGATTGTCCTCCACGTGGTCATGCGCAGTTTGTACTGTTTTTTGACCATAAATTTATTATTATTATTATTATTAAAAGAAAAAGACACAAGAATAAAGTTTATCATTTCCGGTAATTACTATTTTTGGATGCGGAAAGTAATGAAATAATTAAGACCAGTGAAGACGTCTCTAACCTCGTCACCCCATCATCCACAATCAACGTCAATCTTCTTTCGACTCCCAAACCGAAAATGACTAAGTCCTCCGATTAAAAAATAGTTTATTTTTCTTCACCATCCTTTGATCTTGTGTTCCCCAGACTTCAAAATGTATTTTAAACCTAAAATTGTCATAAAACATTCTTATTTTTATGGACATTTTCAAAGCTTCGAGGCCGCTACTGACCCCCGTGAAAGAATGGTTTAAGGGGTTCAAGACGAGTTCGTTCAGTTTTCCAGACGTTAAACAAAATACGCATAATACAACCAAAAACTAATACAAAATCTATTAGCTCCTAATTATGATAATATAGTTACACTGAACGACAACATCGTAAGAAATGAAACAATACTCATTGAATCACATTCGGAGGTAAGTAATAGTATGTTTACTCTATCAAATTTCATTCATGACCTAAATATTGTTCAATGCAGAAAATGGTGACGAAATACGTATTTAGAATCAACAAATTCTACCTTTACATACAAATTAAATTCCAGTAGAAAGACCCACTCGGCAGTATCCCAGGGGATATTAATATTAAGAGCTCTCTGACGTTCATTAAAGTTTGTAATCAGAGAGTACGAATGAGATGGAAATATTTTTACATAAGTTTGTAAAAAAGAGATCGTTGATGATTTGGAGAAAAGCTTTGGAAAGAAAAAGGAAATTAACGTACGAATCATAAATAGAAAAGGAAGCGAAATAAAACCAGAAATGAGATGGCTCAGGTGGTAGCGTTATCTCAGCTCACCACCAACTCATCCCAGGTTCAATTCCCGAAGGGGCCAGAAAGAATTGTAGCTTTTCACTTCAATCTCCCAGTTTCATATAGCTGTCACTACTGAAAAGCAAACCTTCCTTCCTCTATCCAGCTTCTCCTAGTATCTACTACCTCTAACGATTACTAACTACTCCCACTTACACCTTCACGTTGGTAAACCCAGCTAACTAACAACAGCTCCTACCACCCACCTCCTACTTCCTGTCGCAAACTTGTAGATAAGCTTCAATACCACGCTACATTTCCCATTTACAAATACTACAACTACAAGTGAGACGAGGTTTTTCTCGATTAAACATTTCACAGTTCTCAGAAATGAACTGAAGTAGATTAAATATTCAGAGGAAGAAGTGAGTCGTCGGGATAAGTATGACAAGACACGATAGGGGGAGAGGGGAAGCGGTGACGACGTTTGCCACAAGAGCAACCACAGGAAGCGCGGCGGCTGATCTCTGCGTCCCCACGCTCCCCCTATTGAGGGGCCTCCGGGCTCTCCTCCATCGCGCGTCTCAAATGCCACCGAGATAGAGGAGAATGTTCAAGATTTCGAAAATTGCAGTCCATTTCTTTCCCACGTATACACTTTTTTGCCCTTTTTATTTAAGGTGTTCTATAAGTCAGAGCGGCGCAAAATTTTGAATTATTTGACTTTAAATTAATATGGTGCTTCTACACTGTAAAAGAATTTATTGATTTTAATAAAAGTTAAATCCGTCTTGTACTTTATCACGCCATTGCTGTAACACTTTTTAAATAACTTATAACAATTTCAAAAACTATTTTCTTGCATGNTAATTTAGTTGTATGTGTACTCAACTTTGGCACGGTTGTGTACATTAATTCTGTAGCCCCATTCTCGCCCGGGTTTTTCTCCGTTTTTCCTTCGGGTAGAGGCGGATTTCTTATACAGATTCTCTAGGCTTTGTCTAGGGGCGTGTTTATTGTAACAATAAATCGTGAATTTAGTGTTTTATCCACTCTTATGATTTTTTAAACACTATACTCAGAATTATCTATAGTTCGATAATAACTTGTACATGTAATTTTTTGCGTTAAATTACAAACATATTGACATTATATATGTATTATAACTCGCAGCTAACTTTTTATCTTATCTAGGAACTTGTGCAAAAAAACTTTAAATCCGCCTCTGCCTTAGGGCCCTTGATCGGAATTGATGGGATGGTCCCTTGCTTGCTTCCGGAGAGTAAATTATTTTTTTTCCTCCACGTGGTCATATGCAGTATGTACTGTTTTTTGACAATAAATTTATTTATACAGCGAGAAAAACCTACTTAAACGTAGCAATAACGTTAAGATTTTCGGAGTATTCAAGAATAATTCACCAAAAACTGCGAAAAAAAACTGTTCTGCCGGAAAAGACCGAATCACGTGACTGAAGACAGCGCGACCCTTGTCAAAGAAAGAGTCAAACGACAGTCTAAATTTATTATCACCAAATAATTGTCTTCGTTCAGCAGTAAAAACCAGTGGAATGAATTGTTAAATTTTTAGAACTCCCTTAGTGAATATTTCCAGGTTTCGTGAATAGTTGCTAACTTGACTTCAGTTCACGCGAATAGAATACATTAACCATTCGACCTATTCTGACTCTGGTGTACAGACTGTGTTACGGAATTCAAATCGGTGTTGGGATGGGGGTGGGGGGGGGGGGGGTACGAGTGGTAGAGAAAATGTTGGCTTATGCTCGTTCTCGACCTTCCTTATAGAACACGTCATACGCTTCTGCGCGAATCTACGAGCTGCGGTAAATACGTAATTCCGCAGCGTGGGACATGACTCTCCCCGCGTGTGGGACTCGCCGAATGACTCAACCCTACCCACTAAAAACCCTCCTGATCTACAACACACCAAAACATATCTCACAACATACATCAAATGGAGGGGGGGCTACAATGAGGGGAGCACATAACATGAGGAGCGACAAAGAATAAGGGGGGACAAAAATGAGGGGTAGAACAAAAAATGAGAGGAATGAGGAAAATGAAAGATACCCTAGCCCTAAGAGCGTCGGGATCGAAAAGAACAAGAGGTGACCAAGGGAGGTCAGGAAAGAGAAAGGAAGGAGCCTCGCACAAGTAAGTGGAAGTAATGTCAGACTCAGCTCGGGGCCCCGTGTTCGCCAAACACGTACTTACTAGATGTAAGTCCCCTGGGGGGCTCTGTCTCTTGTTGTGGTTGGTCTTGCTACCGTGTGCTCCCATCCCTTACCGCGAGGTGGATGAGAATGGTTTAATTCATCTAAAACTTATCTTTTATTTCTCTCACATTCTCCAGATATTCTTGAAGAATTCTAAACTTCACCTCTGTGTGATCAGATAACAAGTTTTGTATATCTTTTATTTTTCGTAAATGCTTGTTTGAGGAGGCCAAAACGGAATCTAGTGCGCAGAGATAACAGGTTTGGATGTGAAAACCAAATTCAGAGAACTTTTGATGTGGCATCTCAATCTACAGACGTGATATCCCAACTCAACTATAAGATTGAAATGTCATTTTTTCAGTTTATTGTTTAATGTCACGTGTACATCGAAAGACGTCACATGACATATCTTTATATCTTAAAACTTTTTGTTACTGATTGATTCTTCTTTGTTGTTCTTCACTCTAAAGTGTTTCTTCACTCTTCCACTCAACTCCCGTCTCTCTTCATCATTCACAACATCTTCGTTCCTTCTTTTATCCACCATATCCTTTCTACAAATTCAGCAAATACTTCGTATTTCCCTTTTGTGACAATTAATGCACGGTTTGTTTCTATTTTAATCACGTTCTGCCTCTTCATCATTTTAACGTAACGCTCTTTCTCTCCGGTCCATACAACTCCCACTCCCACAATAGTTGGTCTACGGTCTCATTTTTATCACATAAACATTTTTATCCTTCTTCGATCATTTTTTATCTTTTCAAATAACTATTGATATCCCCATGCGACCTCTGTCCTTAGTCTCACAAACCTTACGTCGGGTACCACTTTATACGTATCTCTTTCTTTCAGTGATTATTTCCCCAGTGGATTATTTCCGTGCTTCCAGGAATAATTTTGTCAATCCTATTTTCCATCGTGTTATTTTTTTTTTAAACTTTCTTCTCATCTAACACTCCTTCTCGCCTCACGGTTGTCCGTAAGGTCTACTTCTGGATGCACCAAATGTCATATCCAAACTTTTAGAGAAATAATAATCATAATAAATTTATTGTCGCAAGAGCAGTTACAAACTGCGTATGACCACGTGGAGGACAATAAACTAATTTACTCTCTGGAAGCAAGCAAGGGACGTATTCCATCAATTCCGATCAACCTTAGGCAGAGGCGGATTCAAAAATTTCAGCAAAAGTTCCTAGATAAGATAAAAAGTTAGCTGCGAGTTATAAAACTAATAGAATGTCAATATGTTTGTAATTTTACGTAAAAAAGTACATGTACAAGTTATTATCGAACTATAGATTATTCTGAGTATAGTGTTTAAAAATCATAAGAGTTGAAAAAAAAACACTAAATTCACGATTTATTGTTACAATAAACACGCCCCTAGATAAAACCTAGAGAACCTGTATAAGAAATCCGCCTCTACCCGAAGGAAAAACGGAGAAAAACCCGGGTTTTTCTCCGAAGGAAAAATTAGTTTCCTTGCACTGAATTTGTATCTCACATCCATAGCGGTTTCCTAGTGTGGGGAGCGGGCGACTTGCATCACTGCGCGTGTACCAATGGAGCCTGGGAACGGAGCGAAGTCGTCTCGCGGCGCCGGCGGCGGCTGTTTTGATGGGGAGAACAAACGTGTAGTGTCCGTCACTGGAGCGGAAAGTGTCCTGCGCCATTACGCCTCTCTTTCTCTCTCTTTCTCTCTCTCAGCTGCAAGGCAAAGCAAAAAGAGGTGAAGGGGAGAGCGAATGACGACGACGAGAGAGACAGACAAAAGGATTCGGTATGTCAGTCACTGGTAGAAAACTATACTTGGTAATTGTGGAGCTTTAGCAACATTATCAAAGCATGATAAATTGAAATTATCACGCTAGAAAACTATAGTTATTGGAACGACAAAGGATCTCGCTTTTTTTAGTAAATAGATACATTTTATTTCTAATGCTGGCACTTTACTTGTCCTTGACCCCTCCGTTGGCTAAAGGGTTAGCATGTTTGCTCACCACCGAGTCACTTCGGGTTCAAGTCCCGGGCGGGACCAGAAAAAAATTTGTAGCTTTCCTCATAAATGTGAGTATTCAAAAGAGAAGTCTCCTCCTCCTATGCCAGTCCCACTACTCCTAGTATCATTAACTAGTTACTCTTACTATAACAACTCCTACTAACACCTCCACATGGTCCAAGTTGTTGGTAAACCCAGCAAAGCGACCTACTTACATCCGAACTCCTATCGCCCCTTCTAGATAAGATCCAATAGCACTAAGCTACATTTACAAAGACGACTTGGCAATGTGGTATTTGTGTAGCGTACTCCCCGTATTTGGCAAAATATTTGACGTAGTCACAAACATACCATCCACTCATGGACTGAACTAGCAAATCACTCAATCGTGACAAATATATTTGCGTGTGCCTCTGATGTACGGACGTGTTGACAGCACGAGCTGCACATTCATTCATCGACGCATCTTATTCATAAAATGACATAAAATACCATGACAAACAAGGAACTGGTGGATGTTGATATTCCCTAATGCTAGGATTCATTTGATATAATTCAAGAAACCTTAAAACTGTCTCTTTACTCCAGTCCATAGAAATGTTGAACGTGGTTATAAAAAACTATAGAAGTCAAAATTATACGTTAAGAAACCAGAATATCGATCGCGCGCGCTCTATGTAGCGAAACACGGCAAACCAAGATTAGACGAATGTTCACGCAAATATTTGCCTTATTTGAGTCCTTTGATGTGCGACTAAAAACCGACAAGAGGACGGATACGGGTGTCCGCGTATTGGCATATTTACCACAATAGAGCAAGTACAGACACATAGTTCATCTATAATTGACCGTGTTGCCATATACACAAATATGTAACACCAAATGAAGTACCGGCAAGTAAGTTAAATACTGCAGAAAAGTTTTTGTAAATACTCCTTTCCCTGCTGTCATTCGTAAGGATGTGGCGTTACAGAAATAATGTTTTGAACAGGGACATGCTCTTAATCTTACATTTTAACTCTAAATACTATTTCTTTCGTACTTTTAAACAAATTGATTTGGATGGAGTATCTCTCTAAACCACCTCTCAAGAGACTCACGAATCAACTTTTATTCACTAGTTCTCACCCGACAGAAACTGTCCTGTTTCCAAATTTCAATAAATTTGTTTGAGATCGTTTCGTGAATTTGTGAAAAGATACTTTAAATGTGTAAACAAAGTATAAATGAGAAGAAAAAAACAGAACAAAAAAGAATCAACCAAATATATCGTTCGTATCGTCAGTTCTGATCGAGAGTGCAAACAAAAATTATGATTTTTGCAGTTTCTCCGAATTTTTCCCACTTTCCTTAGTAATTGTCCGAATTTTTTCACAGAAACCTTTTCCAGGACCATAACGAACAAAACAAAAAGAAAATTACGCAAAACTATCATTCAAATCGTGAGTTATGGTCTTGAGTTCCCGCAGAAAAAACTGCTTTCAGTTTTTCCCGATTTTTCCACTTTTCCAATTTTTCTTTCCCTAAAAACGTCATTCTGACTATTACGAACATATTTTTATTAGCCAAATCGCTCCAGCCGTTCTTAAGTGATGCGCTCACCAAACAAACACCATTTAATTTTTATTTATATAGATATACTTCCAGAACTGTACTTCTCTACTGAACATTCTGGTATTAAACCACCAATAAACAGGTCTGGATTTTTTTTTGCTCATTTTGCTTTCAGCTCAATTTTCTGCTTTTTATGTAATATTCTAAATTCATTGGTTAGTTTCCATTTTTACCAAAAAGAGTAAGATGTTTCCGCAACCGTCTTCTTGCTTCTTCAAAATAGAAACATACGTAAAGTGCAATGAAAGTGTAATGGGGGTGATTGGAGTCTAAGGGTATAGAAAATGCTGAGAGTGAATAGTAATAGTGAAGTGTATGTACATGATTGCTCTCAGCAATCCAGTTTTGGTTTCATTTTATACAGTTATTAATTTATTTTATTTATTTATTTACAATTACTTTTACACTAAGGATATAGGAGGAGTAATGACATATGTGTGTATTTTGAGCGTGTTTCTGTAATTGTTTGTAAGCGAAAATGCGTTTGTGTATGTATGTGAATATACGCACATATGAGCCTCATGTAGATAATTACTTTCTTTCTCGTTGTAACCAAGTGTAATCATTTTCTGAGCATTTTATTCCGTTTGTGTGTGTATATTATACATATTTTTATAGATATTAATGATTTGTTTCTTAACCTGTATTATTGTATTATGTATGCATTCTTTTCTATCTGCCAACGAGCGTTGATCACTAGGAGACTAATAAATTTTATTATTATTATTATTATTATTATTATTATTTCTCTACTTTCGAGATATGAACTTAAATACCACGAGGAAAACCAGCATATATATGCGTAATTAAGTATTATATAAAAATTCAAAAGCGAAGAAAATACACTTTATATAGAACGCTTAATCAACAGAGCTCATGGTTGAGAACCCTGAATTCTTTTGATGTCGTTTCACTTTTAGGTTTTGTACTTGGAAATATTGTACTTCAAGGGTTTTATATAATTTAACCTCTACGATTTGGTCCCATTGTTTACATGTTCAGTGAACTGTTCGCCTCATGTAATGCAATTGAACTCTGGCGGACACATTACTCAACTTTGGCACATTGGTTGTGTACATAAATTCTGTAGCTCCATCCTGGCCCGGGTTTTTCTCCGTTTTTCCTTCGGGTAGAGGCGGATTTATCATACAGGTTCTCTAGGCTTTGTCTAGGGGCGTGTTTATTGTAACAATAAATCGTGAATTTAGTGTTTTTTTTTCAACTCTTATGATTTTTTAAACACTATACTCAGAATAATCTATAGTTCGATAATAACTTGTACATATAATTTTTGCGTAAAATTACAAACATATTGACATTAGATATGTATTATAACTCGCAGCTAACTTTTTATCTTATCTAGGAACTTTTGAATTCGCCTCTGCCTTAGGGCCCTTGATTGGAATTGATGGGATGGTTCCTTGCTTGCTTCCGGATAGTAAATTAGTTTATTGTCCTCCACGTGGTCATACGCAATTTGTACTGTTTTTGACAATAAACAGTACAAATATTCTTCGCTTTTCATATTTACGATAGTTATAAAGAAATATTGTTCCGCACTATTTTCTTCTCTCCGCCACCGTTTATGTTAGTATGTTAGGGTATGATAAT
>NNCF01126945.1:1343391-1360184 GCA_002313205.1 Laupala kohalensis
GCGAGTGCTGCTACCTCCACCATCGCCTCCATCTTCACACTTACAACAGATTTTCTTAAAACTGAATCGCCGGTTCTAACAAACCTAACATCGCCGACTGTGTCCGAACAATTGTTTATAATAATTATCATACCCTGACATACTAACATAACCGATGGCGGAGAGAAGAAAATAGTGCGGAACAATATTTCTTTATAACTACCGTAAATATGAAGAGCGAAGAATACGGCATATATTTTCGGAACCGCAATAATATTTGTAGTATTATGACATTAATTATTTTTTCGAACCCTTGTGGCACCATATTCTTAAGTTTGGCCGAAAAAATTATATAGTGAGTCATTTCTGGCGTAGTGTTCTACATGTGGTCGTCTTCCAGTGCTTTATTCATGCTCTAATAGACGAACTTTGAAATTTGTCTTTTGTCATTTATTTACTGTCTTTGATTTGAAAATTGAAAATAAAAAAAACATTCAGAATATTATTTCAATACATATAGCGACAAATCAGTCTTGTAAATATCGTAATAGTGTTATGTAAATGTAATTTCGTTGTAGACATTCGATGTATTTTCGTACCTGCAGTGAGTTTGCTATCCTCCTATGTACTTTTATCATATCTTTCATTTCAGTTTTACGAAAAGTGTATTCTACGTCTGCTTTGTCGATTTCACTGCTAAATGCTATTCAAGCTTCTTGAAACAGTAAACTAATGCGTAAGTGTAGCAGATAGAAATTATTTTACTGCGTCTATAACAAACTTTCAAGCGAAATACCGCTAATGCGGATGTAGTGCTTACTCATTTTACTTTACGTACAGAAACTTTAAGCAAAATCGTTTGAGCCGTTTCTCAAACATATTCGAAAGTGTACTATGACCTTCGTGAAGTCTCCTTTTGTTTTAAAGTAAAGAAAAAAAAATAGAGCATGTGCATCGGCAACAAGTAAATTCTGTCGTAAATACGGAATGCCAATTAAATTTATCCGACAACTTACTCAGAATCGCTGCGCACAGACGGACGGACTTTATACCACGAACAACTTCTTCCGAATCAGGGATAACTAAAAAGGGTATTTCTGTCGAAATTTTACTTTCCATTTTTTTCACGATTACAAAGTGAAACAATCATATATCTAAGTGAAATCTTCAAGACCTCGTAAGTAACCAATCGTCAAATTTCTAAAATAATAAACTGTTAGTTTTACTATCGCGCATTAACCTACTCTCAGGTTAGTGCCCCTGTTCCTTGAAGTAATGCAACCTCTTCAACATATATGTAGGCGCACTACTATTTCGTCAGTTGCACAGTCAGTAATTGTGTTTACTGTATAAAGATAAAGGGATATACAACTCACTCAGAGACTGGAAGAAACAGTTCTAGTTTTCCCATTCGTTAGTATTTCCGTGATTGACGAAGGTCAAAGAGAAAACAACTTCTTTTGTGGTTAGTTGGTGTAAGGAGAGTGAGGTGTGTGGAGTGATGGTTTGTTGTAAGGAGTTACTTAAGTCCTGACGATGACCTCAATAAACATAGAAACGTCGTCATAATGTAACTATACGTGTTGTTAATTTCTGGCCTAAATTCAAGAAAACCATTCATTTATGATCACCATGGCTGATAACTCTCATACAAAACTTTCTTATATCAATATATGAGTGAATTTTACGTGTTATATTTATTTAAAACTGTTTATATTTATTTATCAGCGTATTTTCCATGCTGTTGACGCAAATTAGAGAAACAGCTAAAAAAAATTTTGTTGTTGTAAACACTTTCCTTTAATTTTTTTAATGAATATTACTTGACTGTTTCATTTTATCCTATCTAGCCACCTCATCTCACAAATATTTTTCTTTACGACCATAAAAAACAGAAATATTTCATATCACTCTAAAAGAATTATTTAAAAATATTCTGTTAATCCAACGTTTTCTCCCTTGTTATTATTCACTCAGACAGTTTCGCCCCACCGGTGGCTCAGGTGGTAGTGTTGAAGCTCGTCACCAAGTCATCCCGGGTTCGATTCCCGATGGCGTCCGGAAGTTTGTAGCTTTTCACGTGAATGTCTCAGTTCATATAACTGTGACTACTGTAAAGTCAATCTTCCTTCCTCTATCCAGCTCCTCCTAGTATCAATAACTCTAACTATTACTAACTACTTCTACTAACCCCTCCACGTGGGCCAAGTTGTTGGTAAACACAGCTAAGCATCCCACCTACTACCCACTTTCTACCTCCGATCGCTCCATGTAGATAAGCTTCAATTGCACTTAACAACGTATCCCGTTTTACAAATACAACAATGTATAGACAGTCTCGTTTTGTTGGTTTTTGTTTTAAATTTGAAACTGGAAAACTTTGTATTTTATCGGATTTTTTTTATTTCAATTAATCCGGGAGAAATGTATTATTAATTATATTTGTAATCGTAATTTTTTTTTATTTTTTTAAAAATAATTCGGTTAAATATTTGTGGAAGTAAATCGATCAAACAGACATGGAACAATGGAGAAAGATAAAAAAAGACTCATTAAGTCGGCCAACTGTCAGTCTACCTGAAGCTTGGTAAACCATAGTGTTGACGGCTCTATTGTTTCGAAAATGCATTCTCCCATCTCTCACATATTGGCTTCCAGCCACCTTTTCTTGAAGCCAGAAATCTGGATGAAATTGATCGCGTTTTGTTTCGACTCCAATACTGCGAGTAATGAGTCTGAAGGGACGACATCCCAGAATTCATTAAACGATTGTGAAAGAGATATTGATTGCGAATATTCAATACGAAACGGTAGCTCAGTGTCTAGCACGCTTGCTTGCGAAAAGCGAACCCTCCTACTATCCACCTCGTACAGGAGGTTAGTCGTACTAGGAGTAGTCATACTCTTATTCTTACTAACTACTCCTACTAACACCTTGACGTGGGCCGAGCTGTTGGTAAACCCAGTTAACAATAGCTTCTACTACATGGAGATCTGTTGACTGTTTGGTACCTTTCGATTGTAGTGTAGTTTTGAACATGTGTACAGATTCAGCGTGTAGGATATTTTCTGTAGTGGTATAGATTCGTTTGCTGGAATTAATTTAAATTACGCTAAAAACATGGTAATATAAGTCTTATCCAGAACTTCAAACTGTAAGATCTAGGAGAACCCCTTCTCTTTTATGTACGGAACTTAATGGATTTAGCGATACTTAATTGGTATTAGAATAGTTGGAGTAATCGTTTCTGTGTCTTGGAACCCATTTATCAATTTAAATAAATTGTTCGTGTCCGGATACTTCTGTATGAGAGGAGTTTGCCAGTTTCTCCCTCGTTGCACACTATCGACGGAACACCATTCACTGTCCAGGGAGATACATAGTATTCGATCACAACCAGGGAATTCTCTTTATTTCACCTCCCCGAGGCGGATTATGTTTTTTTAAAATTATTTATTTCAGGTTCAGGCCATGAGGCCTGCTCTTCCGCGTAACTGTCATTTGGATGAGAGAATTGGGAAGGAGAGATATTGGATTACCGAGAAGCTTATGGTACCGAACCGACATTTGTCAGAGGGAAACCCCAGATGAAAACCTCACCTTGTTCCACCTACCGTTCAGCGGTTCAGTGATGATGATGATGATGTGATGGAAACGGGAGTACTCAATTTCACCAAGTTCGTTTAATTATTTAAACGAGATTTTCTTGTAGTAAATCGTGATTATGGAAATGCGCGTTCCACCAACTTCGATTTACGAGAACATCGCGATTTACACTTAAACGCTCGGGGACCATTCGATTACCAGCGCAAGTCGCGATTTTCTTCATACTGCAAGAAATATGGCATCCATTTTGTTTGTTTGCTTTCGATCGATTTATAGGTTATGTTTAGTGGCACGAGGGAGACCCGCTGCTGCCTCCAGAGTCCGTTGGTGGCGCTGGTGACTAACAAGATGCGTTTTTCGTCCGTCATTTGTCTTCACGTTACCCACAACGCACTGCAAAACTACTACCAACCTAAATAATTCTTCAGAAACATTGATTAACATAATCGACGATTAGTTTTGCTCGGTGAAACGCATAAAATGTAAACGCGATTCCATTTACCGAATCACGTTTAAGGAAATCGCGATTATTCTAAATTTGGTGAATTTGGGCCTTAGTACTGCACTTAAAAGAATCCATAAAAATATTCCTCAAAAATTTATATCATTTCATTAAGGTATTATGTGCGTCAGAGCGACTAATCTTAAGTACCCCCAAAATTGTTTTAAATCATAGTTTAAAAAATTCTTCATCCAAAGGCGATGAATTTTCATTCCCTTACGGCGCAAAATTTTGAACTATTTGAATTTACATTACCATGGGCTTATACGGAGAAACTTTTCGCGAGCTCATGTTTTTTTTTATTCTGACAAATGTACCGGCTTAACATAGCGAAAAAACCTTCTAAAACATAGCAAATGGAAATAGAAACGCAATAACGTTAAGATTTTCATACCTTACGAGGCATTTTCAAGAATAATTGAACTGTTCTAACGGAAATGGCAGTCGCATCACGTGACTGAAGACAATGCGACCTTTGTCAAAGAAGGAGTCAAACGACAGTCTAAATTAATAATCGAGTTTTAAAATCACAAAATTATTGTTGTCATCCAATATTTAAAAAAGTCAGTAGAATGAATTATGTATTAATAAGAACTACTTGAGGGAATATTTCTTAGTTTCGTGAATAGTCGGCAACTTGACTTCAGTTGACGCGATGTACATAATACGTTTACTTTTATTCCAGAAGATTGCGATTGGAGTCAAGAGAACTCGGATTCCGAATGAGGTCTGGGAGGGAAGTGGCTCGTTCGCCCTCGCGACGTCCTCGACGCAGAGAAGAAACTCGATCCCCAGCGGCGGCGTCTCGCTCCGCCTCATATCGCACGGCGCATCGAAGAGGGACAGACGAGATTTAAAGATGGACACTCAGCGCTCTTCAAGCGAGACGTTCGTTCACGTAGCTCCGTTCATTTTTATTTATTTTTGTGACAGTGATCCTCGATTGCGTGTCCTCCGTAGGAGTAGCTACATCCGTAAACTCGGGCGTCGGGTTTTTTTCAAAGTGCTCGAAGCGAGTAGAAAAAGTTAGAAGGGACTGTTCCAGGAAATTGAGAAATTTCAAATCCACTTATATAATAAAACTTTTGTATTTTTTAATCGTCATTTCAATTTCAGATTATATCCCCTTCCCTAAGTTAGTCAAATCATTGAGAAGTATAATTGTCCTCTTTATTTTTATTGTCATTGTTTTATAACATAACATTATGACGATGAAAAAACATGATTCCATTTCTATCTGTTAATAGTATTTAGTATAAACAATATTATAGGAATTCGCTTGACTCGTGTGAAATAGAACATGGAAGAGGCAGAGCGCAACTGTTTCTATGTGATTCATGCATCTCGTCTCACCTCAAAGGAAAGATCTTTTTGTAATGTCTGGTGACATATAGATAAAATTTATGTAAAGAATACCACCGAAAACTCACTACGTACCAAAGAAAGTAAACTTTTGTCTCTTCTTTTTTTTTCTTTTTTTTTTTGTGTGTGTGTGTGTGTGGGGGGGTTATTTTTGAAAATTAAGTGTTTCCTCCTTGAAACACAACATATTACACCAGCAATTATAATTGCAATGAACTATTTCACTGAAACCTCATAGACTCATTAAAAAATCACGCCTTTCAGTTGAAGAAATGGTATTAATAAAAGAGTTTTTTAAACCGTCACGCAATCCACAATTAACCGTATGTTTCCTCGCCAGGACAACTTAAAATAACTGAACATCACGTATCAAGTCAATCGAACAAGATGGACGATCGATACCCGCATATCGATACGCGGTCTACCTGTGACGTCACGAGCTGGCAAGCGGACCCTCGAGGCAGCAAAGAAGGCTTCTGATGAGTGGACTCTCGCTCTCCTGCTCCCTAACTTTCTCGGACCGATCAGTCATTTTTCATCGTTCACTTCTGACACGGCTCCCTCGTCGTAAACTTCTCCTCATGCTAAAACAGAAGACTTCTGCTGGAATTGTCTTCAGCCGACATACGCTTATCTCGTTGGCCTCACCACAAGCAATCGGTCCGCAAGATAATTTCAGGGTCAAATCGCCACGTGCTTACCTGCTACCGTCGTTTGGCCGCGTTATGCCGGTCTTTCCACATCAACCGCACGTCAATCCAAATCGTCAAATCAACGTCACCCAGCGCTGCCTATAGGGCAAAATAAGAGGCATTTGGAGAATCAGGTCGTCGTCGATTCATCGCACCAACTCATCTAAATTTCCAGTTTCGTATTTCCTCATTTTAATGCTTTATCTTGCTAGTTGCAATTTATGTTATTAAATTATTTTGTTGGCGCTTCTCTTGCTCAACTTCCATCTGAAACACCCTCATCGCACCTCAACCCGAAAGTACTGCAATGTTTCCATTAAATTCTGTTCAGGACATTAAGGACGTTACGTGGAGAAATTGTGAATAATCCAAACTTATTTACAAATAGTCGTAAATGAGGACATGAAATACGCTAAACCCAAGAGATCTTTAAAAGTAAGGTACTTACGAGGAAGGCAATGAAGCATATTATGACTATCTTTACCAAGCAAGTATCCTAGTTTATGTTGTTAAATATAAATATGAGATTGAATGTTTTAAATATAAATATAAATATGCCAGAATGAAAAAATTCACGCAAGCAGAGATGTAAGTTCTGGATTAGTGTGGGTATAAATTTTGTGAAATGCTCCTCTTCAAAATCTTAATCATATCCATTATTGAGTACGAGAGAAATAGCTGTTCATTTCTTTAAAGCAATCATGAAGATCATTCTGAAGAAATGAATTTAATAACTATGATATTCGAAGAAATTCTTTTAAAAAAGTCATTAATTTTTTAGTATCCGCACAATTTGCCTCGGACCAATAAAGAAAAAAATCGATATAATTCGAAGAATTATTGTCTGAACTAGATTATCTTTTTCAAACAAGTGATAAATTTTTACGGCCGTCCCCTGGCATTTTGACGAGAAATATTTGTTGAGATACTCTCAAGTGACGTTTTCACGCCAACCAGATATTTGTGGTAAATGTTTTTCCGCGATACCCTAGCTGATAACGTCAAGCAAATAAATACGTTTCTAGTATCATCCATTTTCAAATGTTAACACAAAATGATGAACTGGAATTTCTTTGAAGCCACAGACCAGTATCCCTACGATCTCGAGAAGTCGTGCTGGAGGATTACTCGTTTATGAACTTATCCATTATCTATAAATACACGACAATATAATCCTTCTCAAGTCCAACATAAAACTTTGAAGCTCGTAAAAAATTAATATCCTTCGAATAAAACGGTCTCACCTCTCAGCGCACGTATCGTGATAAACACTTGGGTAAACTCCAAAAGCAAAAGCTCAAGAAAATAAAACGAGAGAGAGAAAAGGAGTTGCTATTAAAAATGCGTTACACGTTCCTTTAGCATGTCTGCTGTTGCAACGGCGCCAGTCAGCTGTTCGCGCCTGCGCACTGCGCCTTGGAGACAGTTAACGGGCGACGCAGCGGGCGTACACAGCTGTCGCCACGGACCACCTGTCACGGAGCTTCTATCTACTCCTGCTGCTGGGAGCGAAGGGAAAGGAGGATATCGGAATGGTCCAGAAATGTATTCCTCTTTATTCCGTGAATCTGACAGCCCATGGTAAAATAAAATACATTAAGGTGCGCGTTGACGTAAGTCAAGTTGCCGACTATTCTGGAAACTAGGAAATATTCTCCAAAGTAGTTCTTATAAATTAATAATTCATTCTACTGATTTTTTTAAAATATTGGATGAGAACAATTATTTTGTGATTTTAAAACTTGTAAATTAATTTCGACTGTCGTTTGACTCCTTCTTTGACAAAAGGGTCGCATTGTCTTCAGTCACGTGATGCGGCAGCCATTTCCGTTAGAACAGTATTTTCCACAGTTTTTGGCGAATTATTCTTGAAAATGTCCGGTAAGTAAAGAAATCTTAACGTCATTGGGTTCCTATTTCCATTTGCTATGTTTTTTTAGTTGAATTTCTCGAAGCAAAGTATGGTGACTTTTACTATAGTAAGATTCGAAAAACAAGACCAAAGCTATGATAGTCTATCTTGGTCTAAGTCTTGGTATCCATCTTTTATTATTTGGTCAATTTCTTATTTTTGGTATATACGATGTTACAGGAATTTTTGAATATATAATTCAAAATTTATTAATTAAAAGTAATAAACATTTTTCTTTATTTTAATTTCGAACTAGTATATTCGATACATATCATGAGACTAAATAATTGCTATGAAAAATATTTGGTGGAGGTGGAGCATAACACCCCCTCTCAAATCTCACACAAAAATAATTTTAAGAAACATGAAACATAATTCTCCCTATACTTTGCTTTCGACCGTTTAAGAAAGATGTTGACATGCGAGTAACTCGTATATAGAAATAAAATGTAATGTTTGTTTGTTTAACCCAGCCTTTTCCCACGTCACATCGGGTCGGCGAATGTGTATCGATATACGAGTATGATGCTTCATTTTGGATTTGCTTGGGGAATACTAGGGTGCCGGATGCCCTTCGTACCGCACCTCCCCTGAAGCGATGATTATGAATGACATGGCGGTGAATGATTATGGGTGAATGTTGTGGTGGATTGATAGGCAGGGGAAGCGGGAGAACCCCGAGAAAACCTGCCGCTAACACCGCTTGGATTGTACTCGGATCGGCAAACCCAGAGACAGAAGGCGAGCGCTTTAGGCACTACGCCACGGGTCGCCCAGGAGTAAAATGTAATGTGCTCTAATATTTGACTTGGAAGTTTTTTTTCTCGTAAATGTACACATTTACGTTAAAGTTTTAAAGAATAAATTAAACAAATTAATGAGTGAAAGGGGTTAATTATGGGGAACAGGGGGGAACCAGGACTTCTAATAAACCTGGTTATCAAACAGGAGGGTATAGAATAGGAGTGATGGTTCTTTGCGAATAGTAAACTCGCCGTACCATGATTGCGTAGTTTGTACAAGTTTGAGATGAAACAAAGATGCAAAGAATAAACAAAGTGTTCTTATTTTTGGTCCAAATTGTCCAGTCTACCACAATTAGTGACTGAAGACTTAAATAGCATCATTTTGCATTTAAAATTATGGGAAGACTACTTGATACAGACAGTAAGCTACTCCATACAAACTGATCCGACATGAGAGCTCCCTCGCGGCTGAATTTGGCACTATAGCTCTGTCTTCAAACAAAGAAGAGTCGCCATTTTCTGAATATAAACGAACGTATATCTTCTAAACGTACGATTACACTTGTATACAGATATGAGAGACTTCTATGAGATACATTTATCGATATAATAAGCACTACTCAACACTTTAGGTTACAGGAATCAATAGACTATGAGATAAACATGATAACCTTGACATAACCTACAAAGAACTCATCAAGACCGTAAATAAGCATGGCGGAGCGCGTACTGGTCATGGGTTCTGCGCAAGCGCATACACGTATATATTGCTTGAAGCTCATACAAAATGTATCAAGATTTGTCTGAGGTCCTGTCGCGCGACATGTCAAAGAGTAACTATATTTCCCTAGCTCATACAAATTGACATGTATCTCATACAAGTCGTTCATACAAATATTCAAGTATAAACGTACTTTAAAGTTGTGGTAACTGCTTATCTCCGTGTAATCCTAATCTCCGAATCCATTTCCGACCACTTCGGATTAACATAGAAATATTTCACTTCCAGTTACTTCAACGAGTCAAAGAAAGGAGTCATTTCCCTCACAAGAAATGATAATGAATCGTTTCGAAGGTATTTTCACACATGTGGATGGGTAACGGTGAGATGACTCAATTGTTTTTTCTCATAGGAAAGAGAATGACTAAAAATGAACTTTGAAGAAGGCTCATAACCTTTTTTCCTCCCCTGATGATTCGTTCTGACACACCCCGAGTACATCACGCGCTTTTAGATCTCATGAGTTACCAAAATAAGACAACAATTCACACTTCTTAAATATGAATTATTCCATGCCATAGAGAAAACTGCAAGATATATTCTTCTAGCGTTGATGCGTTTTGTGATATGGTGCATCTGGCAATCGGAAATACTTCTTGAAAAGGAATGTACACTGTTATAATGGAATTCGATGTAAAAAATATCGTTCAATTTTCGCAAAAGATACTATATTTAATCGTTTAAAGTTATTAAATGGATACAGTGATTACAATTTCAAAAGATATTACAAGAGAAAAAATAGATAACCAACTCAGATGGAAGTAGGAAATTTTGTAAACAATCTATGGATTGTAAAGTAGGGCGAAGAAGGTGACAAAGTTTTCCAAAAATATTCATATATAATTTAAACATTAATTTATATTTTGTTAGTGTCATCTTCGTGAAAGAGTCCTATATTCTTATTTTATCGACTTAAATTCGATGAATAATATAAATCAAACGCAAAAACCAATTGGAACCTTTTCCTCAATACTTTTCCCCAAATCGTTTACACAGAATTCAAGACACAAACGAACATTTGTTTTAAAACATCCGTGAAGCGGTATCATCAACAATTGAAAATCATTTACACTAGAACTAAAAACGAAAAAATAAAATCGTTTATTATTGAAACGATGTGAAATCGTACCGAGATAAGTCCAATGGTGGCGATAAGATCCCTGCGGGACCAAAGAAGGAAAAACCTCCCAACAGGAGACTAATAACCGGAACTTTCTGAAGTAAAATAGAAAACAACAACTTCGTTAACATACATGAATTAATTACCGCACGACAACTTGTCGATCTACCATCGTTATCATGTATGCATAAATTATTTTTTTTAATTACACCGCTACAACTTGACTGTACGAATTAAATGCACTAATAAATTGGCTGAATAATTTACGAAAGTTTCGTCATACTTTGATTGAATTTGGAGGTATTGATAAAATAATCCTAGTAATAATAGTCCTATTACTACTATAGTATTATTATAACAGTTTGTTTAGAAATAAAGTTACTACTCTATAAAATGACAAATAAGTAGAAATAAAATATTTAAAAATGACATGCAAATCTATTTGAGGAGGGTCCCAAAGTTGTTAGCGCCGACAGTAAACAATAAATAAGTAAACTTTGTCAAAAAAGTAATTGGAAACTGCGTATGACCACATGGGGGGGGGGTAATAAACTAAGTTACTCTCCGGAAACGAGCAAGGGACCATCCTACCAATTCTTATTAAGGGCCCAAGGGTAGTGAAGGATTTCATATTTGTAAACAAAAATTATTTAATAAACGCGTACTGTTATCCATTTATTATTCAAAAATAAATTGTAGACATAATCTACAGTCAAAATACGAGATTAACGATACCAAAAGTATTCATGACATTTCCGCCCGTGGAAAATTCGCCCCTACCGGAAGGGAAACCGGAGGAAAACCCGGGCCAGGATCGGACTACAGAGATAATGTAAAGACAACCGTGCCAAGGTTAAAAATAAATATTATAAACAAAAAGGAGCAAAATCAACATGAATGAGGAAAGGAATTTCATCAATATTTAAGTATTATAACAATGGCGTGACAAAGTATAGAAGAAAATAACATCCGAAATCACATGGAATACAACATTTGTTGGCGAATTGGTGAATCTATCATTAACTTCTTTGATTAAAATCAGTAAATTGTTTCACATTATAGAAGGAATAGAGCATTACAAAACTTTTAACCACGGATTTGAAAGGATTCCTTTTATTAATATCTATTATATTTTTTGGGAGTTATACAAAATAATTCGTGAATGATATCGGACCCCTTTGGCGAAGAGTGGTTGAGGAATATTTATTTCAGGAGAGCCCCAACAGTGGACACATCCGAAAGTTAATTTCATTCACGTCCTGAGAGGGAATCGATAAAAACGCCCTCTGGCCGCTCGGGGCGTTTATGAATGGCGTCATTGAGTGAATGCGCGTGAGAAATCCATCTGAAGTGCAAAGCAAGTGGCGCGCTGCTCGCCAAAGCGCAACGCTGCGTGAAATGACGGTCTCTTCACTCGCAATAGAGCGACAACACATTCATCATAACGGAGAGATAGGAGCCGACGACTAATCTTCATAATTTGTCGGCCGAGTTGCGCGTCGCGGTTTAAGTCTCAGTTGAAGAGGCGACGTGGACCTTTTTGCTACCGACCATCGATGGACGATACGCTTTTTCTTTATCTTCTTCTCCCTCTTCCTCTTCTTCCTCCTTCTCCTTGTTCTTCTTGTCTCATTCTTCTCCTTTTCTTCTCTTTCCCCTTCATTTTCTTATTATTATTTTTATTCCTCCTCCTCATCTTCCTGTTCTTACTCTTCTTCTGATTCCTCTTTGTCTTCTTCCTCTTCTCTTTCTCCTTCTTGTTCTTGTTCTTCCTCATCCTGTTATTCCCCTTCTTGCTCTTCGTCTCCTTCTTCGTCAAGACCCGTTACCCGTTTCTCCGGTTAATCCCAGGTGAAAAAATCGACTTCCGTTCAAAAGGAGCCCACAATTTCATCGTGATATCACGAATAAACAAGCAAAAAAGTCGTCACTGCAATTCATTGTATTGCAGCACTTAATGTATTGTACATACATCGACGAACACGAAACAAACAAACAAACTGAAACGTTTCGTCACCCCGTCAAACAATGCTTGAGTCACTTCCTGCCAGTTATTATAGGCCGAGAGAGAGAAGAAAAAAATGTTTCACGCAATAGGTTGGTAAATCCGACGCCTGTTAACAGGGGTTCCACTGTACAGTACATTGGGGCAAATAAATCGCGAGTCGAGACCAACGGATCTGATCAAAGGTGGAAAGAAAAGAAAACAACAACAAGATATTATAGGAAATAGTCCAAAAAAAAGCCAGAAAAATCGTGGCACATTGCCAAAAATGAATTTTAAAAAAGCTTCCCATTGTGGGATTCAATCCGTGGACCCTGCGTTACGGTATGTGCTTGTGTCCGGTTTGATACTCTTGTACTAAGTTCAGTGTAAAGATTTGTTAAGAGAAAGATACTAGACATGGAAGAAGATCGATAAACATTTACAGCCCCTCGTTCGGGTGTACTCGGCTCTCTAACCAAAATTATATCCGAAACGTGATGCCAAGTGTGATGTAAAAAAAAGGCACAGGAATAGGTTACAGAAAACATTGTCCGTTTCTCGCTGTTATTGATATTGTCCTTTGAAACATGCCAGTTTCCTGGGTAAACAAAAAACTATAAATGAGGCATGATTTTTTGTACGTATCTGACGTTTTTTCAAACTTCCTCAAATTTTTCGAAGTGATAAAGTCGAAAATCGTATCAGTATTCCAAAATACATTAAAGGCGAAAATTTCAAAAATTTCAAAAATGGAGTATAATTTCAACGCAATTTCAACGTGTTAGTAATTCACCTGAGAAAAAACAAAGAAATGTACGATGTAGGAAATTTAGTGTAGTTTATTTTTACCTACCTTTTTTTTCGTGGACTAGATGAAAATACGAATAGGGCGCGATTTTTTTTTTACAATTTTTGTATGGTTTTTTTCATGTTTCCTAAACTTTCTTGAGGAAATGAAGTTGAAATTCGTTGTCCTAGCTAGTCATAAAACAGCAACGAAATAAACATAAATAAATAAATTATCAGAAAATACGTGACCTCCTTGAAACGATACGTCCGACGGAAGGGAGGAAGGAAGAGAGTACAGGCTTTGTGGTCGCTGTCATTCACCCACACGACGACACGAAGGAACAGGGTGCGGCAACGGGGATAAGACGCGATCCTCTTAATTGGGAGAGATACGATAAAGTCCACGACGAAAGGATACGTTGTAATTCACAAAAAAGCAAAATCTCTTACAACAAATTCTTCGCTTCGTATCCAGGACTCTCGCTCGCATGTATAATAACATTCAAAAGTTGAAAATCTAGAACGCACAACGCTTTATGACCAGTTAGAATGGCTGCTGCTGACGCTACTCAGATAATTAATTTATTTTTATAAAGAACATGCAGAATTACACGACTGAATTTGAAAAGAAACATTAAGAAATCATTACTGAACATTCAAAATTTTAAAACAATTCACCAAACAACATAAAAATTTAAAAATATATATTTTTTCGCATTGTTAAACAAGCATCCAAAAAACACCATCAACATAAAAAGTTAGTTTGAGAATTGATGTATTTTACCCTACGGTGGGAATTAAAAGACTTGTCCACTCGGCTGGAGTTTTTAGCTCATTTTGCGCGGTGCTGCCGGGGGTTCTTCTATAATATTCTAAGTCCTTTTATTAGTTTCCATATTTCTCTACTTTCATGATATTAAACTATCACTTTTGTTAATTTCAAAAATTAAACACTACTGAGGAAACTATAAAAATACATGCATTTTTCAGTATTGTGTCCTTGTATGTAAACAATTACGAATTATTTTAAAGTCCAGTCAGAAAGAACATACACTTTATACAGAAATAAACAAAGCTCGTAGTTAAGGCCTTTGAATTCTTTCGTCATCGTTTCACTTTTAGGTTATGTACTTGAAAACAATGTTCTTTAAATAATTTTGCTTCTAAACTCTGGCGGACACATTAGGAAGCTTCATAGTCGACTGTCAAGAATGTCAAGATTCACATCTACTGATTAGCAATCAATTTTAATTGATTTTCCGCTCTTGTAATACGTCAATATTAACCATACTTTGCATTGTACTGGCAGTAACCCTTAAGAAGTGTCCTTTGAATTTTTACAAAATGGAAAAAATAATTTCCATACAACAGATATTCCATAGAATTCAATTTTATTAGAATATATTAATGAAAACACTTAAAGAATAGTTCATATCTTTCTACGTACAACAAAATTTTTTATTATTTGCAAAGTCAAATTTAATTTTTCCTATTAAGAATGAATAATTCGTTTAAACGACATTTTAATGTGAGGAAGTTAATAGTTGCTAATATTCGCTAAGCTTCGGTTTCCTCCCGAAAAATAAACCAAATAAAATAGCAAACTGAAATGTCTCATGAAATGTGCTTCATTTGAATTTTCAGTGTCTTTTGACGATACCCGAAGCAAAGTAGTGATTCAACTTTGAAATCAAGATTAATTTAAGGTAGTTCCCAAAATTGTTTGAAATGTTTGATCAGATTGTCGCTTCTGCTTAGAGCAGTTCGTTTCCCGTATTATCGGTCTTAACGCTACGCGAAACACGTAAAATTCTGTATCACTGATTTTTCTATTTACTTTTCACACAGTCAGATAAAAATTTTAATGATATTTTGCGAATCCGTACGTAAAATTCATTTGACTAAGGGTACCCCAAGATAAGGCGGCCGACAGAGCACCCGAGTGAAAAGACTGTGTCCCTTCTTTTAGGTATCCATAAAATATTATCATTCATGACATTTTTATCTCCCCCCCCCCGCGTTATACACCGTTCTCTGATCTTAAAAAACATTTTGTTATTGTTTTCTCATATTTGCTCGTTTCCGTAGAGTAAATTAATTTATTGTCCCCACGCTGTCATACCCATTTTGTTACTGCTTTTTGACAAAAAAAAGGATTATTTTTACCTCAAGTACCCACTTTCTCAAAAATCCTAGAAAAAAATTCTGTAAGAGTCTTCTAAATTTTTTATCAAAAAATATCATTCTCTCTGACGATCAACACAGTTTTAGGAAATCCTTTTCCACTACAAGCGCCATATTTTCTTTCTTAGACGATGTTACCACATCTCTTGGCCGTGGAGAAAATCCTCAGGGTGTTTTTCTTGACTTATCCAAAGCATTCCATGCCATCGATCACGAAATTCTCCTTTCCAAATTGCATTCTTTAGGCATTCGTGGACTTCAGTGGCTAACTTCTTATTTAAAAGATAGATATCAACAGGGTGAAATATCCTATACTAAAAATAAATTACTTTAGCGTTGTCTTTCAGAAACAAAGCCACTTACTTGCGGAGTACCCCAAGGTTCAATTCTAGGTCTCGGTCACGTTGACAATCTTAATTCCTAATGAAGCAAATTGTGTTACGCATTCCGAATCTTAGTTAACGTACTTAGTCCACGTATTTCCCATTGCGTATATTTCACAAACGTTTACTCCCATTTACGTTATGGCATTACCTTCAGGAGCAATTCCGGTCCGAGTATTCAAACTTTCAGAATTCAGAAGACAAAAGTTCGGATACTTTGTAAATCTTACCCCCGAAACTCTTGTAAACCTTTATTCAAGGAATTAAATATCTTAACACTTCCCTGCATTTATATTTATGAAACGGTCGTGTTTGTTAAGACCGAATTACTGAAGTGTCACCCTTGCTTCATACGAAACGGTCTCGTTCACGAAAACAATACTCGCAATAGTAATAATATTCATCGGCCTAGAGTGTCAACCACTCTTTGCCAAAGAGGACCGCTTCATTCGGGAATCGTTCTATATAATTCCCTGCCCAAGAATATAAAAGATATTATGAAATTGAATCTATTGAAATCCGCGATTAAATTGTACCTTCTGCATCAATGCTCCTACTCTGTAAATGGATTTATTGATTTTAATGAAAGTTAAATCCGTCTTATGCTTTATGACGCCATTGCTGTAATATTTTTTAAATAACTTATAACAATTTCAAAAACTATTTTCTTGCATGATTGTGTTGCCGTATGGGTCATATTAATTTAGTTTTATGTGTACTCAACTTTGGCACGGTTGTGTACATAAATT
>NNCF01126945.1:1360247-1390416 GCA_002313205.1 Laupala kohalensis
CTAGGCTTTGTCTAGGGGCGTGTTTATTGTAACAATAAATCGTGAATTTAGTGGGTTTTTTTTCAACTCTTATGATTTTTAAACACTATACTCAGAATAATCTATAGTTCGATAATAATCCGTACATGTAAATTTTTGGCGTTAAATTACAAACATATTGACATTCTATTAGTATTATGACTCGCAGCTATCTTTTAATCTTATTTAGGAACTTTTACTGAAATTTTTGAATCCGCCTCTGCCTTAGGGCGCTTGATAGGTATTGATGGGATGGTCCCTTGCTTGCTTCCGGAGAGTAAATTAGTTTATTGTCCTCCACGTGGTCATTTGTAGTTTGTACTGCTTTTTTGACAATAAATTTATTATTAATTTATTATTAAGAGCAGTTGCTTTTTCTTGTACAGTCAATTCATGTGTTTACTTAAACGAGTTTTGTCAATTCGTTGCTCACAAAATTCCTCATTCTTTTTATACATTAAGTTTTACATTCACTGGAAATAATTTTTACGAAATTTATGTTTTAAAAATATATATTTCATTGAAGTAGTCGTACTGTTGGTACTACACTCCTTGGCTTAATGCGTGTTCGACCTTTTCCACTAAATTTTATAATTTATATATTTTATGGCTTTGGGCGAGATTCAGGACTGTCCTACTCTTCCACCAATTGGGAATGAGAGATATTGGATTGCTAGGGAACTATAGCATGTTAACAACACCGAGATTTTCCCATTTTCATTCAACATAATTAATCTGGTACCTGTGCGATATGGTTTACCGCAATTTAAGAGATTTCTGAATAAATTATAATANATGAAAATTATCCAGTTTTCAAATATTCGTTTTTCTCTGCCTGTCCAAAATCAATTTATTATGTAAGATCCTGTTCAATATTAAAAACGTGGGATGTGATTAGTCAATATAAGAATCACATGTCACGTTAATGAGGTCAATATTTTTTCGTTCATCTGGATTTTACCACGTTTGAAAACTGTTCTACTCCTCGCAGAGATATGTCATGGCACAATAAAGGGTTAGTATAACTCATGACCCAAAAACATTTCCAAATATATATTTGAAGTATTTTGATACTCCGTAACTTTCAGCTGAAGAAGTTAGTGCCATAATTTTTAATACTAAAAATTGATCTGAAGTTTATTCAAAGAAACTATACCACGTGACAATCTTCTGGACCCTCCTACATCAGGAGGCTTCACGTGATGATGCTTCTGGGTCTCTTTCGTGTGGGTATAATGTATTTCAGGGAATCTACTGTAATTGAAAGCAACTTTTATAGTTGAGATTGAGATAAATTTCCGCGATTAACGTCCAAGATATCTGATAATTTAGAGATCCTTTGACACATTCACGAAGCTGATAAATCACGGCCTAAATGACGCACTATACGTTCATCGCGTCTCATCAAGAGCAGAGTGGAGTGGAAACTAGAAGCTCAGGGGACTAATTTATAATTTCAAATGGATTGTTTTTGGCACGACATGGCGCCCGCTCGTTGCCAACGAGTGGCGACGGTGCTGCTGCGGGTGGTGGGAGAGGGAGCGACGGTGACGTAGTTACGATGGCGGCGATTTCAGAGGATGCGAAGCGAGATATCAATAAAGAGCGGATAAATTTCTTTGTCAAAAAAGCAGTTACAAACTGCGTATGACCAAGTAGAGGATAATAAACTAATTTACTCCCCGGAAACAAGCAAGGGGCCATCCCATGAATTCCGATCGAGGGTCCAAGAGCAGCGTCGCAGTGAAATTTTAAAAATACAACCTGTTATCCATTTATTATTCCAAAATAAATCGTAGATATAAAGTCAAATAAAAATTAGAGATTAATAATAACAGAAGTACTGATGACATTTCGGCCTATGGAAAATCCGTCACTACCCGAAGGGATTAAACCAACCATTGTTCTTCCCTATGCACGAAGTTTCGATCACGTCTCTTCCTTACCTAATTGTTACAACAAATGACCAATTAACAATTTTCATAAATTTTTAACTTCTTATGTAATTTAAAAAAATAAACTTTTGGTAGAAAAATTTAAAGAATATATCATTTTGAAATATGCTTTTTTGTATACCGATTGGTATATTTCGTTCCTTTGAAAATCGAATGTTTGTCAGCTGGCGTTATGGGTTACTAGAATCCATAATCATATAGGTTTTTCGAACTATTTACCCCTGATTTACAATAAGGGATTTGGTTCAGAACTGATTCAAAAACTTTAAAATAAATTATAGTTTTTCGTGCACGGTTGAGAAATGTACAACTTACACCTTTATGGAACAATTTTCTTTATTGAAAAATTATAAAATAATTATAATAAACATTTTTCAAATGATTTATAACATAAAATTGTATAATAATATTTATAAAATAAATTTCAAATTCAATTTTTGAGTTGAAAGAAAATGAAATTTGGTGGTTGTATGTAACTTTTTGAGTACGTGGTGACTTTGCTATGTCAATAACGTCAATAACCTTTAGCTGGTAATTTTTCGATTGCCCAACAAAAGTTCACACTACGTCAGGTTTTTGTTTTATATTTAGACAGTTTTTGACATGGTTAGCAAGTAAAAAACACGAAGCATTTGTCTACCAATTTACTTCAAGAAACTTGGACAGTTTCATATGTAATATAAACAATTGAGATATAAACAATACTTCCTTGGTATCCATTATACACATATTTTCTAATATTGTAAAGAAGATTTTAAAAATCATATCGGAAACGAGAGAACGTTACATAAATTTTTCATCCCACATTAGTTCTATTCCGTGAATTTTACTCAAATCATTTAGAGCTGCACTCTTGAAAAATTTCTCCTGCTTTCCAAAGAATATATAGGAACCCCCCCCCCACCCCCCACCCCAGTTAATGCGCCTTGAGTATTCACAATTTTCATGAACTTGCTGGAAAGTTATCGGTGTTTGTTTGGTAGCAAAACCGCCTCATTCCCTGTCCTTTGTCCTCAGCGTTGAAAGAACAAAGCAATAAACCCAAAGTGTAAAACACCCGGAAGCGTCATCACACCAAGGAAGTAGGAACCTTGATAAAGAGACAACCATCAGGGGAGGAAATATGATGGGTAATATCTCATGTTTCCGAAAAATACTACGCCCAATTTCTCATAGTGGTGAAAATCAGCTATAGTTGGTCACGTGATTGTGACGTGTCTCCCTTTCACTCTACTTAACCAATAAGAGGAGAGCATCGAGTTACAGCTATCACGTTGACAATCTTAATTCCCAATTAAACAAATTGTGTTACGCATTCCGAAACTTAGTTAACGCAGTTAGTCCACGTATTTCCCGTTGCGTATATTTTGCAAACGTTTACTCCCATTTACGTAACGGCATTACCTTCTGGGGTAATTCCGGTCAGAGTATTCAAAATTTCAGAATTCAGAAGACAATAGTTCGGATACTTTGTAAATCTTACCCCCGAAACTCTTGTAAACCTTTATTCAAGGAATTAAATATCTTAATACTTCCCTGCATTTATATTTATGAAACGGTCTTGTTTGTTAAGACCGAATTACTGAAGTGTCACCCTTGCTTTATACGAAACAGTCTCGTTCACAAACACAATACTCGCAATAGGAATAATATTCATCGCCCTAGAGTGTCAACCACTCTTTGCCAAAAAGGACCTTATCATTCGGGAATCGTTCTATATAATTCCCTGCCCAAGAATATAAAAGATACTATGAAATTGAATATCTTCAAATCCGCGATTAAATTGTACCTTCTGCATCAATGCTTCTACTCTGTAAATGAATTTATTGATTTTAATAAAAGGTAAATCGGTCTTATGCTTTATGACGCCATTGCTGTAATACTTTTTAAATAACTTATAACAATTTCAAAAACTATTTTCTTGCATGATTGTGTTGCCGTATGGGTCATATTAATTTAGTTTTATGTGTACTCAACATTGGCACGTTTGTGTACATAAATTCTGTAGCCCCATCCTGGCCCGGGTTTTTCTCCGTTTTTCCTTCGGGTAGAGGCGGATTTCTTATACAGGTTCTCTAGGCTTTGTCTAGGGGCGTGTTTATTGTAACAATAAATCGTGAATTTAGTGTTTTTTCAACTCTTATGATTTTTAAACACTATACTCAGAATAACCTATAGTTCGATAATAACTTGTACATGGTACTTTACAAACATATTTGCGTTAAATTACAAACATATTGACATTCTATTAGTTTTATAACTCGCAGCTAACTTTTTATCTTATCTAGGAATTCTTGGTGAAATTTTTGAATCCGCCTCTGCCTTAGGGCCCTTGATCGGAATTGATGGAATACGTCCCTTGCTTGCTTTCGGAGAGTAACTTAGTTTATTGTCCTCCACGTGGTCATATGCAGTTTGTACTGTTTTTTGACAATAAATAAATTTAAATTTAAATAAATTTAAATATCGCCAACATCAGCCATCAATTCAATTCACTTGCTCTTGTTGCGCCATTGTATTCTTTCTACATCGAGCGTGTGGAACGAATACTATCTTGTGTCTTATTTTCTTGTGTTACCAACTTGTATTTCTTTACAGCAAATAGTCGCTTTTGTGACTCTTATTAATAATCATTTGGATGTTAGTTGAATTTTTAGAAGTTGGCAATTCGAGTTAGGCAGCCATATTGCATAAGTTACATCACTTGAAGTATAGTAAGTACATACAGCTGTTATGAGAAATTACGTGATCGAAAGTTGTGGACAAGCCTGACGGTTCTTTCTTCATTAAGGTCTCTACTGCAAAGCACCTGGAATGAACTCCCGAGAACTTACATCCTGAGTCAGAGCCTCCACTTCCGGACCCTGCCACCCCCCTCCACTCCTCTCACAGCATCTATCCACTCCAACAACACCGGATGATTTGCGACGAACAAGTGGGACTGGCAATTTCCTGCCCGCTTTTTGCTTCCAGTGATTCGACTTGTCGTAAACGACTCATATCCCTTGATGCTTATCATCATAGTGCAGAGCCCGGCCCCTTCGTACAGTGTGGGAGAAGTCTCTTCCGCAATACCATTCGCTCCCCCATCCACATCTGTCACTCTCCAAAGCACACGAAGTGGTCCATTTAAGTAATAGTACGAGCGGCGAAGGTATAATTTAATCACGACAATATCTTAAATAGCCATAAAGAAAAAGAGTAACATGTAATTACTGTGATTTCAACTTGAAAAAACAACATAACCTCACTCCGACCATTTAAAGGAGATAAATGTAATTATAATTGATGTGGAAGTATATCGCGTCTTATGGCAAAAACAATTATTCACAAAATAAGACCAACTTTGGAATCACGAAAGTGGTTGAGGTTTACTTTGATTTGTAGAAATTTTTTCTTTGTACTATTTTCTACATCACTTTTATCGATAGGTCACCGGCCACCTGAGAAAGATGCTTCACTTTTTCTGAGGTGAGATAAATCACGAAACAGTTGTGATCTGTCGCCATGTTTGTAATATGCTCTTATGCATTTCAAACGAGTCAAGCGAGCTCCTGAATATTGTTAGTGCTGTATTATTAATCGAGATACATAAATTAAATCCTAATTTTTCATCACTATTATTCACATTGTTGTGTTTTATAACAATTAAAAAAAAGCAAAGAAAACAATTATACATCTTAGTGATTTTGAGTAACTTGGATTAAGGGCTGGTCCCACCTGAAGATAGCACCAGCGAAAGTAGAATTTTATCACAACAATATATGAAATCGGCGTAAATTAACGTAAAAATCATACGTAAAATTTTCTTCAAGGTTCACGTAACTTCTTTGTGATTTTAAAATAAGTAAGATGTAATGTATTTCACCATCAATTATTACTATTTCATTTAAATGCTTCGTTAAGTATGTTCTTTTATTTGAAATCAAAATAAAAACATAGAAATTAGTTTATTGTCCTCCACGTGGTCATAGGCAGTTTGTACTGTTTTTTGACAATAAATTTATTATTATTATTAATTATTATTATTATTATACATTTGTGCCAATTTCAGGAATTTTAGTGATTTAATTTTACTTAGTTTAGAAATTCATTAAGGTGGTAGACAAATGACTGAAAAGTAAAATTGTATTCTTTATTTTTGTTGTGAATGTTTAAAGGAAATATATTATGAATCATGATGAATAAGGGAATGGTGATGTCTGTAAGGAGAACGATATTAAAAAATTTCGAAACACGTTTCATTCGTTTCAAATGCACCAGACTATGTAAAAGTTTGGTGACCAAAGCTCAAGAGTTTCCTAAATCATGTGTCACATTTCGGAAAAAGTTGCATATTTTTTTAAAAAACTATGCGTTGAGCTATAGATAATAGATGTAAAAATAATACGGGAAATTTCCTACGAACTATAAATATATTTGTTACATTCTCTCCCATCCTGGCCCGGGATTTTCTCCATTTTTCCTTCGGGTAGAGGCGGATTTCTTATACAGGTTCTCTAGGCTTTGTCTAGGGGCGTATTTATTGTAACAATAAATCGTTAATTTAGTGTTTTTTCAACTCTTATGATTTTTTAAACACTATACTCAGAATAATCTATAGTTCGATAATAACTTGTATATGTAAATTTACGAACATATTTGCGTTAAATTACAAACATATTGACATTCTATAAGTATTATAACTCGCAGCTAACTTTTTATCTTATCTAGGAACTTTTGCTAAAAATTTTTGAATCCTTTTGCCTGTGCCTTGGGGCCCTGGATCGGAGTTGATGGAATACGTCCCTTGCTTGCTTCCGGAGAGTAAATTAGTTTATTGTCCTCCACTTGGTCATACGCAGTTTGTACTGTTTTTTGACAATAAATTTATTATTATTAAATTTATTAACTAAACTAATCTAGTCATATATTCTTAATTTAAAAATCAGACTACTTCTAAATGTAAGTATTTTCTCCATAAGATACAATGTATTCCACCATCAATGAATATTACAATTATTTCATTTTAAGTCGGATGAAGCGTGTTTTTAAAGTTATCAATAAATACACTTAAGTTTATTTATTGATGCCAATTTCAGATACTAGTGATTTAATTATTCTTCCATTAGCACTTCCATAACCTTTTTTACATCAAGCCGTGGAGTGCATATGTGGTAACCGTGCATGGTAGTCCTGCTTCGTTCTCAGGGCGTCCTACGGTTTCTGATCGTTTCGGATACACGTGTTTGATATCGCGCTCCGAGTCTTGCGTTGCATTTAATTAACTTTGTGTTTTCGCACATGTAATGGTTTGCAGAATTGGATATCGAGATAGTTGTTTCTCAGCTTGTGAATTTCAATAACAGGTTTGTATTAAACAAGACTTGGTATTGTAGTAATTGACTTGCAATTGATGTACATTTTAATAACATAATTTTTTTTTATGCAGTTGAAACCCGACGTGACAAATTCAATAATTCTGTATGGTGGAGATAAATTAAAATAAGAAAGGTAAGATGTTACGTTCGTATGTATGTATATTTTATTTGTTTTTTTTTTTCTTCTGAAAAGTATTTCTGGTTCAAATAATTCTAGATGCCTCGTCGCTGATGTGTACCTGGCTGCAAATCAAATTATGACACCACTTTAAAGACAGATGTTCCCCGTCCACATTTCGTTTTCCGATATCGGAGAAACTTAAAAGTGAATGGCTACGTGCAATACCGAGGGAAAGTTCTAACCTATCAGTTTCTTCTGCTGTATGCATTAAACATTTTGAACCTCGGTGTGTGCTGAGGACTGAGGGATTTAAAGATAGCAGAGGACTTCTGAAAGAACTGATGAAACTGTGCCATCTATATTTCCCATCATCCTTAACAAACAGTACGTCAGCTCCTCCAAGGAATCCTGCAGACAGAAGACAGGAGATTTTGCTGAAGCATGAAGCTAAAGTGGAAGAATTCCTCAATAGTGACATTATTTCTTCTTTTAGCGAATTTGAAGAGAAAATTGTAACAAATATAAATTTTCAAAATTGGGATGTAAAACATGTTTTGGGAAAGTGTGTTTATTTTTATATTTTTAATTTTGACCATTTAAAAACCTCATTTGAGCCATTAAAAGTAGTGAAAAGTGTTGCAGTAACCTCAGATTTGTTGGTCAAAGTTTTTATTGGACACTATGAACTCTCTACTGTTGACTTACAGTGGATTTTACCTAAGAATCTTCGTTTGGAAAGATGGTCTCAGATAGAGAATATATTAAATACATACCATGCTATGAAAGATCCTCCCAATTCTTCAGTTTCTTTGAACATTTCTAAAGCCATTAGATACTTAGATAATATTGAGAATTGTGAGGATTTCTGTTCTTTCCCATTTCAGAATACTCTCCAGTTAACTATTAACCAACTACAACTACTCAGTGGTAAAGTGAAAAAGTACAATCGAGAGACAATTGTCTTTGCTTTCTCTCTGTTTCTGCAATCACCGGCTTGTTACAAAACTGGAAAAGAAATTATTTTGTACTACCACATATGCGATATTTACAAAAAAAAAAAAATATCTAGTGGCATTTCTGCGAACGTTTTCGATGCAAGCGGAATATCTGGGTGTACTTGCACAAAAGTTGGTTCCTCGTGGGAACGTAGTCAAACTCCTTATTGATGAATTATCTATTTCTGGTGCTTCAGAGTACAAATCGAACTCCGTGAAAGGTTTTTCTGTTAATAAAACAAGAGAGCCAGCAAAAACTGTCCAAGATTTTATGATATGTTTTGGTTCTTTTAAGGACATTGTCATATTGTTACCAGTAAAAGGGATCGCAGACATTGAACTAAAATCAGTTGTTCTGGAAGTTATAGTGTATATTCTACAAATAATTTTATTGTTAAAAAAGCAGTTACAAACTGCATATGACCACGTGGAGGACAATAAACTAATTTACTATCCGGAAACAAGCAAGGGACCATCCCATACATTCCGATCAAGAACCCTAAGGCAGAGGCAGATTCAAAATTTCAGCAAAAATTATAAGATAAAAAGTTAGCTGCGAGTTATAATACTAATAGAATGTCAATATGTGTGTGGTTTAACACAAAAAGTTTATTTTACAATAAACATGCCCCTAGACAAAGCCTAGAGAACCTATATAAGTACATTTGTACAACAACCTAAAGATATGAAGTACGCAGTTCAGTACAAGTACATAGTGATTGATATTCACTAAAGTATGAATCCAACATTATTCCAAAATTATTTGGAAATTTTAACCCTAATTTGTGTCATCTTTGCTACAGTAATAAATGTGTTCATAAACATTAGTATGCACTTATTAAATTTATTAAAAAAATTTAAACTTGGAAGAAACATTGTTCCTTCATTCTCAATTGCTATTTTAAAGAGAACATTGTTCAGGATGGCCGGAGTCTGGAAAACTAGGAAAAGCCAGGGAAATAACCATGATATGTTGAGGTTTTTGTCTAAATATTATCTAAATTGTATTTATTTTTTGAGAATTAAAAAATTGCAATATTTATCAATTAAAAAACTGAAATTTATTGTCACTTGTGTAATTACTTTTATTTATGTATATTTGCACCTCAATACTTCGAATATCCACATTTCACATATAACAGTGTATTAGATAATTGTTAATTCAAAAAATTCCCAAAAATAAAAAGAATTCTGGAGAATAATAATTTGAGCCTCCTCATATTTATTTTATAAAAATTAGACAATGAATGATGATTTTTTAAATTCAAGTTTTGAGAGTTTAAATTGTTTGTTTCATTTATTTTTAGCATGATAAACACACACAAATAAATTTCCTCTTTCGCACTTTGTGTATTATTTATGTTTATATTTCGAAAATTGTTACAATTAGTTGACAATTTTCCGATTTTAATTATTGTCAATACACGGTAAGATGTATTCCACAAGTTGTCTTGAAAACTAATTTGCAAAAAAGTCGGAGAAAAATGAAAAATATTCTCCAGAAAACCCGAAGAAACCTGGTAAATTTATTAAAGAGAAATACTGGCCACCCAGGTACAGATATTGAAGGGTGCTAAAACACGCAACTGTCAATCAATATTTAGAATTACATCAATTTATTGTCTTAAATACAAACCCGAAATAGATACTGCATATTTTAGGGAATAAATTGTTCATATTATAACATTTAACTAATATTCCTACCGGACCGGACCACGCTCCGTCTCATCGGACCACCTGCGACAGTTAATACAGTGTTGGCCATCTCAGGTAACGGCTTGTAGCAAAGAAGGCTATGGCACTGCCTTAAAATGGGCTTATTTACCGCGGTATTTGCCCTCGTCTCTTCAAATGGACACCCAGAAAGCATTCTCTCTTCATGGTGGAATAACCACTCCGAGAGATTTTTCTCCGCCTAGGGTGAATTTTAAACTCAGTCATCAATGACAAAAAAGAATAATCATTTCCATTTATTTATTCTATGACTATTTTATGTTGCGGCAAGTTACAGACCATGAGGCCTTCTCGGCCTCCAAACCCCGACGACTGGGTTGAGAGAAGTTAGGTTAGGTTAGGTATACAATAGACCTGAATAAACCGCTACTAAAAATCTCGCTAGTGAGACCGAACTGGGCTCGAAGTCGTGTTCCCTCGCTCAGCGAATCCTTGAGAGCGGAGAGGTCTCATCGTGTCTGTTATAAGGAACACGCATGAATTCCCATACCTTTATAGTACAATCATTCAGTACTTTCGAACTTTCCAAAAGGATGTTTCCGCAACCGTCTTCTTACTTCTGCGAAACAAGACCATATGTGAAGTGCAGTGAAGTGTAGTGAGGTGATTGGAGTCTAAGGGTATAGAAAATGCTCCGAGTGAATAGTAGTAGTGAAGTAGTACATGATTGTTCACAGCAACACTGTTTTGGTTATAATTTTAATAGTTATTAATTTCTTTTATAGCAATTACTTTTACGCTAAGGGTATAGGAGGAGTAATGACATGTGTGTGTATTTTGAGCGTGTTTCTGTAACTGTTTGTAAGCGAAAATGTGTTAGTGTATGAATATACGCACACATGAGTCTCGTGGAGATAACTAATATGTCTTAAATTTAATTTATTTCTCATTGTAACCATGTGTAATAATTTTCTAAGCATTTTATTCCGTTTGTGTGGGTATTTCATAGATATTGATGATTTGATTTTTTAACTTCGTATTATTGTATTATGTATGTATTCTTTTATATCTGCCACCGAGCATTGCTCACTAGCAGACTAATAAATTATTATATTATATTACTAAAAAATATTCTACTTTTGGAGTAGTAAAGCCACAAACCGCCAGTTTTTTAGAGTTTTAATTTATTACATGAAAACAGTGGAAGAAAATTTCTCTTAGAGAAAATAAACTAGACAAATGAAATAAACTATTAAAAACTTACGACCTTGTATGGACTTTGAATAATATCTATATTTTCTGTGAAGAGCTCACAACGTTTCGTCTTGGTTTTAAGCCGTCGTCAGGTGTTCAAGTTACAACAAATTACAACAATAAACATAGCAACAGGACAAATAAACATGATATAATCAAAGATATGTTTACAAAAAAGCAGAAACACAAACATGTTATAATATTGTATTGTATAAACCAGACAGTTTTTCAGTGTCTGTGCGTAGATCGAAACTTTGAGTGTATTATTTATAAATATAAATTTTTTGTATACAACATTTGTGATAATTACCTTCTTTGTCCAAAATGAATGTATTTTCCCAATCCATCAAGTGATCATTATTGAAGCAATGAGAGGTAACTACACTTTGTTCAACTAATTGTAATGCTAGATACGTAGGTCAAACAAAAAGAGAATTAAAAACTAGAATCCAGGAGCACAAACGAAATTTAGAATGAGTAGAACGAATTGTAGCTATCTCACTTCTCCAAAACTTTCCAGGTAGAAAACGCCGAATGACTGGACTACTAGTGCTTTTACCGCCGCAGAGAGTTTGAGAACGATACAGAATTGATATTAATCAGACTGGTGCAATTATAATTAAAATAGTCATGTTCAAGTAATTATATATCTTTCATTGTGAGACAAATTATATTTCAAATAAGTCAAGATATATATTTAATAAAAAAAAATACACGTTCTTGAAAACTGCCCATGCCACCGCTTACACAAAGAAATTCACAAAAATGGCTTCAAATAAGAAATAGATTTGTGTGTTTTGTCTCCAAAGCAAAATACATATAAATTATATATTATTTTATAATACATAATAATTCACGAACCTCTTTCTGTCATCACAACTTATAGAGCCAGCAAACTATTTCTATTTTTTTATCCGTGACACTATTATTTCCTTCCTTGTTTTATAAATATAAAATGAATATTCATGCCCTGTTTGAAATGAATATCAGGAATGATATGAATGAATTACTGAAAAAGCGACGTTTAAATTTAAAATACCATTATTCACGCCGATAAAACACAACCACATTTCCAACACCCTTAACATCTCCCTCTCTTCGTCTCGTGGCTCGTAAGTATCACAAACAGTCTGGGAGTTTGTCAGCAGGTGCCATAGCGAATCTGGAAATAAACGTCGCTTTCTGTTGTAAGCGTCCTCGTATTCGCTCGGAGCGAAGGAAGACAGATACGTGAAAAGGTCTCCTGCCTCCATGTCTCCAGGATCAATGTACTGGGTGGTTATAATTAAAGTTACCCCGTTTAGACCGACGTAGAGCCCGTTGGAAACTTGGTAAATACTTTACACAGGACCATGGGGAAAACATATGCGAAAATAAGTTCAAATTATGACCACCAGATGAGAAGGGGCACGTGAAAGACAATTCTCACTCACACAACTGTTCAATATGCTTTCCATTTGCGTCAATCACGTGTTCAAAGCGTACGGACTATTCCCGAATTGAAAGTAGACACGTCATGTTTCCGCGATCGGTCGAGAACCACCTGGTGCTACTGTTCAACACGCTATAACACGCTTGGATCACGTGACTGACGCCAATGGAATGCATGTTGAACAATTGTGTAAGAAATAAAAGTTTTGTGTTTCCTATTTGTCCTCTCTAGTCCTCTCTGTCCCCCTTCTCACCTGGTGGTCGAAATTTGAACTATTTCTTTATTGCAGATTTCTTTTCCCCATTATCCATGTAACCTATTTACCAAGTTTCAAGGAAATGTGCCTACTAGAACGGACTCTTCGTAGGTCTAATCACGGTCAGTGGCAGGATCTATGGGAGGCGGGGGGGCTGAGCGGACTATAACCCCCCTCTCCCCTATGGACCTGAACTCTTGACAGATAAGGTTGATATTGAAAATTGAAGTTGATACATGACATACTTTGTAAAAGTGTTACAAGATTAGTAATTGTTATTGGTTATAAATGTTATTAATAATATAATTGTTATTAATAATACCATATTGTTATTTGTTAATTATGTACTTGACGCATTTTCTTTAAAGGTAATATTTATAACATTTGTGTTGCGAAACCATCATTTTGAAACAAAAATGCTCCCCGGTAAACCGCCACCCCTGATTACGGTGTAGATTCGCCATTGAACAGGGGAAGTTTAATCATAACCACCCGGTAGACCCGTGGACTTTTGTGAAGGGGAAATCTGATCGCGAGAAAGCCGGAGACATGAGTCTACGCAAGTCTTGTCGCCTGTCTGTTCGTCTAGCGACGCGACCAATTCTCCCGCTCGTCTTGTCCACTTTTTTGCTTTCGTGCTTCAGCTGTTGTCCTTCTGTACGAGCGGGAGGCGGTCGTCTCTTTTTTGCTCCCGTCGCTGTTCTTTTCTTGGTGCGGATCGCGTCCACGACGTGTCGCGCTCCTCCAACGCGATTCGATATCGCAGCTTCGGAATAGAGCCGTTGCCGAGGATTCGGTACATTTTATTGATACAATGTTTTAGGATAAAATTATACATTGGCGTTCCTTCATTACACTCATCCACTTAGTACTTATGATCGTTAACTTTACGTATTTGAATATGTGCTTATTATAATTGCAAATTCACATTTCTTCCCAAATATTTCCAACTACGGCGCACATAATAAATAATAAATTTATAATAATAATAAATTTATTGTCAAAAAACAGTAAAACCTGCGTATGACCAAGTGGAGGACAATAAACTAATTTACTCTCCGGAAGCAAGCAAGGGACGTATTCCATCAATTCCGATCAAGTGTCAGAAGGCAGAGGCCGATTCAAAATTTTATTGCATAAGTTCTTAGATAAGATAAAAAGTTAGCTGCGAGTTATAATACATATATAATGTCAATATGTTTGTAATTTAACGCAAATATGTTTGTAAATTTACATGTACAAGTTATTATCGAACTATAGATTATTCTGAGTATAGTGTTTAAAAATCATAAGAGTTGAAACAACACTAAATTCACTGTATGTATGGTTAGTATTAGTATACACCTTACGTTTGGAAATAATAAATATTTTCTTATAATTTTTTTCTAAAGTAAATGGTCGCAGTAAGTTCGTTAAGTGTCTCCGGATAATTCCCGACGCTGCTCTCTAGATGGCAGCACTGCGGTGTGACACATGTCAACGAGCGACGTTCTCTTTGGTTTCTGGTTTTCTTTATTTTCATTCTGATTGTTGTATAGAATAACATTATGAATACTAATAAAGAAAATACATGTTTTAATTTGTATATATTAGTTAGTAATATTGCACAAACAATATTCAGGAACTCGCTTGACTCGTTTGAAATGAAGCACAAGAGATTCATGTAACAAAATGGCGGGTCATTGCAACGGTTTCCTGATTTATGCATCTTACCACAGAAAAAGTGAAGTGTTTTTCTCAAATGTCCAGTGACCTACACATAAAAGTGATGCGAAAAATAGTTCTGAAAATTTACTACAAATCAAAGTAAACTTCCATCATTTTCGTGATTTAAAGGTTGATTGTATTTTGTAAATAAGTGTTTTCTCCATAAGACGCAATGTATTACACCATCATTTATAATTGTAATTATCTCATTTAAATGGCCTGTGAGGTTATGTTTTTCATGTCATTCCGTTCATTTATACCGATTTAAGATCATTTGGTGATTTAATTCTATCTACGCCTTGAGTACTACCTCAAGTATATTATATCAGCGTTGACTGAACTCCAGTTCCCAACCATTCACGAAACTTGGAAATATTCACCACAAACAGTTTTTATTAATTAATGATTCGTTCTACTTGTTTTTACTATCGGCTGAGGACAGTTACTTGGCGAACTTAAAACTTGATAGTAAATTTAGATTTTCCTTGACTCTTTCTTTTGCACGAGTCTCATTGTTTGAGCCACTGCCGTTTTCGATAGAACAGTATTTTAACACAGCTTTTCGTGAATTATTCTTGTAAGAGACGCGGAGGGATAAAAATCTTTACGTCATTGCGTTGCTACTTTCATTCAGAATGTTTTTGCGGTGGTAAACAAATAAAAGGATATCAAAAAAACTTAAGTTTATCCATAAAAGATCGTGATTTAAAGTCAAATAATTCAAAATTTTGCACCGCAAGGGTACGAAAATTTATCGCCATTCGATAGGGAATGGTTTTGGGGGCTACTTAAGCCCAATCGCAGAAACACAGCAACTTGTACGAACGCTGGAAACTCCTAAATGGTAGTAATCATTCCACACGCTCGATGTAGACAACGGAATAGCGCCACAACAGCAAGTGAATTGAAGTGACGGTTGATGTTGGCGACAGATTATAGTGTAAGGAAATCAGAAAGTACTGCCAACATAACGTGAGGTACACTTATCAGTACACTTACGGTCGATTGCAAAATAAAATTGTTGGCTACATTCTGCACAAGTACCATACCAATGTCAAACCAATTAGACTGACAAAAAATAGAGAAATAGTTTATTGTCAAGGGAGCCGTTAAAAAACTAACCACGTTTAGGCAACAAAGTAATTTACTGCGACTAATATACAATAAACTGGTAGACACTGCGTTCCCATACATTTTCTCTGTAACTGAAGTTGTGTGACTTTGAGTAAACGAAGACCTTGAATTATCTCTTCATCAGTAACGAAACAAAAATACTGGCGAATGGTATGTACGGTAATGGTAATACAGAATCACCATGTTCCGAGACAAATTCTTCTCATTGTGGTATTTGTAAAAGGGAAACGTAGCTTAGTGCTATTGAAGCTTATCTGCATGGAGCGATAGGAGGTAGGAGATGGATGATGAGGATATTGGTAGTAGGTGGGCCGCTTAGCTGGGTTTACCGACAACTTGCCACACGACTGTTCTGTACTTTCTGCTTCGAGCCAAGTGCGGAACGAACATTACCTTGTGTTTTAACATGTATTTCTTTACAGCAAATAGTCGCTTTTGTGACTACTATTAAGATTTATTTGGATATTACTTCAATTCTTTGTGACCTCGCTTTTACTGAAATTTTTCTAGCGAGATGTAGCGGGACGCTTTAACCTCACATTATCAGCTGATGAGAATGACTTTGTGGACCGCTGCTATCACGTGAGTTTCAAGGATTAGCTTCGTGGAGGTTGGCAGTTTGTTTAAGGCGGCCATATTGAATAATTTAAGGCAAAGTGTGGTGAATTTGAGTGTAGGAGATATCTACTCTGGGAACTTGGCTGGGAGGAAGCTCCAAAGAGCGTGTAGGAGTGAAACCCCAGCACAGAACTTATTGGGACTTAGCATCAAAATACAGAGTCGACTAAAGAAAATATAAAGAAAAAACAAAAAAAATTATTCTCCCTCACGTGGTCATACGAAATTTGCAATTTGCAACAACTTGGCCCACGTGGAGGGGTTAGTAGAAGTAATTAGGTGGAGCTGGATAGAAGGAAGGAAGGTTTGCTTTTCAGTAGTCACAGCTATATGAACTGGGACATTCATGCGAAAAGCTACAAATTTTTCTGGCCCCACCGGGTATCGAACCCGGGATGACTTGGTGAGGATCGAGCACGCTAACGACAGAAATTCGGTTACCCGACTTTGTATCCGTGTCTCGCCTTGCGTGTATCCTGGCCTCCGTGAATACGCTAGACACAGCTTCAAAGGATGACGTAGATGGCGCACTGCAGGCGCCTGTCTCTGCGCTGTGTCGTCGCCACCTCCGCACATACACTGCGGGCGTTGTGTTCTGGTAGCGGCGAACGCGTCGCCAAGTGGGCCTCGGGGCATCCGGTGCCGATGCGGACGAGATGCGAACGAGGAAGGCAGGTCACGAAACGAGAGGATTAGGTTGCGGCAAACGCTTAATACGTCATGATGCACAGAATTATATAAAAAGTTTTGTAGAATAATAATAATGTCACATAAAAGTCACTTAGAGTGAAAGAAACGTTTCACCTAATGCAGAATTATCACGATTTTCTGAAACGTAATTAGGTAATTTAATCACGATTACATTGGCTGTATTTCACCACGCAAAACTAATCGCCAAGTAAGTTTATCGACGTTTCTGAACAATTCCCTAAGTTCGTAATAGTTTTGCAGCGCATTGTGGGTAACTTGAAAACGAATGGAAAACGCATCTTGTTCCTTAGCACCGGGTGCCAGAGGCAGCAAAAGACCTCCCTCGTGGCACTGAACATAACCTATAAATCGAGCCATGAGCAAAGAAGCAAAATGGACGCCATTTTGTATCGAGAACTAAAGAAAATCGCGATTAGCGCACGTAAACGCGGGAACCACGAACGTTTAAGGGTAAATCGTGATTTTCTTGTAAATCGAAGTTGGCGGACGCGCATTTTCATCATCGTGATTTACTGCACATTAAGGCATTAAACGAACTTGGTGAAATTGGGCCTTAGTGTGCAAAATGTAAGCAGCATGCAAAACGGAGTTCAAGGTTAAATTTTACGCCTTATCCTCTTCTGTTGCGTATCAATCATATGTCAACTTCCACATCAGATAGGATTGCTGATTTTTACTGATGGCACTAATTCAAAATGTAAACATGTATACATTTTCTTAAAAATCATGTCATGGAGAAATCTAAAAAATGTTGTGTAAAATTATTCGTTTGTAACATATATGTGACATTCTTTTACAATATAATATTTAGATTTTTTTTGAAGAAGTGTTATAACAACTCTACATTGAAGTGAACCAATGTTAGACCCCAAGAATGCTCCATTACACATATTTCAACAAAATCGCCAGAGGCGAAAAATAAATATCGCGTTTAATTAGATATCATAATATTATTGCATTTTCATCGGTTTTATATATGTGTGTGTGTGAGCCAAACTCAAATCCGTCGGGGGAGGGGACTGGTTTCAAATTCAGTTGTAATATTTGGCCCAAACATACTAACAAACGAACTAACATGTGAAGTTAAATGAAAGCTTGTAAGAATGTGGGAATGATTGATAACCTCTCGCCGAACCAAATATAAACAAAAAATGAAAATAAATAAATAATTTTGTTCGGACTTCTCCAATTTAAATTTGTTCTCATTTCCCAAAAATTACGTTAAGCTTGAAGTGTGTAGAAAATGAATACTACTGAGATTCATGTTGTGATCTCCGTTCGTTTAGGTTGTAGCTATACATTTGGTGCTACATAAGTCCACTCGCGCTTTTAACGTTGTACTATTTCTAAATGGAAAATGTAGCTCAGTGCTATTGAAGCTTATCTACAAGGGACGATGGGAGGTGGGAGGTAGGGCTGTTTATACGGGTTTACAAACAAATTTACCCTCTCGGAAGTGTCTAAACTTCCACGAGGGTAAATTTAGTTACTATAATTAGTCAGACTAAGAGTTAGTGACACTAGGAATGGTAGGAGAAGGAGGCTTCGGTTTGCAACAGTCACAGCTACATGAAGTGAAGAACTACAGTAGTTTCTTGCCCCGACAGGAACTGAACTCAGGTAAGCAAGCACGTTACCCCTGAGCCACCGGAGGGGTATTCTCCCCCTTACGGAAACCTTATTGAGAATCGTGAGACTTAAATATCGAAGTTCTTGTATGTCTTATGCGTATCAACGACATTAGCTGTATTTTACGCTATAAATATATTTTCAGTAAATCAATTTAGAGAGTTGTGAATTATAAATTGATTTCCACACTAACAAAGACCTCGAAAAATAAAAATAAAGCACTGACATCTGACTTCTTTTTTTTTTTTGAACAATCCTTATCACAAATTTTAAAAAATTACATTAGCTCACAATTTGCTTCGAAACGTGTTCATTCTTCGTTTTTCTATTCTTCCATTTTGTTTGGAATATTTTCTGAATATTGTTTACTTTCAAAAACACTCTAGTTTCATCTCACGATGGCCTTCGTGTTCCATCATCTGACAAAGAAAATTTGTTCCTGATGAAATTTTCTAAATAAGGAAATAGATGTAGAGACCTAAGTGGTTTCGAATGTAAATATTATTTTAAATCGATTCAAAATCTGAGTGGCATTGGAAGTCCTTTTCCTATTCTCACATTCAATTTCTATGTAAAATTAAAATTAGTGAGAGACAAAAATATATTTTTATGTAGAGGAAAAGTTATCGCGTACCCTCATCCCACTCTCACACTTATATACATAAATAATAATTGTTGTTTAGGACCTTTAAATAGAAGTAATTGAGACATTGTAGAGGTGAGCGATGCAAACAAAATGAACGAATAGGACACACCCCCTATTGGATCTGAACTCTTAAGCGATGAAATTGATGTTGATAAATGGCATACTTTTTAAAAGTGTTGTTAGATTAATAATTATTATTAGTCATGATAGTTATTGTTATTAATAATATAATTGTTGTTGTTATTAATAATACCAGATTAATAAAATAAATAATTCCAGATTCATGAAATTAATGATACCATATTAATAACTTTAATAAATAAATGTTATTGTTATTAATTACACCATATGGTTAATTATTTATTTGAGACATTTTATTTGAAGGTAATATTTATAAAATTTGTGTTGCAAAACCACAATTTAAAAAAAAAATGTTTCCCGGTTAGCCTCCCACCCCCTTCATCACGGTCCAGATCCGCCTCCGCCTCTGCGTACGAATAAGTATGGTGGTGGGGGAGGAAAAAACTTTGTTAAAAATACGGGTAAACCTAACTTATGGCACATTAAGAATTAGAAATTGATTTGTATTAAGATTGTTAAATAAATTACAATGTTATGTAGTGTATTTAAAGACTTCAATGCATAAAGGCTGTAACATAAAAGGAATTTATGAAAATAAAAGTAAATGGGTTTTTTTTCTTTCAATTGTAAACTCACTAATTAGAATACGTTTTTAAGTTACGAAAACTTAGAAACATAAGGAACATAGAAAATAAGTACAACACAATGTCATTTGAAGTAGAAAAAAAATGATCATTCTGTCAATAATCCTCATTAAATACGAAGGTAGGAAACATCATGAAGTGAAATGACCTTTCTATGAAAGGTGAGTAATACGTGAATACTTTATGCGAAATAATTTTCCTTCTCTGTAACCTCCCTTCCTGTAAGACCACCATCATACAAAAGGTAAATGGAGCTCCAAGTTCATCTCCCCTCGTGTTTGGGAGCTCGAGAGAAACACTAGATTAAAACGTCGGGTAGCTGTTGCGGGGGCGGGTGTTTATTTTCGCGCCGTCTCGCCCTTCTCCCGCTCCCACCGGGACTCTTTCCTCCTCGTTCTCTAACCCTTCCGCTGCCAAAACCAACTCTTCAAATCTTCATTCCTGGCTTCTACACGAGAAGATATATGATATCTTCTCTAAGAAATTGATGAAGCGTCGCGAATCGAACCCGGGGACTCTTGATCCTGTCCTGGGACCGCTAACCACCGCGCCACCCGACGTCCTGCTGCTCCTCTGCACCGTTTCCATCTGAACAGTCGTTGAGAGATTACATCTGCATTTACACTCAAAGTCATACAACTAACAGAAAATGTAAGAAAAAAGATCATGAACGGAGACGCAGTTCATTGGAAATTGGTAGCAGTAAATTAGTTTATTGTATTTTTTAAATTTTATTTATTGCTAGATTAACTGTCTTCACGTTGGCCCAGGGCTAGTATACAGTGTAGCCACCGCTTTTACTCCGCTTTCGTGCATACGGGCAATGAGAAATGTACCTACGATATGTTGGCAATACTTTCGAATTACTTCGAACTGAAATCTTTCGCCAACATTGGCCATGAATCCAATTCACTTCCTCTTGTGACGCTATTCTGTTATTTCTGTCTTAGTTTGCATGTTTTACAGCAAATGATCGGTTTCCTGACTACTAGGAATATTTATTCGGATATTTGTATTTATTCGCTTTATTTCGTCGGAGTTGGTTATTTGTGTTGGGCAGCCATGTTGTCGAATTATTTTCGGTAATGTTACATATATCCTCGAAAGGTTGGATTCATGTAAGTTTACAGAGACAAACAATTCTTGGTTTTGACCCGAAGAAAATTGTCGTACTTGAGCCCCGACAATTGACAGTTCTGAAACGTCTGAAACGTTGCTGATATAAACAATATTCGTTCCTTTGTGTACTGATGTCGTCTTTACATTGTTATTACTAAAAAAAACCGAGTGAAAATCTGCCTCCCACCAGCAGATGGGGAAAGTAGTATGTGCTACATTATCCAGGTAAATAAAATCCTAGCCCGGGTTTTTCTCCGTTTTTCCTTCTGATAGAGGCGGATTTCTTATACAGATTCTCTAAGTTTTTGTCTAGGGGCGTGTTTATTGTAATAATAAATCGTGAATTTAGTGTTTTTTCAACTCTTATGATTTTTAAACACTATACTCAGAATAATCTATAGTTCGATAATAACTTGTACATGTAAATTTACAAACATATTTGCGTTAAATTACAAACATATTGACGTTATATATGTATTATAACTCGCAGCTTACTTTTTATCTTATCTAGGAACTTATGCTGAATTTTTTTGAATCCGCCTCTGCCTTAGGGCCCTTGATCGGAATTAATGGGATGGTTGGTCCCTTGTTTGCTTCCGGAGAGTAAATTAGTTTATTGTCCTCCACGTGGTCATACGCAGTTAGTACTATTTTTTGACAATAAATGTATTATATTATTATAACCTTGCAAAATTAAACATTCATATTATAGTACAGAATGTTAGTATCATTCAATTTCCCGTGGGATTCAATCATTTCCTTAGCTCTTCTGTAGGTAGTACTGGTGTAGGTAGAATTAAATCACTAAAATATCTTAAATTGACATTAATGAACGGAACAACACGCACTTATTGTGAATTCAACTTGAAAAACATACCTCATCGGCCATTTTAATGAAATAATTGCCATTATAATTGATAATACATTGCGTCTTATGGAGAAACCACGTTTTTTTTTAAGACGAACTTTTAAATCAGGAAAGTGATGGAAGTTTACTTTGATTTGTAGAAAATTTCCCGTAGTGTTTTTTACATCACGGTCATATAGGTCACCTTAGGTCATCTGGGAATGAAATTTTCCTTTCTCCGAGGTGAGTTGCATAAATCACGAAACCGTTGCGCTCCTCCGCCATGTTTTTATATGCTCTTGTGTATTTCAAACTTGTCAAAGGAGTTCCTGAATCATGTTTGTACTATATTAACTGGTATAAATTAAATCATGTTTTTATATCATTGATATCGTTGTGTTTAATGGCAATCGCAATAAAAATAAAGAAATAAATTATACATCTGAGCGATCTGACTAACTCGGAGTGCTGGTCGCATCTTCACCAACGCCATCTTGTCCCTCCCGTCGCTTACGATGAGGGGTGTGAAAGACGCCTCCCCGCAAACGCAGTTCCCAGGCCACAAAAGTCCTTTTTTTCTAACCTTCACATAATTCTTGTTTACGAGGAAAGTGTACACGACTCTCCTCTCTACGTGGAAGAGTGAGGCGAGGATGCAGTCGTCGTTTGCAACGTCTGCTTCAGAAACACGCGGCTACGATTTTGCTTATTACATATCAATCGAATTGTACGTAAATCTCACCCCCGAAATTCATGTATACCTTTATTTAGAGAATTAAATATTCTCCCTCTCCCTTGCATACACATTTATGAAACTAGTCGTGTTTGTTAAGACAGAACTACTAAAATCCCACCCCTGATTCAGAAGAAATACACTCATAGTAATCATCATCCCGGAGTGTCAACAACTTTTTGCCCAAGAGACATTTATCACTGAAATAATTTTGTATAATTCCCTCCCGAAAAACCTAAAAGATATAAATAAAGTGAATCTCTTTACGTACTCGGCAGCTAAAAGTTTTTTACTCTGCTATTCTTTCTATAATGTGAAAGAATTTACAGAATTTAATAAATGAAGTTAATGAGAATTTCAATTTCCCAATAAATATTGTTTTCCACATGTAAGTGATGTTAATATCTCTTATACTTTATCACGCTATTGTTATTGTACTCTAGATACTGATGAAATTTATTTTCTCATGCATTTTTTTTTCCTTTTTGTTTTTAATAGTTTATTTCTAACTGTACGCAACCTTGGCACTTTGGTTGTGTTTACTCCGGTTTTCCTCCGGGTTGTGGCGGATTTTCCTTGGACGGGAATGTCATTAATACCTTTGTTTTATTAATCTCGAATTTTTTCTGCACAAATATCTACAATTCATTTCGGAATAATAAGCGGATAACAGTAGGTATTTCTTAAATAATTTCTTTTGTAAATATTAAATCCACCACTGCCCTTGTGTCCTTGATCGGAATTGATGGGATGGTCCCTTGCTTGTTTCCGGAGAGTAACTTAGTTTATTGCCCCCCCCCCCACGTGGTCATACGCAGTTTGCAACTGCCTTTTTTGAGAATAAAGTTTACTTCTTGACTTCTTGATTGATCTGCAAATTCATGGAACGCATTCGTGTCTATAGAAGAATATGCAAATAGTATAACTTTTAGTTTACCTAATGAGGTCGATTATACAATGTATTTAAAAGGGATATATTTCAAGTAATTTCGGTGGAAATTCAGTGATAAATATCAGTAACGTAAAATCTATTATCAATATTTCTAGGTGCTTAAGAGTGTGAGAATATGGAAAAAGTATAGTGATATTAAATTTTCCCAGAACGATACCAACAATGTCTCTATGACAGAACTAGGCGCATTCTTCTGTGGTACGTAATACGGTAACACGATGGAACAGTTTCTCCGCCAATTCATTTAATAATAAAAATAATTCCTGGTGTTAATTCGTTAAAGATTTGTAATAAAAACTAGATCGTACCTAAGATTTTCTTCCCTCATATTTTTTAACTCTATTCGTAAAAATACTCCTTAAACCCAAAAAATCGTTTAATGTGCTATGCAAGTATCAGACATATTTTCAGAACAATTTAATATATATTTAATTTATGGTAGTAAAATAATAATAAGCCAAATCGATTATTAAAATTGTATTTATGTAAACACAAGAGTTAATAGGTCTCCCACTCATTGCCACTTGATCAGAGAGTTTACACACAATGTTGTAGACGACATGTTCAATTTCGTATTTACTACACGACATCAAAGTTAGTTTGATGGCTGGAGAGCAGTAAATGAAACTTCCACTCGTAACATAATTTAGAGGAATTTGTGAAAAGTTCTATCCCGGTAACGAAATCGTAACAAAAGACAAAAATGTTTTTAAAAAAATTATTTTTTTGGCCATTACAAAGGAAAGGCACTTGATTCGTGTTTGTAAGAAGGAGCGAACCGTGGAATAGATGCAGTAGCAGAGTGCAAGCGAGCGGCTGCAGCAGAGAACACGTTTCATATCTCTCCTCACAACCCTCCAATGTAAACAAGAGGACGCAGTCGTTTGCTGTCGGAAGACGAGGCTTCTGTGCTGTACTCAAGTCGTTCAACGGGGGACCAACACACTCAATTTCACCTTTTCGGGAGTCCTGGGATTTTTTTTTTTCATGGACGACCACAAGAAATTTGAAAACTTCAATCGGAATTTTTCTTTCCACAAAAAAAAACTCATCTGTTTTTGGAACGATAAAAAAAATCAGGATTAAAGTTCTGTTTTACTTCTATTGTTGAAAAATTGTGTATTTATCACAACGGACTAAATGTGATCTTAGTCTATTATCCCCCACGTGGTCATACATAGTTTGCAACTGCTTTTTTCACAATACTACTTTATTTACTACCAGTGGCGGATTTATTGGGGGGAGGGATTAAGGGGGCTATAGCACCCCCCCACACCATTGGACCTGAACTCTTAACAGATAAAATTGAAGTTTATAAATAGCAACTGTAAAAGTGTTAACAGATTAATAATTGTTATTGTTATTAATAATACCAGATTGTTGATTGTTAATTACGTATAAATTTATTGTCAAAAAACAGCACAAACTGCGCATGACCACGTGGAGGACAATAAACTAATTTACTCTCCTGAAGCAAGTAAAGGACCATCCCATCAATTCCGATCAAGGGCCATAAGGCAGAGGCGGATTCAAAAAAATTCAGTAAAAGTTCCTAGATAAGATAAAAAGTTAGCTGCGAGTTATAATACATATAGAATGTCAATATGTTTGTAATTTAACGCAAATATGTTTGTAAATTTACATGTACAAGTTATTACCGAACTATAGATTATTCTGAGTATAGTGTTTAAAAATCATAAGAGTTGAAAAAAAAATACTGAATTCACGATTTATTGTTACAATAAACACGCCCCTAGACAAAGCCTAGAGAACCTGTATTAGATGCATTTTGTTTAAAGTTAATATTTGAAAGAATTGTGTTGTAAAACCATATTTTTTTAACAAAAATGCTCTCTGGTTGGGCGCTCCCTCCGCCTCTGTTTACAACTACCTGAATGCTTGTTAAGTCCTGTAATATGCAAACTGGAGTGTAAATAAATAATTTGTTAGGTCGAAGACCTCAAGGTGGGGGTAGAGGGGGTGTGTAGCGAGTCATGATAACAAAACGGGAAGCAACTAACTTCGTAGTACCATTTCGCATTGTTTAATACAATAAATTTATAATAAAATATTTTGACCGTCTCGCACTTCACTCAAAGGTATGCCCAACCACGTGTCCGTTCGTCCACGACACCACGTGCACGGGAATAGGAAGTCGTCCCAAATTAACCCCATAAGAAAGCATTGGACTGCAATTATCAACAATACATTGTTGTCGCTACCTGTACTCAAAGTTCCCTCGAGATATTCAACCTAAGAAAAATAAATATGAACGGAAAAGCACTATTTTTATTAGTTTATTGTATATTAGTCGCAGTAAATTACTTTATTGTCCTTACTGTGGTCATACGCAGTTTGTAACAGCTCTCTTGAACGTAAATTATTTATATATTTATTTATTTATTGTCAGTTTAACTGGCTTGATGTTGGTATAGAACCTGTACTTTGGAAAGACATTGGAAATTGAATCCATTGCCAACCTCGGACACCAATTCAATTCTCTTGCTCTTTTGGCACTGTTATGTACTTTCTGCTTCGAGCCAAGTGCGGAACGAACATTACCTTGTGTTTTAACATGTATTTCCTTACAGCAAATAGTCGCTTTTGTGACTACTATTAAGATTTATTTGGATATTACTTAAATTCTTTGTGACCACCTTTTCCTGAAATTTTTCTAGCGAGATGTAGCGGGACGCTTTAACCTCACATTATCAGCTGATGAGAATGACTTTGTGGACCGCTGCTATCACGTGAGTTTCAAGGATTAGTTTCGTGGAGGTTGGCAGTTTGTTTAAGGCGGCCATATTGAACAATTTTAGGCAAAGTATGGTGAATTTGAGTGTAGGAGATATCTACTCTGGGAACTTGGCTGAGAGGAAGCTCCAAAGAGCGTGTAGGAGTGAAACCCCAGCACAGAACTTACAGGGACTTAGCATCAAAATACAGCAGCAAGCTCAGTGAGTCGACTAAAGAAAATATAAAGAAAAAACAAAAAAAATTATTCTCCCTCACGTGGTCATACGCAATTTGCAATTGCTTTGACAATAAAGTTTATTATTAAAATGAATAAGACTGAAAAACTATGACTAGTAATCATTTTTAATATGTCGAAGATGTCAGTAAGCTTTTTACAGTATTTTTGGGTTTAAAAAAATATTTTCAGGAATTGCAAAGATGTTTAAAAACTGAACGTCATAACCTACTACTTAAACATCTCTTCTACAATTCCATTATGAACAATGATATTTATATTTATCCCAGACTATTGAGGAAGGAAGAACCAAATCCAAATGAGTCACATCACTGAGAAATAAAATTAATTGTTTTCTTTATTTTTATTGTAATTGTTTACTAACCCAACTTTATGAATTATAATGATGGAATACCATTATTTAATTTCCATCAGTCAATTAATACGTGTATAACATAAATAGTATCGAGGAAGTCGCTTGACTCGTTTGCAATGCACAAGAGCATGGAAAGGCATGGAAAGGCATGGAAGCTGCGGCCGAGGGATTTATTCACCAGACCTGTGAAAAAGTGAAGTATCTTTTTGTAATGTCCAATGACCTATAACCTGAAAGTGGTGTAAAAGATACTACAAAAGAAAATTTACTACAAATCAAAGTAAACTTCCATCACTTTCGTAGTTTAAAAGTTGGTCTTTTTTTGGAAATAAGTGTTTCCTCCGTAAGACGCAGTGTACGTACTACGCCATCAATTATAATTACAATTATTTCATTTAAATGGCCGGAGTTAGGTTATGTTGTTTTACAAGTTGTAATTACAGTAACTACTTTATTTTTATTCGCCGATTTCAGATATTTTAGCTATTTACTTCTCCCTACGCTAATACACCTAAAGCAATTAATATATAGGTTTACTAGTATACTATTTTATGGTATAGTATAAGTATTAGTTTATTACTACAGTAAAATAATAGTTATTTCATGGAATTCTTCTCGTGAACGGCTCTAACTATTTTGATGCAATTTACAGATGGAGGTCAGTGGGATAAAAATCCTGTCTAACATGGTATTTTCCCCAAGAAGGGTCACTTTTTTTAATTTTAGAAAATGCTTTTATTATTCGATACCAAAGAAAAGATAAGAACCTTCCTTGGGTAATCACAATACATATTTATTGTTTATTTACGTTTCGCCTCGAGATTGGAGTCTCCGTCAGGTGTAAACAAATAGTAAGAACAAAAATTAAACTTAATAAATATATATTGTGATGGTCCAGAAAAGGTCGTAAGTTATAATTTATTTATTAAATAATTTATTCAATTATTTATTAATTTATTTATTTATCAATTTAATGGACGTAAGTAGTGTATGACAACTTGCGGTGAAGTGAAAATGGCGGCGAACCGGGAATCGAACCCGAGATCCTGCGTTGATCGCAGGGGTGTTAACCACTACACCACCCGTTCGCCTTCCACAACTGTACACCATTTCCTCCCAGACCTAAAACCCTGGAAGACCCTGACAGGAGATACGTGAACCAGGCGGCACACTATGCTGTGTGCGCTTAATAACCGGTTTCACACGTTCATACGTGTTAAGGTTCGTTAAGTACATATTTCTTCCGTGTACCCTACACGTGGAGAAGATATGTAACAACAGATTAAGGTCTGGGTGGAAATGGAGTACAGCTGTGGAAGGCGAACGGGTGGTGTAGTGGTTAACACCCCTGCGAGCAAAACAGGAGTCCCGGGTTCGATTCCCGTCTCGCCGCATTTTCACTTGACCGAAAGTTATCACATATCTCCACGTGTAGTGTACACGGAAATAAATATATGCGTAAATAGTGTAATTGGTCGTCAAAAATAGATAAAAATTGTGTCCCCACAAGATAGTTCATGATGAACTTAAAGACAGTCCCCACAAGATAGTCCATTACGGAGGAGATGGTTATTAGAGTCAAAAAGACAGCTTCGGGCATCCGAAATATAAATAAAATATAAACATGTATAAAGGTAAATATTTACAAAATTTATTTCAGTTGCTTGTCAGGAATACAACTTAACTTACGCACAGAGAACACATATTTGCATTGGTAAAATATAATCTGTGTTTCTGCATAGTCCATTGCAAGTTCTTCAACACATTATCACAAAACATGTTTAACAAAACAGTAATTTTCGTTGTGAAGATTTTTCACCATCTTCCGGTGGAAATGTTTTGTACAGTCGAGAAAGCGATCTTGACGCCCTGCAAATGAAAAAAAAAATAGTGTTAGTTTTCAATTCCTGGTTTTAAAACGAACGAAAAGAAAGACAAACATCTATACAAGAAAGAACTATTCAAAGAAAACCACGACGATACATCGAAGCGAAATTAAATGATTCAAAAAAATATAAAAATTAATGGTAATTTACGATTCAAATTTGTGCTGTGCTAAAATAATTTTAAATAGTAAATTTAAATCATTTCTACATATAATGCAAATACTGCGAATTAAAAAAATCATTTATGGATATATTACGTATTTTGTATTGACGGAATTAATAAAATTCATAATTGTTAATCTGACCGATTGAAATAAATGTTTTGCTTTTCAACGAAATGTTTACAGGTAATAAATTAGGAATCGGCTTTTCCGAGATGTATGAGAGTGGTACTTTAAAAATTGATTTACTGTTTCAAAAATCATGTTTAAAAATTAATTCATTTTAATAAAAGAAGTTATGATGTATTTCAACTATCCCATTAAATTTTTTTTTAAGTCTAATTAATATAAGAACAACGGAATATCATCAAATGTTGTCACGCCGTTGTTACATTTAACTATTTTATAGCAAGTTTTTTATTATTTTATATTTTTCATAACAGTGATGTTTTGTCGGTAATCAACCTTGGAATGGTTGTGTACATCATCTGCACCCCTACCCGAACTGGGATTTCGGCACAGTGATCGGAATTGATGGTACCTGACCCTTTGCTTAAAGGATGATAAATTATCTGATTGATCTCTATTTGAACAGTTTAATATCTGAGTGTTTATAATAAACTGCCTTTGAACATTACCAATAAAAGAAGTCCAAATAAATTTTTAAAACAATTGTAAATTTGGCTTTTTTATTTGATAGTGAAGAAATTGAGAGTTCTCTCCGGCAAAAGTAAAAATATATTTTATATTCGTACTCCATTTGTAGACTGCAGTTTAATTATACTTTGTGTATCATTTATTTTATAGATAGCTTACATATACTTATATATATATATATATATATATATATATATATATATATATATATATATATATATATATATATATA
>NNCF01126945.1:1390492-1426783 GCA_002313205.1 Laupala kohalensis
CATCAATTCCGATCAAAGGCCCTAAGGCGGAGGCGGATTCAATTTTTTTTTGCATAAGTTCCTAGATAAGATAAAAAGTTAGCTGCGAGTTATAATACATATATAATGTATTATAAATACATTATAAATATATATGGCGGTATATAAATGATTTGTTTGTCTTTAATACATCTGCACATAGAATAGATAAATAGACAATCAAGAGTGTGAGTGACGTTAAAATTCAAATTAATTTATATTGATATAATATATTCATCTCATATTCAGGTGTCCAGGTGTTAGCCTCTCCTCAGATGTGTAATCCCCTGTCTCGCCTCAATGAGAAGCACGAGTAACATCATGTGACTTAATGAGTGTCAAACAGCGGATCGTCGAAAGATAAGAGAATCGTCCCCCGCAACGAGACAATGTGGCAACAGGGCACGTCCTCGGATGCAGCTGTTAATGTCATTTCGGATTCCAGAGGCACGGAGTCTCTCCGCGAGAGGAGTTGTATTATGGAAAAGAAATAGGGGGAGGGGGCGCCAGTCGCTATAGGACAAGACCACCGCTCTTCAAATGCAGGTTAAGCCTAGGCCACACTCGTGGCGATCGTTGCCAAGTACCTTCCAAAGTTGATCATTGGCGAATGGTGTGGCCGCTTCACCATTGGCAAGAATAGTCAAATATTCGATGCTGGAACGTGTTGGAACCCCGAGGGTGGTCGATGCGAACGACAGGCACCTTCCAGTCCCGAGTCCAAGGCAAAGGATCAACCTTCCTTGTCGATCTGGCTACACATTCGTCGAAGAACGCCAATAGTGCGCGTAAATCAATCAACTCTGCATGTAAGCAAATACATGGTGATATAATACGAGCAATAACTGTACAATTATAACAGTTATATGAGATCCAAATAATATTTATTGAAGTTTTTATTATAATTATAAACTATTATTTTTTAACTCAGCATGCCGCGTGTGTTTAAGTTAGTAATATAGCTATGAAGTTTTGTTGTTACAATGCGTAGCATAAAATATATAGGACACATGTTATTAATACTATACGAGTATACTATATATTACTAATACTATATACTATTAATACTGATATTAATAACATTATATATATTATTATTTATACTGTATATAATACTTAATACTATATACTACATATCATTAACCCCTTTTTTACTTACAATAAAAAATTGTTCTGGTTTTGCTGAACAATAATTATAGGTTAAATACTAATTCCACGAATTTCGATTCAATAATAATTGCAACAAAGAGGTAACAGTAACGGCTCCTCCAATAAACAAGATGAATCCCAAAATGAATAAATTTTACGCAAATGATAGAAGAAGTTTTCGTTTGAAATATTTTGAAAGTTGTGTGTTCGCAAATATTTGCCGATGACTCTTCGGCGAGGATTGGCAAGTGTATGGCCAACCTTTACCACCGATGCTTCGTTGGGGCAACGGGAGGCAAATCAAAGAAGTCATTGAAGCAAATATTTATTGGTGACTCCGTGGCAATGCTTGCCATGTGTGGTCTAGGCTTTATCGTAAATAGAGGGTATCTGCACCCGAGGGCATAGCGTCATGTGATCTTCTGACTTCACTTTTTTGAAGAAACAGTACACAGAACATTTATCTCCCTATTTAATCGGATCAGTTTCATTACCAAGATTTTTTTCTTTCACATACGTTGTACACAGAAAATGTTGTAATTGTGAAAAAATCGAAACTGAGATATTAACATAAATATCCATTTTCGAATATCGATATTATTCTAGCCTACAATCGTAATTATACTGATATAAAACCGTCCTTTTTCTGTAGTCAATCCTTTATTAACTCAAAACGTTTAAGCAGAGATTCCTGCTATCGTCAGGCGAATGTACGTTTTTGATTATACAAACAAATGTATATCTTGGTAAAAGTTGAAAACAATTTAAACACAATATACAAATAAAATAACGATAATTTATCTAAAAATTTATACTTGTTTACAATGGTTTTCTGCTTTGGTGGTTATTTTTCAAATTATTTATTTTTTCAATGTCAGTTATATTTGTATATTGTGTTTAAATTGTTTTCAACTTGTTACCAAAATATACATTTGTTTGTATAATCAAAAACGTACATTCGTCTGACGATGGCAGGAATCTCTGCTTAAACGTTTTGAGTTAATAAAGAATTGACTACAGAAAAAGGACGGTTGTATATCAAAACATTTTGGAGGTCCCTGGTTCCGAGTGGTTTTTCAAGTCACATCCGAGACCGACAAAAAAAATTAATATACGTTTCATCATCCGATTTATATTTACTTGACAGAAATTTACATTTCTAATTAGCAAGGAAATTTATTTTTGACTTAATTATCAGATTAAATAAGGATATAGATTGTCTCTTTGCTTTCGCTCGCATGTATAATATCGTAATAAATAATTAATTTATGATTTGAAATACCTATCTAACTAAATACCTAGCTAACCTCCTCCAAAAACCATACGACGTAATTTGCAAATTGCAGACGGTTTATACGTCAATAATAATAATAATAATAATAATAATAATAATAATAATAATAATAATAATAATAATAATAATAATAATTTATTAGTCTGCTAGTGAGCAATGCTCGGTGGCAGATAGAAAAGAATACCTACATAATAAAATAATAGAAAGTTTAAAAAATCATATCATCAATATCTATTTTTAAAAATCTATAAAATACACACACAAACGGAATAAAATGATTAGAAAATTACAACGAGAAAGAAATTAGATTTAAGACAATAATTATCTACATGAGGTTCATATATGCGTATATTCACATACATACACAAACACAATTTCGATTACCAACAGTTGCAGAAACACACTCATACGTACAAACACGCTCAATATACACACATATGCCATTAATTCCCTTACACCCTTATAAAGCGATATAAAGTTCAATTCTCTAAATCATGTGGATTATTCATAGTATTTTTGTTTTCGCTTTTTCACTATTTTTTAAATTTATGATAGAGCTCTGTTTTTTTAAATGTCGGAAGCACACTATCTACGACGTACAATAATGAACTCTTTTAGTGATGTGTTTAGAATAAAATCTACATCATTTAAACTATTCCTAATATTATATCTGATGTAGACACATAATCTTGTTAATTATTGAACTACGCGAACTGAACAATTAAAGGAACTTAAAATCTTTATAGGATAAATAACTTAAAATTTAAATTTAAAACATTTTTGGTGAGGGTCCGGAGCCCCCAAAAATGAACTTCTTGCTACGTGTCTCATTGAATGGTAAAAGCAGCTGCTCAGAACACGTTTTCTTAATTTTGTAAAAAACTAAATTAATGAAGGATCAGGTAAAGAAGATAGTTTGAACTTTTTGGAAATTCCTGACCAAATCTTCAGTTCCGCACATCAAAATATTAACATGTCTTCATTCTTAAAGCTTGAGGGCCCTTAATCGGAATTGATGGGATGGTCCCTTGTTTGCTTCAGGAGAACAAATTAGTTTATTGTCCTCCACGTGGTCATAAGCAGTTTGTAATTGCGCATTTGACAATAAATTTATTATTATTATTATCAATGAGTCTCGCCGAATTCCAAAGTATCGGAAGCGATGAAACTGAGTTTTCTGTCTATTGGCAGAATAAATTCAGATTATTTCAATACTTATGGAATTAATAACACGAAATCCTCAATCATGTTTAATAATAATAATAGTCTTTATCATAAAAGAAATAATAAACCACTTGGGGGCAGTAAACTAAGTTTCACAAATCAATCAATAATAAAACTCCGAAGTAATTATACTTGAAGAGTTTTTGTTGCATTAATAAAAACGAAAATAGCCTTTCACGCGCACATATTTTTCTATAAGTGCTGACTCGATGTCTTGTTTCAGAGAGCTTCGCCGAGTTGAAAAATAGCATGTCCCACTCGATTTTCAGGTTTGCTTATTTAAGTTAGTGCCCACTGAGTGAAAAGAGAAATTATTTTTTAATTCTTGTAAGGAAATTGACGGTTTACGATAAAAGCAAATCTTCTTTTTTTCATGTAAGCAAGACGAGCCCAAACAACGGTTTGAGTGTTCTGGCATCTCATTGTTGGATTACGTACACAGATTGTATCGTCCACATTCGCCCAAAGCAATGTTGACAGTCGTTCTTCATTTTAACGAGGTTGAAGGTTGTGTCGGAGAAAGAAGCGCACATATTGAGTGAAGGAAATACAGTATTCTGTGACTGTGTCAAGTTATTACCGTAAGTTGCCAGGTTAAAGACTAATAGGTGTAACTAAATACTTTCAACGTGAGATTTATTATCGTTATGAAAGAACTTACGTGATAGTCCATGTACGAAAAGCGTGGAACGAATGCGATGTATTTCGTTTTCGGAAGATTTGTGACCAAGATTCTAATATTGGTGTGCGCTTTAGTGTTATTAACTAAGATAATTATTTGTTTTCGTCAAAATTAATCACACGTGGACAAAGGTTTTATATAAATGTTTTGTTATTTGAAAATTTGAAACAGCACAACATCTGGAGTTTAAAAACAAAATACGCTCTATATACGATTTCAGTGTTGTAAGATTGATCTCGTGTACTTTTCTAGTGATTCTGCAAGCGGATAACTTCCCAAATTAACTCTTCACCTAATGATACGTGAGTGTTTCAGCAAATGTTTATGTAGTATTAGAGAGTTGTATATATATTTTCTTGAGAAGAGATCGTATCTTGTCATTTTATCCGCCTAAGTACGAAATAAAGAACATACAACAATGCTTCCAATTGAAATACTTTTCTGTCGTAGTGGAGTAGAGTTGATTGCGTTTCTGAGTATTCTGGATTTGTCTTGTTTTCGCAGTAAAGTCTTTGTTGTTTTATTTTAATTTTTTCATTTCTAATGAAGAGAAGCCCTCGAAAGTTGTTTCGTGAAGTGAAAAACTACTGAGAATAGGATACATTACTATCAATGGGAAGCTGGGATCATTTCCTTTTCTGGAGTCAACTTATGTCACGAGATTTGGAGAATCTACCAATAAGGAAAACAATTTTTTTCGCAGGGAAACCTTAATAGGGAGAGGAAATTTTGTTATATCTTGAAATTCGTGGAAATTATTTTTTCCTACTTTTGATTGGTGTTGCTTACCTCGATGTCTTTATTCTAAATGTACGTGTTACGACTGTTTTCCTCTGATGTGATACTGAATCGTGAAGTACATGTTCGAAGGATAAATTAGTTTGATGATCTCTGTGTGATCGTTCACACTTCGAAACTTTTTATACAATAAATAATTTGAAACTTGAATCTAACCCAGTACAATGATAATTACTTCTCATAATACACATAATCTAGCACGACTGATCTGCCAAATATTTGTTCTACTGATTTTTACTATTATTGAACTACTACTATCAGACGAGGACAATTATCTTGTGATTTTAAAACTTGATAATTTAGATTGTCGTTTGACTTTCTTTGTCAATGCGACCATTGTCTTCAGTCACGTGATGTGGCTGCCATTTCCGTTAGAACAGTATTTTCCACAGTTTTTCGTGCGTTATTCTTGTAAATGCCAGGTAAGGTATGGTAAAGGGAATCTTAACGTCATTGTTGTTTTAGTAGATATTTTTCAGTTGGTAGTTTTGTCAAGATATATATAAAAAAACAAGCCTGCGTAAGTTTTTTCCAATAAGCTCAAAGAAATTTAAAGTCAAATAATTCAACATTTTACGTCGCGAGGGTATAGAAATCAACGCCTCAACAATTATCATTTGAAATATTTTTGAGGGGAGGGGGTACTTAAACCTAGTCTCTCTGACTAATAAAATGCTTTAAGCACCAAGGAAAGAAAGATCATGAATGGTGGAAACCCTGAAGACCTTTGTAACGTTCTTTGAAACCAAAATATTAGTCAGATTTTTTTTTGGTTGGAAAGATATTAGCCATTTTTTTTGCCAGGAATTGTAAAGATTTTAAGTAAAAAATCCATTCTCGTAAATCCAAAGAAAGTAAATTTTATTGCGTCTTCTAATCCAAAGTAAAAACTCGGAGCAAAGTGTTGGTTTCTGAAATAGTCCGTAAAATAACGAAAGAAGAGTCACAAGTCATGAGTGAAGCCATGAAATTGTTGAATGCCAAAAAAGTATTTGAATGGCAGTGTCGACCTTCGAAGGTGCTGGAGTAGTTCAAGACACGACTTGACAAGCAACAATACGCCGACAAACTGATAAAACGTAATCAAAATAATATCTGAATAACCGATAAATCTTAAATCGTAACTACATACTTGCTTCGTCTTTGTCGATAAATAAATTATCAAACTGAGAAAACAGTGGATGTGAGAATCCTAGGTTTGGATGAGACATCCAAAAAAGGGAAAGGATTTCTCCAAATCTTTACATACTATAAGGTTGGGATGTCATATCTAAAGGTTGAGATGTATCATCCAAAAGAAATCATTTCCTTCCTCTGGATGTGGATGGCACATCCAAACCTACTCTCTCAGTGCAAGTTTTCACGGTCATTCCAATCACAAATTAAGTAAATCGACGCATTCCATTTTCTACTTAAGTAGTTCGTGTCATAAGCAAATGTCTATTCACGTATGCGATACGTCGTCGTATTTTGACGCAAAGTATCCCACCTCTCTCGAACGACACGGAGTACGGATGAGACTCGCATTCGCAAATGAAGGAGATGTATAAATGTTACCTTTCTGATCATCCTAATTGTTTTAAAACACAACAATATGAATAATAACGAAGAGAAAACACGATTTAATTTGTATCTATCGGTTAGTAATATAGTTCAAACAATATTCACAAACTCGCTTGGCTTCTTTTAAATGCGTAAGAGCACTACGTACAAACATGGCGGCGGAGCGCAACCGTTTCGTGATTTACGCAGCTCACCTCCGAAAATATTAAATAGCTTTCTCTGATGTCCGGTGACCTATAGAGAAAAGAGATGTAGAAAATACTCCCGAAAATGTACTACAAATCAAACTAATCTTCCTTATCTTTCGTGATTTAAAAGTTGGTCAGACTTTGTAATATGTTTTTTTTTCTCTCCATAAGATGCAACGTATTTCAACAGATTATAATTGCAATTATTTCATTTAAATGGCCCGTGACGTATGTTTTTCAAGTTGAAATCACAATAAATACATGTTGCTCTGTTTATTTACGCCGCTTTCAGATATTTCACGGATTTAATTCTACCTACGCTACTTCTACGTTAACGACGGAAATTATCGAATAAATTAAAACATCAAAGTTAGCGATATAATGAGTGGAAAAAAGTTATAACCCAGGCCATGTGCAGCAAGAAGAGCCTGAAAGTCGATATTTATATTTCAATAAATTAATATTCAATTCCTTGCTTGCTTCCGGAGAGTAAATTAGTTTCTAGTCCTCCACGTGGTCATACGCAGTTTGTACTGTTTTTTGACAATAAATTTATTATTATTTCCTCGTAATGTCCAATCCCTTTCAAAGAAATTGACCGACATTGAAATTCTGGTACACGAAAATCCATTCAATTTGCTATGCCTCGCAGAACATTGGCTTTCAACTAACAATATCAACGATACGGCTATTCCTAATTATTATTTAGCTAGTTCTTACTGTCGGCAAAATTTTGAAGGAATAAATCCCCACGGAGGTACGTGTATCTAAATTCGTAATGATATTTTATCTTCACTACCAGAGCTTCTCCGTAGATAGTGTGTTCGAATTTTCTGCAGTTAATCTGACCGACACCGGTATTGTTGTTTTGTGTAATTATAGACCTCAATCAGATATTGACATTTTTTCGGAACTTCGATATTGTTTTAAAACATATCACACACAAATCTACTAAATCTGTCATTATATGTGGCGATTTCAACATCGATTTCTTGAGTACATCCGATTCTGCACATCTCCAATTAATCGATTCAAGAATCTTATCGACTCCTTCAACCTTATTACTACGATAAACGACCCCACTCGCCTCTCCGGCTCATCTCAAACATTGCTAGATCAAATTATAGTCAACAATGGAATCTCGTATCTCTCTGANTTCTGAAGTGTTTATCGCCGGATACAGAGATCAACTTGCTCAAGTACTAACTATTAATAATAAACTAAAACCACTTAAAATCCTTTACAAATTTTCAAGAGAATTTTTGAAACACATCAATTCATATTTATAATTTTTTTACGTGAAGAAACATGGAAAGATGTTTACAATTGCCAAAACACCATCGACAAATTCAATGTATTTATTTCAATATTCTTAAACATTACAACTCTAGCTTTCCCATAAAACGCAAGTTAATTAACACAAAGAAATACAATAGATGGATCACCCAAGGGATAAGAATTTCTTCAATAAACAAACGCCGTTTATATTATCATGCAAAACTCTATAACCAACCACCCGAAATCCATGATTATTTTCGAAAATATAAGACTATTCTTCGAAATGTAGTCTATGCAGCTAAAGTTATGAAAAACGATAGGCAGGTACTAAAATCAAACAATCGGATGAAAGTCATGTAGAATATTGGTAACAATTACACGTCAACTTCTGAAAATCGCGAAGAAAATATTTCTCTACTAAACGATGGCAAAATCGTTTCAAATCCACTTGACATCGCAAATTTGTTTAATTCTAACTTGTCAGAAGTAGGTAAAATAACGAACTCAATATATCCAAATCAATGTCCTCCAATTATATCCACCCACGTACCCAATTCTATGTTCACTTCAGAAGCTAACGCCAGTGAGGTCATGAGAATCATCAGCTCATTAAAAAAACATGTTCAACAGGCATAGATGATAAACCCGAGTTTATTGTCAAATTTTCGTCCCACGCTATATTAAATACACTCATAAAATTTTTAATAGTTCTCTATCGGCAGAGGAGTTTTCTAACATATTTAAGAGAGCTAAAGTGAAACCTTTACACAAGAAAGGAAACAAAGTTAATATTGGAAATTACCGATCAATATCTCTACTACCCACATTCTCAAAAATCCTAGAAAAATCGTTCTATAAGCGTCTTCTAGATTTTTTATCAAAAAATAACATTCTCTCTGATGATCAACACGGTTATAGGAAATCCTTTTCCACTACAAGCGCCATATTTTCCTTCTTAAACGATATTACCACATCTCTTGACCGTGGAGAAAATCCTCAGGGTGTTTTTCTTGACTTATCCAAAGCATTCGATGTCATCGATCACGGAATTCTCCTTTCCAAATTGCGTTCTTTAGGCATTCGTGGACTTCCACATCAATGGCTAACTTCTTATTTAAAAGATAGATATCAACAAGTCGAAATATCCTATACTAAAAATAAAATACTTCAGCGTTGTCTTTCAGAAACAAAACCACTTACTTGCCGGGTACCCCAAGGTTCAATTTCTTCAAGGTCTTTTTAATGTATGTGAACGACATGTCATCATCCACATCAGATTGCAAAATGGTTCTTTTCGCTGATGACACTAATTTACTATGTAAACATGTCAACGCTCAAAACGTTTTGTCTAACTTTTCGACTTGGTTCCATGCAAATCGTCTTATTGTAAACACTGACAAAATAGTGCCTATGTCATTTCACAATTACCCCAGGTTTCTCTTTCTTTAAACGGAACACAATTAAAAACTGTTACGAATACAAAATTCTTAGGTCTCTATATTCAAGACAAACTGATATGGAATAGTCACGTTGACAATCTTAATTCCCAATTAAGCAAATTTTGTTACGCATTCCGAATCTTAGTTAATCTCCATGTATTTCGCGTTCCGTATATTTTGCAAACATTTACTCCCATTTACATTATGGCATTAGTTTATAGTCCTCCACGTGGTCATACGCAGTTTGTACTGCTTTTTTGACAATAAATTTATTATTATTATTATTATTGATAGTGAACAGGGTAGAGATTTTACTGCGGAAATGTCTTTTGGGGATAATGAGAGAAAAGGCTTCTCGTCCCTTCTCGTTTCATCAAAAATAGCTCGTGCCATTCTTTTATTTAAACTAAACATCATTAGTGAGGTCAATCGAAAACTGCGATCATCAGAAACTTACGTGCAGATTAAAAAAGTATGTGAGGACGGAGTTTTCGTACGAGAATTCTTCTTCTTACAGTAAGATAAAAGATAACGCATTCTGCCTGCGTTTATAAGTTGTCTGTTTGTTTGTTTTGTTTTGTTTAGTTTAGTTTAGGTCACCGTCAAATTTAAGGAAGAAAAAAATTGGCTTAATTTTTTATTACAAGCAATAATATATATTTTTATTTACTGTTTGGATTATTTTTTGTGTTTGAGTTTTTTAACCTTGATGTGCATATATATATATATATATATATATATATATATATATATATATATATATATATATATATACATATATATATATATATATATATATAAACTATGAAAATGACTTCACAAAAGTATCAAGATATCTACTTATTCCAACTTCTGGTCAAACTGACTGGTTAATAAATTTCTTAACGTACGACGTATCAATGATCGGAAATCGGAAATTTGAAATGTACAATGCGACTTTTATAGAGAGGAGACCAACCGTTAAGTACACATTAGGTAGCAGTGTGTTTTAACGTAAAGCTTTTATGAGACAAGTTCAATGACGAAATATTCCAGTAATACAAGACGATTTGGGTAGACGATTCATTTGTATCTCTCTGTCTGGAGCGTGTTCTAATTCATAAAAGGTCACCCAGGCGGCGATGAAAGCAAACCGCAAAATGCATGGTTCGAGTGCTTCTGTGGAAGTAATATTACATAGTCTTGACAATCTTGTGTGTGATAAAACAATGGTTACGATTTTTTCTCATCTAATTATTTCTCTTTTTAATATTTTATAGTATTAATTTCTCATATTTCACTTGTGCATAATCATCTCCTGTTATCATATAATGAAAGATTTGCGCTAAAGAAAATCATTGATACCTCAGATTTTTCATTCTCAAATTGAAAGTCATACGCTCGTGTTTCGGCTGAAGTTTAATTAAAAAACTTTGAAAAAGTCGCCGCTTATCGGGGTCCTGTTCAGGTCCATGCAATTAAGAAGGTAGTAAATATAATGCGAAGTGTAAAATAAAAGTAAAGACATCAAGATATATAAATAAAACTTACCAAAGATAAAACACCCCAACATTACCGGAAAGAAATATAAGCACCGTTTATTATATATAAATATATATTTGGCTTCTGTTTTCGTCTGTTAATATATGGACGTACTAGCTGATTACCCGGCTGATGACGCGGATTCTTCTTAGACTAATTTTCTTTTATTCAGGAAAAAAATTAAATCTAACTATATTGTTAGATCAAAATACTTTTGCTTACTGGTTTTTAAAAACACATGCAAAGTGTCCTAATTTTTCAAACTCATAATAATACCAATTAAATACAAAACTTGAGTGTATACACTTAACCGTCTCGGTCGAATATCCGCTTCCGAGGCATGACGCGGATGCACCATTTCATTAAAATTCTTTTTACGAATTGTGCGTCGAAACTTTACAATTTAAACGCGTTTTTTTATCTTCGTTAATTGTAAAAAAATACATTAAATTTGATGATTGATTTTTTTTTCGATTTTATTGACATTTATCGCAAGAAATCATTTCTATCTTTTCACACATTTTAAAAATAAAAGTTATTCCATGCTCATCCTGGACTCTTGTAATGTGTCTCCTTTTGCCGAATTTCATCACGTGATCGGTTCAGTGGTTTAGTTGTGATGACGTATCAAACAGACAGACGCTTTCGTGTTATGCATTCATGGATTAACAACTGTTAAATGTCATAACTTTCTAAGGTGCCAGGTTTTTGCAGTGTTTCTCTGGGGATTTTGCGAGTCGCTTACTTTTGATAGTACTGGGGTGGTCACTTGCTTTGAGTTCGCCCGCTGAAATGAAAATATTACCCTTCCTCTTGTTCTATAAACTAATAGTTTCAGCGGCCCCAAAAACTACGATCTCAACACTTACATCGGTCACTTTCGATTATTGTTACATTTCACTCCGAACACAAAGGATGTTTATTGCTTACAGGGAGTGATCGTGTACTTATCTGGCAATGAGGGTGTCACTTCACTACAGCTGTCCCAAAAATGATTTATTCAATATCGGTCTTTCTTTTTATTGAGTCCTCCATTCCCAGTCCTTCTCCAGGAATGTTAAGGATATAATATCTGCAATGTAGCTGATTGCAAACTTACAAAGCACCGGGGACAGTCTTATCCTTCTCAACAGCACCGAAAAGTACGGTTTCGAATCTAATATCGGCTTTTCCATTATTCTTACATGTCATCCCCTTCTCACCCCCTCCCTAGGGGTGCAGTGGTGTCTTACCCCCACAGTAATTGTTTTGATATAGTCAGTCATCTGTGTATCAAGTTTGGTTGAAATTGCTCCAGGCACTCGTAAGAGGTACGTTGGGATACACATAAAACATTCCAACACGGTTAGGGGTGGATTTCTGTTCTCGCTCAACTGATTCACGATGATCTCTGCGTGTAGACGAATGTATTTACACAGATAGCCATCTTTTTCGGTATCAGTTACCCCCAGTGCTCTAAACATATTTCTAGTTCTATAATTCTTTCCCTGTACAATGTGAAAAAGAAATCAGAGACAGTCCTTAAATATCCCAACTGACATTTCTTATTCATTCGAAACTCCCAGTGGTGCTACGACTTTTGAAATCGCCAAAACTTGACAAACTGATTTTAATTTTTTTTTATTTTCAAATGTATATTTAGTATTTGTTGTTGGTGATTTCTTCTCATTGTAACAATTAATTTAGCTACATAACTGTAATGGTTCTTGAGGTCACTGATGAATAAACTTTATTGTCAAAAAAGCAGTTACAAACTGCGTATGACCACGTGGGGGGGCAATAAACTTAAGTTACTCTCCGGGAACAAGCAAGGGACCATCCCATCAATTCCGATCAAGGGCCCATGGGCAGTGGCGGATTTAATATTTATAAAAGAAAAATATTATTTAATGAAGACGTACTGTTATCTATTTATTATTGTAAATAACCTGTGATGTTAAAAATGTGACCTAAAATAAAGACAATCGTGTTGTTGCAGATCCTTCGTCATGGATTGCGAGAGGACAGTCAACTGCCCCTACAACGTGAGCCATCAGATTTCAGAGGAAAGACTTCAGTACCATCTGGTGAAATGCAGACGAAACCATCCCTGGAAGGAGAACATCCACATCTTCCAGGTCACCAAGAGGGCCACCATCTTGGAGAGCGAGTTGGATTGCGAGTGGAACAAGGTGGGTGGACTCATCCCCCCCAATCACGTGACCCTCCCGCCCCTGGACGAGGACTGGAACGAGGAGTACGCGCCCAGTCCCTTACAGAACCTGGACGCCTCCGACAAACCCGTCTTCCGAAATCTGCCCGGAGCGACCAAGTCGGAGAGGAAGATATTTCGTAGAGAGGAACGATGTCGATTCGAGAAAGTGATCGAGACGATGAAGCAAAAGGAGGAACCCAAACGCTCCACCAAACGCTCATCCGGGAAACGGAGCAAACGCTCATCCGGGAAAGAAACGGTCGTGCATGTGGAAGAGACACCGACGCCTGTTAGGAGTGAGGAGAATGTTCTAGAGACCCCGTGGAAAAGTGTAAAATCCCGCTCGCGGAAAAGGGGAGGTGGGAAGAAGAAATCTCCGTCGATTGCTGAAGAAGAACCGGAAACCCTCCCTGAGGAGACCAAAGAGGAAATCGCAGCCACAGAAAACGCAGAGACAGAGGAAATAGAAGAAAGAACGGATGAGAATATTGGAGTGTTGCGAGTCGCGTTCCATGACATGAACGTCACCAACGCAGCACCATGTGGTGTCGGAAGAGAAAATTCCGATGAACCGGAAAGTTTGGTTCCGGATTTTCAACCAATGCCATCCGGAGATTTGAAGTGTTCCAAAAATTCTGTTTTTCAAGACTGGGACAAAATTCTCATCCACGATCTACCCACCACGGATTGTAGCAAAGACATCTTCACTCCGGTGACATCGTTCGCTGACGTCCTGTCGAAGAATTCGTCGTCCGAAAAAACATCCGGACAGGAACATCCGGAAAAGAGTGGAACTCCGCTGCTGCACTCGGAAGGTATCGCATCGTCTCGTATCGCCGTAAATCGAGAGCACAACGCGTCGAGCGACGCCTCCATCACCAAGCATTCGAGTTCTACAGATTTGCGACGGCGCTCACCGAAAGAGTCTCACTCGACCACTCGGGACAAGACTCCGTCGGAAGCGAAGACGTACGAGAACTACACGAATCTGAATTCGATTTTGGGTCGCACTTCGCGGAAATGTGATCCCAGGTTTTTCCCGCTCGAACCCACCAATTCATTATCCGCGAACGTGCGTCGCGGCCTGGATCTGAGGAACTCGACGAATTTGCACGCACAAGTGTGTGGAGTTTACGCAGCTCCGGTGATGGAAACAAATCCAGATTCGTTCTTTTGCTCCCGCCAAGAGACCCCGTTCTCTTACGCGAGTATTCTGAGTAAGAAACCGTGTTCACCAGCCTAAGGTCTCGGAGCATTTCTCCACGTTGAACATATCATGAAATTCAAGCAGTTGCTCTAGTTCATATGTACAGGACAAAAATGCGTCATCTTATTATAACGTCTCTTAAACCACGCGTCACGAAAAAAATAAGGAATTATTTGTATTAGATTTAAGAGCAGGATCACCTTTCAGCACACAAGAACAAAAGATCAAGGACAATTATACCCTTATCATATGATTTACAAGATATGTTTAATTGATTGGAAAGTGCTGTACTGTCTTAATTTGTTTAATCGTAATAAACTAATTTTGTTAGAGATTGCGAATTATTACTGCGAATATGATAGATGATTCTAGCATCTCAGTAGATCTATCAATTACATTATGTAGGAGTAGCGTATAAAAGCAAAAACTATACAATATTTTAGGGACGTTAATTGAAGAGTTCTGACAATCTCGAAGAATATTTATTAAGATTTCGTTAATCTATTTGTGACCTATTCTCTTGACATTTTCGTTGTGTTTTCTTAAATCTTAACTCTCTGAGAAGTGCTGAGTGTAGTTATACATTACTACGGCATGTATTAACTGCGCCTACACAGGTCCAGTGCTCGTTTTGTTAGAAGTTTGACTGGATAAAAATATTGTTATATTTCCTTTGCAAAGGTTTGGGAACGAATAGAGCTAACACTGGTTTCATTCGAGGAAAACTTGCAGGTAGAATTATTGAGAGTGCCGTGAGTAATCTAAGTGCTGTGTAACGCGCAAATGTAGACCAGGAAAGTCTTCAAACGTGCGTATTGAAGTTTGCAAAGTCAACAGCCTTTAGGTGAAAATTGCGACGGATCGGAACTCGAACACGGGACTCCTGCTCTGGCCGCAGCTAGGTACGTTGCAAACACTCCTCCACAAGTAGGTACTCGGAAGTTGTGAGGTGAAGTATTGAAGTTTGTTCTCCTAAGAACTAATTATTTTTCGACAAATATTCTGTTCTATAAAGATTGTACAACACAATGTAAAAAATTAGAAGTATTTGAACATTGCAAATTATTCAACTACGTAGCTCATTACATGTTTATCTCTCTTTTCTTTTTCTACTCTCATAATTATCTCCCACAAAAGATCAGAACTATTTCGTGAGAAAAATAAAATTCCGAATGAAGTGTTAATCCTTTTCTTTTGGCTGTCAAACCCAGTCCCGGGCCTTCTTGAGATCCCCCCAAAATGTCTTCAAAATTATATATAAATATCTCTTTCAACAATCATATTGTATGAATTAACATTTTATTTTATAACAAAAACATTGGGAATTTGTTAAGACAAATTCGACTAATAAAAATAATTCAACATTGAAAAATGACAATAAAAGTATGACGAATTTTAATAGTTTTTTTAATGATGTTTGTCGTGTGTTCTTCTGAACTGAAAAGTAATGAAGCAGTTCATCTGACGATACCTCTCGTTAGAGACGAAACGTTTTATTTTGTTTACTTTTTACTTTCTCATATACAAAGTAGTCGCATATAGAAAGTTTTGAAATTGTGAAAAAATTGGAAAGCGAGATTTGACGGAAATATTCGGTTTGGTTAATCCTAATTTGAAAAAAGTGGTTTTTGCCATAACGTCCGTCCGTCTGTGCGCAGCGATTCTGAGTTCATATTTCGGATGAATCAATTTAATTCGCATTTTGTATCCAAGGTAGAATTTACTTGTTGTCGATGCACGTGCTCTTTCTTTCTTAATTTTTTTAAAAACTTTAAAACAAAGGGTACTTCACATGAAGGTCAAAGTACTCTTTGGAATATTTCTCAAAATCGACTCCAACGATTTTGCTTCAATTTTCTTTACGTAAAGTACAATTAATATGCATTACATCCGCATTAGCGGTATTTCACTCGAAAGTTTGGTATAGACGCAGTAAAATAATTTGTCTTACTTTTTCAATACCCTTCAATAATATTTAGCCGTGTTAATGAACCAAACAGACGTAGATTGCACTTTTCGTAAACTGAAATGAAAGATATGATTATAATAAAATACGTAGGACTGCAAACGCACTGCAGATGCAAAAATATATCAATTTCCATTTACTACGTAATTACATTTACATAACACTTTTACGATATGTACAAGACTGAGATGTATCTATATGTTTTGAAATAATATTCTGAATATTTATTTATTTTCAAATAAAAGACTAATCAGTTCATCTTGCGACTTGGAGCTTGAATAGAGCACCGGAAGACGACCAGACCAGAAATGACCATTTCACTACATAATTCTTTCTCGCTCTGTGCTGCAGACGGAGAAGCGTATGTGAGGAAGTACAAAGTGCAATGAAGGGTTTTGCACCACTAGTTCATGTGGTTATTAAACAACTTTTATTTTGTAAATTGTGACGAGTTAACTTTCTGAACTTGATTCAAAATTAAATAGTCAACAAAAACTCAGGGCGTATCTCTACATTATTTATTGAATCATTTTTGTCCGCTACTTTTTGATGCGGATATTTTTCAAAAGTCAAAACATGTTATTTGTGTAAGGGCAAAAAGGTAAACACCGCACTTACAAGTAAAAAATAAATTTTCAGCTAAACTGAAATTAAAAAAAAAAAAAATGAAGTCACAAACTATAGGCACAGCTATTTAGAAAATACGTAAACGAATAAATTTTTGAAAATGAAATATAAATTTTAACATCTAGAGGCTTTTGTTTTCAGAAAATTTAAATTAGTTTTAATACTAATGACGCCTTAAGCTTTTAAAGTTTGTATTTCATATTTTAAAAATATCTACTGTGATAATGATACGAAACTACTAAGTGATAAGTTTCGACTCAAAACACTCTTTTCACCCCCATTAGAGGTAGATTCTCGTTCACTGGTAGAATAATCATCTATTGTCCCGCAAACCACACATACCTAAACAATTTCATCTCGATCGGAAACTTGAAAGTGGCCGAAAATTCAATTACCAATTTTCTCTATTTATTTATTTTCTTTCGCGCTACAATACAAAGGACATTCAAAATATAATGAAAAATATCAAATAGAAAAAAAAGAGTACATGGTGAAGTGTATTAATAATAATTTATTAATATTCAAGTGAGCAGCGCTCGGTGGCAGATGGAAAACATATTAGACGTAATAGGAATATACATATTACGATAATGTGAAATAAAGAAAATCTTCGCCCAAATATCTATAAAATAATCACACATGCGGAATATTTTTTTTGTGGGGCTTTAGGGCTCGTCAACATCGAGGTCATTAGAGCCCTTAAAACTTGTACAGGTAGGGAAAATGCAGATACGCACTAGGGAGAGCCATCATGACTCTCCCCGCGTGTGGGACTCGTCGAATGACTCAGCCATACCCACTAAAAACCCTCCTGAACTACAACTCAAAACTCAAATCGCAACATATCTCAAGACTTTACTAAAAACATTTTTTTAAAGAGGAAAGAGGAAAATGAAAGATACCCTGATAGCCCTAATAGCGTCGGGATCGAAAAGAACAAGTGGTGACCAAGAGAGGTCAGAAAAGAGAAAGGAAGGAGCATGGCACAAGTAAGTGGAAGTAATGCCAGACTCGGCTCGGGGCCCCGTGTTCGCCAAACACGTACTTACTAGATGTAAGCCCCCTGGGGGGGGACACGGAATAAAATGCTTAGAAAATCAGTACACAATAAGCGAGAAGGATAATACACCTAAGAAATTAAATGTATATTCACATACGTACAAAAACTCATTTTCACTTACAAATAGATACACACACTCATACGTACAAGCACTCTTCAGTATATACCATTACTCCTTAATGTAAAAATAATTGCTATAATGTAATTAAATGAAATTAATAACTATAAAAATAACGCCAAAACAGGATTGCTGTGAACAGTCGCGCACACTTGAAACGGAAGGATAGCACACGAACTAATGAAGTTAAGATAGTATATCCATGAGAGCATCTAAGCTTAAGTACACCCCAAAACATATTTCAAATGTTAGTTTGAACCATTCTTCATCTAGTGACGATGAATTTTCATAATCTTACGACCCAAAAGTTTATTTGACTTTAAATTACTTTGGGCTTGTATGGAGAAACTTTCGCGACTCTTTTGTCAAAGAACGAGTCAAACGACAGTCTAAATCAATTATCAAGTTTAAAATCACAAAATAATTGTCCTCATCCAATATTTAAAAAAATCAGTGGAATGAATTTTTAATTAATAAGAACTACCTTGGTGCACATTTCCAACTTTTGTTAATAGTCGGCAACTTGACTTGAGTAAACGTTGATATAATCTATCTACACAAATAAACATTAAATCCTGTTCGTCGGTCGCGCATCACTTGAGACTGAAGGCTGGAGGCTGAACCTATATCGTTTTTTTTTAAATATTCTTAAGAAAATGAGGTTTTTAGGGAAAGAAAAATTGGAAAAGTTGCCCGGAAAATTCAAGAAAAACTAAAAGTGCTTTTTTCTTTGGGATTCTTTAGTGAACTCAAGACCATAACTCAGGATTAGAACGATGGATATGCGTAATTCCTTTTCTTTTTTTTTAATTTTTGTCCTGCAAAAGTTTTCAGGAAAAGAAGTTTTTCCCTTGGGGCTTTAGACTCGTCAAGGTTATTAGAGCTCTAAAAGAAATTCGGGACAATTACAAAGGAACGTCGGAAAATTCGGACAAACCGCAAAAATCGTAATTTTTGTATGCACTCTCGATCACATCTGACGATAGGAACGACACATTTAGTTAATTTTTTTTTTTTCCGGACGAATTGTTATTCTGTTGTAAGTAATTCCGCTATCCTTTCGTTGAAAGACGGAGAAATGTATTGAAATTTGGAAAGGTCGTCTGTCGGGGCAACGTGGACATAATGCGTGAAATAAAGCTTGTAAAAAGGAGCATCCATCACCTCACACGTGTCCACCGTTGGCAGTAGCGCCTCCCGCTGCGCCGCCTCCGCCGCTCCAATCGCCTTCCATCCTCCAAACGCTGAAGGCGTAGCTGAGGCGTTCGTGGGCCATGTAGGAGCAGGAGGAAGTGACTGCGGCTGCAGACATCAGCGCCAGTCGGGTGCTGGGGCTGCACGGCCCCCCGGACCCCGACGCTGCCTGCGCGCCTCCGTGGCCGCCGCTCGCTCGGGACTCGGACGCTGCACACGACACGGGAGATGGAGCTTAGTGCTATTGAAGCTTATCTGCACGGGTTTTAGAGGGTGGGTTACCTGGGTTTACCAACAACTTGGAGGTGCTAGTAGTAGTAGAGTTATTGATAATAATAATAATAATAATAAATGTATTGTCAAAAAACAGTACAAACTGCCATGTATGACCACGTGGAGGACAATAAACTAATTTACTCTCCGGAAGCAAGCAAGGGACGTATTCCATCAATTCCGATCAAGGACAATTCCTAAGGCAGAGGCGGATTCAAAAATTTCAGCAAAAGTTCCTAGATAAGATAAAAAGTTAGCTGCGAGTTATAATACTAATATAATATCAACATGTTTGTAATTTTACGCAAAAAATTACATGTACCAGTTATTATCGAACTATTGATTATTCTGAGTACAGTGTTTAAAAATCATAAGAGTTGAAATAAAACACTAAATTCACGATTTATTGTTACAATAAACACGCCCCTAGACAAAGCCTAGAGAACCTGTATAAGATACTAGAAGGAGGTGGATAGGGGTTGCTTTTCAGTAGTCACAGCTATATGAACCGAGACATTGAAGTGAAAAAGCTTCTTTCTTTTTTCCGAGCCCCGCCGGGAAGTGAACCCGAAGAGTGTTGAGCGAGCACGCTAACCCCTATGCCATCAGAGCGGTTACAGCGTAGATTGCATTACACTTACCTCCTCCCTCTCAAAGATATTCATTTTTCTAATAATTTTTTTTTAAGTTATTTTCTTTTTATTAAGAAAAGCTTCTCTAACTACAAATTTTGAATGTAGTTGAAATTTTTATAGGCAATGGAAAAAGCTCAGGGCTCTCGAAAAGTTAAAAACGGGTCTGAAAATGTAAAACTACTTCTAGTCAGATTTAAGAAAATTACACGCACAAACGTAATTTCAACAGCATCTTCGCATGTTTCTTTTTTTTCGGGGGTGGGGGGACAACATTGAGAAAATATAATTTTTTGCCGTACGCATGTTCTGGTAGAAATATAATTAGTCATACATAGTCTATACTCCATATACTTTAAACACGCACAATAACCAAAGGATTATAACAACTTTTAATACTTAATTATAGATATTACTAACGATCATCATCTTTTTATGTAAAATTCAAACGTTTGCGTCATTTGTTGTTAAATTCCTCGGTATGTTTATGGATTACTACTATTATATCTATTTCTAAAGCTAAACGCGCAAGAGCTTCAAGTCTTGTTTGAGACAGGAGTTTTATCCTATAATCGGAAAATAGTACGATGGGAAAACGCATAAGTGAATTACGCCTTTGTTTAAATAATTACGATATTGAAAAATTCTGCTTCGAAACTCTCAATGGGTCGATTTTATGTGAAGAAATAACATTGGCTTGAACATTCAAACCTTGTATTTTGAAACACAAACATTTCCGTATTCTAACGTGACACAAACGTTTTGTGTGCGAGGAGGGGCTGGTTGTCCCCTTATCTCATGTGTGTTAATTTGCATTCGCCCTCGTGCCCTTCGTCCTTTAACTAAAAAACAATCTTATCCATAAGGATTAACAGAAGCAATTTATCATCATGAACTTCTTCAAATATATTATTGAATAGGGGACCATCCGAGTATTTCTATGCACCACATCGTCCAGAAATGTTTTCGCAGAGGGTTGTTTAAGACCACGAGGTTTATAGTTCATTTCAAGATTATATGTTTAAATAATGTCTAAGGTACGTCCCGAAAATTAATTCTAAAACAGAAATGAAATGCAAACTTAACGAACAAATATTTTATCAATTTATTATAAAAGTGTAATAATTGCAAATAAAATTTTACTTCAAAAGTTTCATTTTATTATCATTCGTTATTATGGACTGACTGAAGTGACCGTTTTAATTGAATAAGATGGAATTAATAGTATATATGGTAAATGTATTTCTATGTCGACAAAACTCAAATGTTATTTTATCAAATAAATTATTTATGAAAATTTGGAAGTAACAGACAAGATAGCACTTGAGTTGGATAAATTAAATAAGAAGACTCATCTTAGAAATATAACCAATTGCAACAGAATGTTATCAAAATCAACAAAATTGTTATGGACATTGATATCAGGACAATTTATCAACGTACGCGAAGAAGATACTGTGGAACGGAATAATAATAATAATAACAACAACAACAGCGTTTGTATTATAGTTCAAATTATTGACAAAACTAGAAGTTTTTTGTAAACTGAAAAATCCATGAATTATGAGAAATATTTGCTGGGAAATGCAATTCTACAGAATGATTTAGGTCATTTAAATCATTCAAATCCTCAGAAATTTTGTAGAACTGAATAGGTTAGTTAACCTGCGAAATGCATTTGAAACTAATGGTAAATATTTAATCGCTTTGCATTAATTGAGTCGACCGTTATATGAATCTGCAACTGAATTTTTGTTTCTCTTGGGAAAATCGTGTCGAGATAGTATGTAAAAGTATTACATATGCGAAATTACGTAATAAAAATCAATTAATTGGCTAGAATTAAAGTACAGGCGAGAAGGTATAGTCTCAAAGACGAGGACAAGAAAATAAATAAATTTGATAGAATTAAATTTCATTTTGATTGGAGTTAAGTACGTTTCTGGTATAGGATATTTAAGTTCAACTTTTCCCGGTTATGATTTTGCGAGAAATCAAAATATTTCAGTATTTCTCCGATCATAAAAACAAAATTATATTTAACAAATATATTTTATTTATTGACGATACGGTTGAATGTAATCTAAGTAATTATTGCGGCGTCCATTGTAGTATTTGTAAATGGGAAATGTAGCGCGTCAGTATTCACAGGGACATTAATGAGATAGTTACTAATTTGGTTCGTGCCTTTTCATTGGGGAGATTTTCGGGAGAGCGGTTACGAACGGGTCATGTAGTGGTGAAAGCAGGGGTCCCGGGTTCGATTCCCGGAGCGTCGAAACTTATTTTAAACTGTGTCTTATAATATCTCACACTCATTTTCGTCTACTGTTAAGAAACACTCACCCGTGTCATCCGCGTCCGTGTCCGCGTCCCCTTCGTCGCAATGCAGCACCTGGTACAAGAAGTCGATGTATCTCGCCGCCAACTTGAGCGTCTGGATCTTGGACAACTTGTCTGAAGGCAACGTGGGGATGATCTTCCTGAGCGAGGCGAACGCCTCGTTGAGCGACTGCGTGCGCTGCCGTTCGCGAACATTCGCCATGACGCGTTGTGTCTGCAACTCCTCGTACGTCTGCGATTTGCGGCGCACTTTGCTGCCGGCGACGGAGCCGCTCTTGCTCTGGCGTTCGCCTCCGCTCGACTGGTCCTCGGCGCAGTTCTCTTGGTCGAAGCGGAGCGCAGCGGCTGGAAGCTTGCGTTTGCGGAGCGACCCCGGGTTGCCCTGCTCGACTACAGCTGACGAACTCGAGAGTTTCGCGTACTCGTCGGCGTCGTGATCGAGGCGTTTCGAGGACGTCGCCGCTTCGAAGTCGTCGCGGTGTTTCTCGTATCCGGGCAAACCCACCATGTACTGGGGCATTGGCGGATGACAATGATTGGAATACACGAACGGGGATTGTGAGTGATTGGAACGGCTCAGATCGATCAACCGCGCCGTGGGGTCGGGGACGTGTGTGAAACCGCAGTACTCGAAAGGTGAGGATTGTGGGGGAGACAGCGGCGGCGAGTTCCTGGGGTGAGGATCCAGTACGCACTGATCCTGATACATTTTGGAAGCGTTGCACAGAACGTGTCCATTACTTGTGTTCGCACTGGAAGTGGGGCATGACAGCGGTTGCAAAGCGTGCCCAGCACTCGCACTGTGGACGTACAGATCCGCGCTGTCCTCTTGCTTCAGATGCATTTGTACACAGCAAACGCGAGAGTGAATCCGACACCGCAGCGCACTCACTCCTCGCTCAACGAAACGCTACTGAATCACTGTTCGACATACGCGTCGTCGCGTTATATCGTTCCCATGAACACTCCTCTCGTCGCTATTGGTCCGTACGGATGTCTATGGTAAAATGAAGATCCACCTTCGTGAGAACGGCGGATGCGCCATTTTCGACCTTATGCGCACAGACGTTGGCGGGCTTTGAGGCTCGGTGGTGGGGGACGCAGTCCGCTGCGGGAGGTGGATATGGAGGGGGGCGTCTACCACGGCGCACGCTCCGGAAATACCACCGCCGCCGCCGACTCCGATCTCAAAGTCATGAGACTTTCGTTACTCGGTGAAAATGTGACACAAATTCCAATTACAATTCATAATAAAAACTCACGGCACTAGACACTAGATATTAAAAAAAAACAGAAAAACATTTCAAAATAACATATTACCAATTATTTAAAAAGATGACATATTTAATAGATCAATCGGTTTCAAAATATTTATCAACACAGTACATGGTACACTCCTAAAAATCATAACTTGAATATAAGTGTAGATTGCAAGAAGTATCTTCCACATTAAACCCTTTGCAATAGCCTTGTAGGTAGGTATAAAAAAGTGCCTCCAAGATAACTCCTTTTTTGCGTAATAAATTTTTGGAGTATCTCGAAAACGGTACCCCGGAAAAGTCAAATTTCGAGATTGGTTTCGACGCACGAATTTGTTCTTGAGCTATCGGGGGAACAACATTCCTAACATACGACATTGAACATCATCTCAAACATTTTGAAAATAGACTCTCGCGGAGTCAATTCAGAAAGATCCGAAGATACATATTAAAAAAATTCTTTCCTTACGCTTCCTGTGTAATTGGAAAGTCAAAACAGTAAAACTATCTTCATGGGTTTTTTTCGTTAAGTTTTATTTTTTTTACCGCGTAACGAAACTGCGTATTACGAACCAGGAAACACTTCCGTTTTACGGCGTCCGTTTGAACAAAATATTTCGCAGGTAAACGTCATCCTCTCAGAATTTTTAAAAACATGTTTTGGGTTACGTAGCAAAAAAATTAACCTTGTGCAAGTTGATTTTGCGTGAGAAATATATCCTCTTCGCATTTTCAATAAAGAAACAAGACTTAGAAGAAATATTACTACACTTTACCTACGTTATAATGAACTATTGCATGTTTGACTAACTATAGAATTCTTGGCAATTTGACTGATTTAGCATATTCAATTAACTTATAACGATTAACTTTAAGTTCCCTTAAAATTTCAGCGACAGTTAAAGTTAAATTTCAAATTAACTTTGTCCAACTCTGGATCACACAATTCTCATGAGCATGTCAAACGTTTTTTTTTTTTTTTTTTTTTTTTTTNTGAGAGAATGATCTTGATTATGAACTACTAATTTTCATTATTATTGTTTCATAAGTGGTTAAAGAACTAATCAACCACGTAGAAATTATTTGCTCTTTATCAGAAGGGGATCTAGACCGTAATCAAGGGGGTGGGGGCTTACCGGGGAGCATTTTTGTTTTAAAATTCTGGATTACAACATTTTAACATAAATATTATCTTTAAATAAAATGCTTCAAATAAATAATTAACAATATGGCATTATTAATAATTATTATTTATTAAATTTATTAACACGGTATAATTAATTTTATTAACTGGTATTATTAATAACAATTATACTGTTAATAACAATAACATTTATTAATCTGGTAACACTTCTACAAAGTATGCTATTTATCAACTTCAATTTTATCTGATAAGAGTTCTGGTCCTATGAGGGGGAGGGAGGAGGCTACATAGATCCGCCACTGCTCCTTATGGGCCTCTGTCCACAGAATCACATCTGTTTTTCTCACACGAAATAAATCACTGCCTTGTTATCGTCTCCGTTATCTCAGTAGAAATAATTCATTAATGAACATCAGCAAATGTCAGTTCGATGAAGTGATAATAATAATAAAAATAAATTTATTATTATTATTATTATTATCACTTGATAGTGTGTGATTTGATTGGATGGCGCATTGCGTACGCTGTTCTTTCAAAGAGGTAGCAATCAGGACGAAGAAAGAATATATACGATATCTAACTGCATATCAGCAGATGTATCTCCGTAATTATAATCAAAGAATGAACCATAATTTGTATCCAAGTACCGTAGAACGACGTTTATTCAGAATTTAATGATCAAAGCATTTTTCTATCTATAAATTTGATAAATTACATATACGGGAGAAACACTCCCAAGCAAAAAAAAACAACTAAAAATAAATTCATTTCATCTTACAGAAGAAAATTTTCAGCCCTTAAGATGGAATCAGCAATTTTTCTTGGGTATCATATTATTCGAAAAAGTTCCGATCGTTTCTTTCATATAATATCACCTCACAAATAAATTCACTTTAGGAATATTCTCATTAAGGACATTTATAGCATCAGAAATTTACCGAAATCCGAATGTTCGATTCCCTTGCATGTGAACTAAAAATGCGTATGTAGGTCTTCTGTTTCCTTATACGAAATTTCCTCAATATTATGAATCTGTCCATAACTTTTCAGAAGCAAATTTCATATAGTGGAAAATTAATTATTATGTGATACATTAAATCCCTTATTTTTAGCTTTATTAAATTTTCAACCCGAAACACAACGATACCCAAATCAAAAATTAGTTAATAAAGATTTCTAAATTTATGAAAAAAAAGTATAGTTATTTGTGCTAAAAAAAAGAAGAAAATAAAGAGAGACATTTAGGTTCAAAAAAATTGTTTGGTTTTTTTAAATTTCCCCCTAAAAGGGAATAGCTCATCAAAAATGTTTAAGAATGATGCAATTTTTCAAAAAAATAAAAATTTCCAATGCGTTTAATGCCTGGGCAGTTAAGTAGGCATGGGGCAAAGCTCACATTTTTGTATTGTAGTATAAATGGGAAATGTAACTCAGTGCTATTGAAGCTCATCTACATGGGGCGACAGGAAGTAGGAGGTGGGTGGTTGGGGCAATTGTTAGAAGGTGGGTTGACCAATAACTTGGCCCTCGTGGAAGAGTAGTTAGTAATAGTTAGAGTTATTGATACTAGGAGCGGGAGGAGTTGGACAGAAGAAGGAGGGTTCGCTTTCCTATTGTCACAGCTATTTATGAACTGAAGGACATTCATGCGAAAAGCTACAATTTCTTTTTCTGGCCCCACCGGGAATTGAACCCCGAATGACTTGGTGAAGAGCAAGAACGCTACCACCTGAGCCACCAGAGGGGCGGAAGAGAGTCATCTGGGGAAAATGGTGTTCGTTATCGAGACTGTGAAATATGAACAACTCTTGCCAAATGTTTACTTTCTCGAATCGGGTAGACGAAGGAGTTACGCTCAAGGAAATGTTGAACGCGTTGAGAGAAGACGAGTGGCCAACTATTTACGAAACTTGGAAATATTCATCCAAGAAGTTCTAATTAATTAATAATTCTCTTAATAACTCGTTCTTACTGTTGAACGAGAACAATAATATTGTGATTTTAAAACTTGGGAATAAATTACGTTTGTCGTTCGACTCTTCCGTTGACAAGGGTGACATCGTCTTCAGTCACGTGCTAGGGCTGCCATTTCCGTTACAACAGCACTTTCCGTAGTTTTCGGCGAAATAATCTTCTAAAGACAGGGTATGGTATGGAAATACTAACGTCTTTGCGTTCCTATTTCCATTCGCTATGTCGTAGTAGGATTTTTTCGCTACACGAAACCGATACTTTTTGCCAGAATATAAAAAAAATCATAAGCTCGCTAATGTTTCTCCATATAAGCCCGTGATAATTCAAAGTCAAATAATTCAAAATTTTGCGCCGTAAGAGTACGAAAATTCATCGCCACTCGATACGAAATGGTTCGAACTATCAATTAAAACATTTTTTTTTGGGGGGGGGGGNTGTGACGCACATCATACCATGACGTAGTTCCAGCGGGGGTAGGATGAAATCACTAAAATACTTTAAATCATCATAAATAAACAGATCAATATGTATTTATTTCGATTTCAACTTGGAAAACATATCTTACCATCCATTTAAATGAAATAATTGCAATTATATGTGATGGTGAAATACACAGCGTGTTATGGAGGAAACACGTATTTACAAAATAAGATCAACTTTTAAATCACGAAAGTGATGGGAGTTTACAGGGAGCAGGGCTGGAGGAGCATCCTTTTATATGTATAGACAGGTACGGTAACTTATCCAAATCTATTGATCCCAATAAGCGAGCGAAACGAGAATCCAGGTAAATTAATTGGCTGTCAGTTTCAGCACATCAGCACTGGTGTGGCTTAAATTGAATGTGATTCTCACGCCCCTTGCATGACGTCACAGCCTGGTAGTGGCCCCGGTAGGAGTGTGAGAGCATTTGGCTGCTTACCTTATGGGTTTTCCCGGAACGAGACCTTCCAGCGAAGAGCACGCCATCCGAGGGACTCAAGCGACCAGCGCCCTTTCCTCTTGTTTTCCCGTCACCCTTCATCTGGCTGTTGCCCTTTTGCCACCATTTCCTATCGGGGATTATTGTCTCTCTTCCGCACGTACTCTTTCATTTCACGGTCAGTATTCTTCTGTCTCGTATACGTAGTATAGAGAAAAAATTCGAAAGAGATTTCGACGAAAATATCCGTTTTGGCGATCTCTGGTTCTGAAAAAGTGGTTTTTGGCATAACGTCCGTCTGTGCGCAGCGATTCTGAGTAAATGGATGAATAAATTTAATTCTCATTTCGTATTTACGATAGAATTTTACTTGATGTCGATGCACGTGCTCTATTTATTTTTTTTTACTTTAAAGCAAATTGTACTCCACATGAAGGTCAAAGTACTCGTTCGAATATTTCGCAAAAACGACTCCATCGATTTTGCTAAAATTTTCTGTACGTTAAGTACCATTAGTATGCATTACACCCGCATTAGCGGTATTTCGCTTGAAAGTTTGGTGTAGACGCAGGAAAATAATTTATGTCTTCTACACTCATATATTAGTTTACTGTTTCAAGAAGCTTCAATAATATTTAGGAGTGTAAATGAACCAAGCAGACGTAGAGTACACTTTTCGTAAACTGAAATGAAAATTATGATAATGATAAAATACCTAGGAGGACAGTAAACGTACTGCAGATACGAAAATACGTCAATTTCTGTCTACAACGAAATTACATCTACGTAACACTTTAACGATATTTTTTGTCACTCTGAGCTGCAGATGGAGAAATGTATATGAGAAAGTACAAAGTGCAATGGTTTTGCACCACTAGTTTTTTTTTCAATCTATTGAATAAAACTGGTTTCGCTCAGATGGCTCAATAATATTGGACAATACTTCAGTCACAACATATATCAGCAAAGAAATGCTCCTGGACCTAGCGTTTCGGTCATGCTGATATATTAATTGCCGTAAAAATATTGTATTGTTATTTTGAGATTACATTGTAAGTGATAGTATTCTAAGAATGATATATACAGTCAAGAAAAAAATGGATTAAAAAACTGTTTTTTTTAAAATAATATGTGCATTCACATGTATGAAGTAACTGGTTCGATGCGTCATTTATGGCGTACACAAAAAATGTGCTAAATGATGTGAAACATTTCTTGAGCTCGGATGAAATGAAAATGAATAGAGGAAATTCTTTCCTATTCATTTTTGTTTTCGATGCATCCGATCTATTCAATTTATTGGCTACACGAGCACCAGAAGAGACTAAATACTTCTGAATCCGTTACAATACTTTATTCACACTCGGATATTGCGCAATATACACACTACACGTTAACTTTCAATAAAACAACCTTCAATATATTGACTGATCTTCAATAAAAATTATAACATTCTGGACTCTCTTCAATATTTTTTCCTCCAATATCACCCTTCCAAAGCGAATATATTGAGCAATCTAAAATACTGAATTTCTATTGATGGTGTAAAGCGGCCTTCACAGAAAGATGAATTTGCAATGTTTTATTTATTTATTTAATCTCTTATGGCGAGGTTCAGGCCATGAGGCACTGAGGCTCTTCCGCCTATAACCCAATGGGTAAGGGAATTGGGAAGGAGAGATGTTGGGTTGCCAGGGAACTTTAGGTTCCGAACCGACATTTGTCTGGAGTAGGTGAGGGAAACCCCAGCTGAAAACCTCACCTAGTTCTGNTTGGTTCGGCCGAGCGGGATTTGAACCCACGCTCTACCGCTCAGCGAAGACGCTACCACCGCTTTCGGTATTTAAATGTAATGTCACGCATGTTAGTCCTACACAGACTTAATGAATCGAGTGTATTTTAAAAATATTTTTGCTAGGTTTGTGGTCTTGGTGAAGTTGTTAGAAAATTTCTCAAACTTCGTGAAGCTGTAAGACTTGATTTTTTTCATTTTGCTTAACTTTTGTATTAATTGTCTTTATTAGAGTATCAGATGACGCTTATTGGTAAAAGCGCATTTAAATTATTGGTGAATTAACACTTTTACGCTCTGAGGACTCGTGTGTAACATCACCACAAAGAAATAAACATTCTTCTAACATCGCAAATGAACGAAATTATATCACGAACTGACAACCTATGATTCTTCAACCCCCCAGGGGACTTACATCTAGTAAGTACGTGTTTGGCGAACACGGGGCCCCGAGCTGAGTCTGGCATTACTTCCACTTACTTGTGCCATGCTCCTTCCTTTCTCTTTCCTGACGTCCCTTGGTCACCTCTTGTTCTTTTCTATGTCGACGCCATTAGGGCTAGGGTATCTTTCATTTTCCTCATTCCTCTTCTCCTTTTTTGAAAAGTGTTTTTTAGTAAAAGTCTTGAGATATGTTGGGATTTGAGTTTTGAGTTCAGGAGGGGTTTTTAGTGGGTATATGGTTGAATCATTCGACGAGTCCCACACGCGGGGAGGGGAGAGTCATGTTGGCTCTCCCTAGTGCGTAACTGCATTTTCCTTACCTGTACAAGTTTTTCGGGCTCCAATGACCTTTGATGTCGACATGAGCCGTAAAGCCCCACAAAAAAAAAAAAAGATTCTTCGATATTGCATCGCAATTTAAAAAAATTAAATTCAGAAGACACTTTTTTGTTTTCTAGAAGAGAATTATCTTCTATAAGTTTACAAGTTCCACTACTCTCTGCTCACTTGCCAAAAATATTTCCTCAATACTCCGCTATGTAATTTTGTCGGTTTGCTTACTCTGTATTTATTTTCTTCTATTCATTCTTCATAGTTTTCATCTTTATTTCATTTCGTAACTTCAATAATTTTTACACTTCTTTCGATCCTGTTTTAAATCTCAATTTTTGTATACTTTTATGTTTCAATTATCGTCATTTTCATGTATGTATATATCTTTTTCAGTGTATGTTACTGACGATGGTTACTATGCAGCCGAAAAAACTTTATAACATTAAAACTATGAGCAACAAACAAACGATGTTTAATTTATCATCCTTTGATAATGTTGCTAATTTGGCTCCACAATCACCAAGTTCCACTACGTCTGTAACGTTGCATTTTTTCAGATTGAGTGAACTATTCTACACTCTGTATATAACAAGACAAATCAATTGCGTAAGTTTTGTTTCTGGACTATGCGCTCAACCCGCTCTTGATATTTGACAGCGGTGGTTCCAGACCGTAAGTAAGGGGAAGCGGCTAAACGGGGAGTATTTTTCTTTAAAATTATCATCTATAACACAAATTTTATAAATATTACCTTTAAATAGAATACATCAAATAAATAATTAACAATGTGGTATTACTAATAACAATGATTAATAAAGTTGTTAATATGGTGTTATTAATTTTATCTATAATTATTATATTATTAATAACAATTATTAATGTAGTAAGACTTTTACAAAGTATACCATTTATCAACTTCAATTTTATCTGTTAAGAGTTCAGGTCCAATGGGGGGGGGTGTCTTTAGCCCTCTTAACCCCACCTCCATAGATTTCGGCACTGTTATTTGATAAGGAAGGTCAGCCCAAATCATAATCAACGAGTAATGAAATTAATTCATTTTCATTGACTTATGAATAATATGGTCCGTGTCATTTTTCAGACACAAGTCTATAACTTTTGAGGGCTCCAGAAAAGTCTTCGTGGGGAATAGATTATTAACAACGTTTTGCATCATAATTCTTCATCAATTATATTATTCCTTTCCATATATTATTCCACACAATAACATTTTTTCGAAAGTCCTAAGCATTTCCAATTGTGAAGTAATAATAACAATAAAATATTTCAAATTCGCATATTTTTTTAACTTTTTGGAGGTTCACAAATGAAGAATCGCCCGGCTAAAAATAAAAGATAAGGATGGATTTGGTAATTTAAATATTCTACATTCTGGATGAGTTTTATATTATTTTATTTTTATGCTCACGTCACAACATACGTGTGATCATCGTTGCAGTGACTTGAACCACCAACTTGATCTTCCATTTGCGGGACTACTTCTCCAAGTTAGTCAAATCACTATGGTGTATAATTGATTTTAATTATTTTAAAACACATCGATAATAATAAAGAAAAAACATGACATAAATTGCACGAGAGCAACGCTTCCATCTTGCCTCAAAGGAAAAAGTACAAATGAAAGGAACTTCCACCGCTTTCGTCAATTAAAAGTTTGTCATTTTTTGAAAATAAATGCTTCTCCGTAAGACGCAATGTATCACACCATGAATTATAATTGCGATTATTTCATTAAAATGGCCTGTAAGGTATTTCTTTTGAAAGCTGAAATCACAATAAGTTCACGTTGCTCTATTTCCTTACGCCGATTTGAAAAAAATTTGGTGATTGTGTTATACATACGCTAGTACTACCTTAAGGGTAAAAACGAAAATAAATATAACCCTCTCTGTCTCTGAGGAGGGAGGGGCTGGGAAATACCCTCTATCAGGGTGGGAGGGGGTCAGAGAGGGAAGGAATGCTGCTGAAGGTGACGGGATTACGGGGTTTTCCATCGCTGCTCCTGCTCATTGACCTCAACAGAGGACGCAAAGACGTGTCGAACGCTAATGGAGCGCGCGCCCTTTCATCGAAGTTTTCGAACTTCTGGAAATATTGAAGTACATTTCGTCTTCTTTTTTTTTACTTTCTCGCATACAAAGTAATCTCATACAGAAAGTATTGTAATCCTAAAAATGTTCGAAAGCGTGATTTCGACGGAAATATCCGTTTCGGCGATCCCCGATACAGAAAAAGTTGTTTTTGACATAACGTCCTTCCGTCTGTGCGCGGCAATTCTGAGTAAATAAATTTTATTCGTATTTACGATAGAATTTACTTGTCGATACACTTTTTTTCTCTTTACTTTGAAACAAAGGTTACTCCACACGAAGGTCAAAGTACTCTTTCGAATATTTCTCAAAATCGACTCCAACGATTTTGCTTCAATTTCCTGTACGTAAAGTACAATTAGTTGCATTACATCCGCATTAGCGGTATTTCGCTTGAAAGTTTGGTTTAGACGCAGTAAAATAATTTCTGTCTGCTACACTTACACATTTGTTTACCGTTTATAGAAGCTTGAACAATATTTAGCAGTGTAAACGGACCAAGTAGATGTGGAATACACTTTTTGAAAACTGAAATGAAAGATATGATAATGATAAAATACATAGGAGGACAGCAAACGCACTGCAGATTCGAAAATACATCAATTTCTGTCTACAACGAAATTACATTTAGATAACTCTTTTACGATATTTATAAGACCGATATGTCGCTACATGTTTTGCAATAATATTCTGAATTTTTATTTTACATTCAATTTTCAAATAAAAGACAGTAATGGGATAATCTAGCGAGTTTGAGCATGAAAAGAGCACTAAGGACCGAAATATAGAGGACCCCTTCGCCAGAAATGACCCTTCCACTACAGAATTTTTTCTCACTCTATGCTGTAGACGGAGAAACGTACATGAGAAAGTTACACCATTAGTTTTCAGAGGGAATATCAGTCTAAGATTTCAATATAGATTTTAAAGACCTCATTAAATATGATACGAAAATTGTAGAGGAGGATTTTATGCAGTCTCTAGGCTCTCGCATATGGGTGGTGATCCATTGCAATAACTGATCTCGAATTTAGTGTTATTTTAATAGTTACGATTTATAAACAATATATTCGGAATAATCTGTACATACTTGTGAACTTTTGTGTGTGTGTTTTATTAAATACAAAGTTGTGGGTTTTAAGTTTTTATATATTACGTCATATAGTTTACTTTTTATCCTTATCTAAAGGAAGTGCAGAAATTTTAAACCCGCCTCTGCCGTAGGACCCTTTATGAAATTGATGAGATGGTCACTTGCTTGCTTCCGGAGAGTAAATTAGTTTATTGTCTTCTAAATGGTCATAAGCAGTTTGTAACTTTTGCTTTTTTGAGAATACATTTATTATTATAACTTTTTATTTGCAATCGTATTAGAGGAGTAATGTGGATTAATGAATGTTCATAAGTCCCTGTCCTGTGTGCAGTATGATGGTTCTTAAAAATAAATCTTTAAAAATATGGATAGGGCACTCTTTTTTCTCATATACTAAAATAAGATTTCCTTAAAAATGTCAGATTTAAGAAATATTTTCCAGTGTTCAATTTGCCCGTGCACTGTGAACAATTCAATTTTTTTTTTTTTTTTTAAACAGTATAATATGATGTTTGTCAAGTGCGTTGGACGTTAGGTCGATTATCCAATGACAAACGTAGCACACGACACACAAGCACGATGAACATCAATCTTGTTTCTGAAACTTGGCGCTTATATAAATGGGATGGGAAAGAAAAATTTGATCACGGGAAAATGAATTTCAGCTGATTTGGATAATAATATTAAGCATTAAAAAAAAAAACTACTACAATAGAACCTGTCTTAACGGGCATGGTGGAGACAGAGACATGTTTGACCGGTTAATCCTAGGTTCCAGTGAAAAATTGATTTTCATTTAAAAGGAGCCTACAATTCATCGGAGTATCACGAATAAAGAAGCAACTGAGACGTCATTACAACTGATTGTATTGTACTGTATGCACGTACATATGTACATAAGCTATTGATTCATAGAAAAATAGACTCAGAAGCAAGAGGAGAATGGAACGTCCTCGCTCCCTTTTCCCCGTTCTACGCATCCAAAGTCGTGTTGTGCTTTCCAGGTCCAACAATCAATGCTTTTGTGCCATTTGTAAATAATTTCCCATTTACAAATACTACTTTTAATAAATGTAGCAGGCTATTGAAGCATATATACTTGGGGCTATGGGATGTAGGTGGTAGGGGTTAGTAAGTGAACCGGTTAGCTGGATTTACCAACAACTTGGCCCACATAGAGATGTTGCTAGCAATAGGAAGGAGGGTTCCCTTTTCAGCAGTTACAGCTATATGAACTGGGACATTAATGGGAAAAGCTAGAAAACGGGTGAAATAGTGAAACATAAAACCTTTGGCACAAGAAGGCATTGATTTCCTGAAACTTTTTCTCACATTTCGGTTATTGGCCGAGGAAATAGATGGGGCTGTAACTCCGCGACCGTCGTGGAGTCTGATGCCGGCACTTCACTTGCCGTGCAGTGTTTGCCAACTCGGTCAAGTGTAAATGAGCTATTTGTCTGTATTCGATAACATTTGGCAAATACGCCAATACCCGTATCCGTCCTCTTGTCGACTTTTATTCGCACTTCAAAGTATTCAAATAAGGCAAATATTTGCGTGAACCTTCGTCTACACTTGGTTTGCCGTGTTTCGCGCGTGATTGAGATTTGATGATATTCTGGTTCTTTAACCTCTATTCTTCCTTTAACTTATTCTACAATTTCATTAATACGGACTGGAACTTTTATACGGGCTGGAAAAATCATCCCATCCATCATTGGTATAAGAACACATATTTGACATTATTCAGTTATTTGCGTGTTCCGAATATGTGTAGATGGCATGTTTGTGAATACGTCAAGTATTGGGCAAAATACGGCGAATACGCTACACAAATACCGCAACGCCAAGTGAAGTTTCCAGCATGACGCTTATCGAGAGGAGGATCGACGAATGTTGTGGTCTGGTGGCCGGCGGCGGCGCCTGCAGCGGGAATGAAACGAAGACAACGCAGGGACAGAGAGACACGCGCAGACGACTCCTCCGCGTAAGGAAGGTGGGACCAGCACTTGATCCAGGTTAGTGAAATCATTGATATATACATATAGATCTCTTAAATCGCGGTAACCTCACCGCAAGGTAACATATTAATTATGTTACGCTGAATGAAAATCTCGGTCCCATCTACATTATCATTCCGCATAACATAATTAATATATACTAATTTACTCTCCGGAAGCAAGCAAGGGACCATCCCATTAATTCCGATCAAGGGCCCTAAGGCAGAGGCGGATTTATCATCTCAACATACTCTTAACGATAAAAAAATAGTTCGACAAGAGTTATAGTATTAACAAATACCAACAAATATTGTATTTAATAAAACATAGAAAAGTCATTTCACAAGAACTATATATCATTCGGAAAGTATTGTTGATAAATCGTAACTATTAAATAACACTAAATTCGCTAATAATTATATATATATATATATATATATCTATATATATC
>NNCF01126945.1:1438524-1464711 GCA_002313205.1 Laupala kohalensis
ATATATAACTGTATGTTAATATGAATACAATGTTGGTATTGACAAATTATGAACTAGTACAGTATTGGTGGTAACACTGGCGATTGCCTGAAAACAAACCCACACGGTATTTGTAATTAATAATGTTTGTATACTGCTGGTATATGGTTAGGACAAGGGAAAGGAAAATAGGAGTTGATTACTAACATGTTAGATTAAGAATCGATTACAAGGTACGTAACAGTATTATAGATAATTGTGTACAATTGTAGTAGATGACCATAAATCTTGTGATTCATGTTATTCTTTTTTGCTCTGAAGAAGAAAATACATATTTTCGAAACGTTGGCAAGTAAAATGTGATTTGATTGCAATGGATGACCTTACCTCAAAAAAAAATTCTGTAAACAGTGTATTTTTAAGGGTCAAGAACAAACATGGAATGACTCTGTTTATTTATTCAGATATTTTAGTGATTTAATTCTACCAAAAAGTCTTCAGGGCGTATGCAGGCGGGGGCAAGATGGGGCAATTGCCCTACCGTAAGAGTTAGGGCAGATGCACAATTTTCCATATGGAACATTTAGTAAAAGAAGATGTTTAAGAATTGTTTATTTAATATATTATTGTTTAAAAATTGGTTATTTTAAATAAATGTTGTTTGTAATTCTGGTGTGCATTATTATATGACATTCACTTCTGTTTGATGTAGGTTGAATTCGGGAATCTTCCTCTCGCTTCTTCGCGTGCGCAAAGAAATCTAGAACTCTCTTGCACTTCCACGTTCCGATCGTTACCGTGTTCCGCCGCACCTACACCCTGATCGCCGGGAGATTTGGCTCGGCGACGTGACGTACCCTTCCGAGAGAGGCCGTTGCCATCATGTGCCGTTTCCGGAGCACCTGCTGCACATCTGGATGCTAGGCTTTCGCACAATTCGTGTGAAAATGGCGGAGGGCTCCATAAAGTTTCGGAAGGCGGTGAGGTCCACTCACCTTCGTTGGAAGGAAAAAGCTGAGGGGTTGCTTGCCGCACGTACTTTCCTGGAACACCCCACGAGTAATCTGGGAATTTCCGTGAAGGCCCAGGCGACCTGCGAGAGGGTGCATGTCTTCTGTAATTAAGGGATGAGGGTGTGACTAGGAACGGGGAATTCCACGAAATGAAGTTATCTATAACTTAGAGAATCTGAACCGTCGAAAAATATTCTGTGAAGGTTTAAAAAACAACTTGTTTATAAAAACAACTCAGGGAATTCCGTATTGTAATTCCGAATTCTCCGTATTTCCTTCGGGTAGATGCGGATTTCTTATACAGATTCTCTAGGCTTTGTCTAGGGGCGTGTTTATTGTAACAATAAATCGTGAATTTAGTGGGTTTTTTTCAACTCTTATGATTTTTAAACACTATACTCAGAATAATCTATAGTTCGATAATAACTTGTACATGTAATTTTTTTGCGTAAAATGACAAACATGTTGACATTCTATTAGTATTATAACTCGTAGCTAACTTTTTAACTTATCTAGGAACTTATGCAAAAAAAAATTGAATCCGCCTCTACCTTACGGCCCTTGATCGGAATTGATGGGATGGTCCCTTGCTTGCTTCCGGAGAGTAAATTAGTTTATTGTCCTCCACGTGGACATACGCAGTTTGTGCTGTTTTTTGACAATAAATTTATTATTATTAACATTTAGAAGTTAATTTTTAAATGCGCACTAAAATTACCTTTAAATTCACCTCCCCGAATTTATTCATTTTCCTTCTGCATCTGTTCTTAATACTTGACGCACACTCGGACGAACAGGATATTGCGCAATAGACACGTTTCCGTTCAATATATTGACTGATCTTCAATAAAAATTATAATGTCTTCCATTCTCCTGAACATTTTTTCCTTCAATATCACCCTCACACAGTCAATATATTGAGCAATCTAAAACATTGAATCAATATATTGATGGCGTAAAGCCGCCTTCACCGGAAGATGGATTTGTAATTTTTATTTAATTATTATTACTTGTCTTTAGGCAAAATGAGGTTGAAGTTATGAGGCCTGCTCTTCCACCTGGGATTGGCAAGGGGAGATGTCGGGGTTGACGAGTAGGTGAGGGAAAACCCCAGCTGAAAACGTCATCTAGTTCTGCTTAGCAGTAGAACAACGCTGCCGCTACAACGTCCGCATTCAATTGGGAATACTCCTCATATTAAGACAATTTACCCTATGACAGAAAACGCGTCTGCCCATCCAATATGTAGTAAAACACTTCACGATTTCTTTGAGAAACAACAAACCTTGCGAGATAACACGGATGTGCTTTGCTCGTAAAAAGTTAACAAATACATTTTTTGAGAAGTCATGATCGTAAAACAATTCATGGAACATATCAATAAATTGTGATATCTTTCGGTCAAGTGAAAATGGCGACGAGCCGGGTATCGAACCCGGGAATCCTGCTTTGATCGCAGGGGTGTTAACCACTACACCACCCCTTCGCCTTCCACAACTGTACAACATTTTGGTCTGGGTGGGAATTTCCCCAAAATATGTTTCCAATGATAGTTTGAACCATTTCTTATCTAGTGGTGATGAATTTTTAAACACTTACGGCGCAAAATTTTGAATTATTTGACTTTAAATTACTACGAGCTTATACGGAGAAACTTTCACAGTTTATGTTCTTTTTGTATTCTGGCAAATAAAACATTGCAAAAAAAACTAAACCTAAAACTAGCGAATGACAATAGAAACGCAATGACATAAACAGTTTCATACTTTACATGATATTTAAAAGAATAATTTAACAAAAACTGCTCTTCCGGAAATGGCAGCCGGATCACGTGACTTAAGATAATGTGATCGTTGTGAAAAAAATAGTCAAAACGTAATTATAAATTAATTATAAAGTTTTAAATTCACAAAATAAATGTCCAAGTCCAACAGGAAAAATCAGTAGAGAGAATTATTAATTAATTAAAACTCCCGGTGAATATTTCCAAGTTTCGTGAATAGATGACAACTTGACTTCAACGCGGATATAAAACCTGCTCGACTAGCGTGCTCGCTCATCTCCTGTTCACTTCAGGTTCACTACCCGGCGGAGTCAGAAAGAATTTATAGCTTTTCACATTAATGTCCCAGTTCATATTGAGCTGTGACTTTTGAAAAGCGAACCCTCCTTCAATTCACTACTGCTCCTAGTATCAGTAACTCTTACTATTACTAACTCCACGTGGGTGAAATCGGTAAATCCAGCTAACCGGCCCACCTATACTCCTACCATTCTACCCTCCTACCCTCCCCATCTACATAAGCTTCAATAGCACACTACATTTCCCATTTTCAAATACTACAATGAAAATAAAACCTTTAAAGGCAATCGAGCCATTTCTTGGATCCCTTCATAGAAACACTTTTCCGTTGGAGAACGCACCACCCACCTGCGCGGCATCCTGCTCCGCCCACGCCTCGGTGTCCGCCGCCAACAGGTGTCGAGCACATGTTGGCGGTTGTACTTGGTTCGGAGTTCGTAAATTCGACACTTCATGGTCGTAAAGTCGGGAAGGGGTAAAAATTTTGGGTACCATCACCTCACGCAAACCGACCCACCTGCCGTTAATGGATTTCGTGAGTTACTTACTGGACAGACATTAATAATAATAATAATAATAATAAATTTATTGTCAAAAAACAGTACAAACTGCGTATGACCACGTGGAGGACGATAAACTAATTTCCTCTCCGGAAGCAAGCAAGGGACGTATTCCATCAATTCCGATCAAGGGCCCTAAGGCAGAGGCGGATTCAAAAAATTTCAGCAAAAGTTCCTAGATAAGATAAAAAGTTAGCTGCGAGTTATAATACTAATAGAATGTCAATATGTTTGTAATTTAACGCAAATATGTTTGTGAATTTACATGTACAAGTTATTATCGAACTATGGATTATTCTGAGTATAGTTTTTAAAAATCATAAGAGTTGAAATAACACTAAATTCACGATTTATTGTTACAATAAACACGCCCCTAGACAAAGCCTAGAGAACCTGTATAAGAAATCCGCCTCTACCCGAAGNAAGAAAAACAGGAGAAAAACCCGGGCCAGGATGGGGCTACAGAATTAATGTACACAACCGTGCTAAAGTTGAGTACACATAAAACTAAATTAATATGAGCCATAAGACAACACAATCATGCAAGAAAATAGTTTTTGAAATCGTTATAAGTTATTTAAAAAGTGCTACAGCAATGGCGTGATAAAGTACATTTTTTTTTTTTCATTTTATTTAAACTTACGTCGAGGTCCATTCATACACATATATATATACATATTTATTGGGACCCCCGCGCCCATGTGAAACACATATTACGGGAGTCCCTTTAAACCATTTATACACTTACATACATACACAACTTCCTTATTCTCATTCATTCACCTCTCTAAAATTTCAATATATACAGCCATAAATTTAAAAACAACAGTCCACACTACATCTAATACCAGCACCATTCAGCCCCCCCCATTTGCTGTGGCATGCCACAACAAATGGAGGGGTTACCGTCCCCGCCGCGTGGAGGCATGGTGACCCACCACTAGCGGAGACCACTACCAACGACAATAAAAACAATCAAAATATATATTTACAAAATAAAATAAACATTCTACATCAATTCCACACAACAGTACAAGACAGACAAGAGCAAAACAAAAACATTTCAACAATTATTATATATACAGAGACTTAACTTAAGAAAACAACACAATACAAGGGCAAGAAGCAGACATATACATATATACAATTTATATTTACAAACAATATCCGGAAATCATTGCCATTATCTTGCGTGTCCTGTTCCCAAGCAAGTCAAAAAGAATTTTTCACAAGAGCCTGAGGTATGGTGGACGGTCGTTATGAGAGTTGGGATAGACGATGTCTATCCCCGAACGACCACCATTCCAGAAGGTGGTCGTTCAAGACAAGACGGATTTAACACATATTAAAATCAATAAATTCTTTTACAGTGTAGAAGCACTGGTGCAGGAAGCACTGGTAGTTTTTAACCGCGGATTTGAAGATATTCAATTTCATAATGTCTTTTATAATTATAATTAATTGAGCAATTTGTTTTTGTTTCTATTATCTTATAATTTTTGAATTCCACTCACAATAAAAATGAACCAAAACGCGTTGTATTTATGATATAACTGTTTTAGGCTTCTGTTTCTACTTATGTACGTAGTATACACAAAATATTGTAATCGTAAAACAAACATTGGGTCGCAAAATTTTAACGGATATATCCGTTATGGGTGTCCCTGATTCCAAAACAGCGGTGCGTAGAATTACACCATTAATTTTCTTGATGCTTTCATGAACCATATATGATTGAAAGGAAAATAATATATTTTTATCAAACTGGAGTAAATGAATCAGTTCTCGACACTTCTGGTTTTAGAACAAAATAATTAGGCTTTGGAGTACTTTTTGGTTCCGGTTTAATTTTTGACACAATATTTAATTCCTTCTAAATTATGAAAAGTGCATTTTATGAAAGGAATGAAGCAATAAGATTTCTTTGAATCAGCAGTTTTGGTTATTTGTCTGAATGTCAGAAATGAAACGGGTAGCCGCTAAGAAAACTTTGATTGAATTTCGATTTTTCGTTAAAATATGTTATCAATCATGAACGTTTTTCTATTATCTTCATAATTAGGGTGTTTTCTCATAAATTGCAGCTTCCTGTTGTTAGTAAGGTATAAGAGTATGTTGACTACAAGACCTCAATTTGTCACGGTTTCTGGGGTCGACACACAAAATTAGGAATTATAAGAACAAAATAAATTTTACCCAACACTTCTACGGGATTGATGTTTGGAAGTTTCTAGAATTAATCTCCAGTTATTCTCTGAATAAAAGAATTACGTTTCCAAATCCAGTCACTAGGATTTTTAACAGTAAAAATATCCTAGTATGTTTCGTATTTTATCGTAGTCAACTATTTTGTATAACGTATGTGAGATGTTTCTCTAGAATTATAATAAATTCATTCTTGTTGAAATAAACAGAATTGTTACGAGTAAATTACATTGTCAAGACGTCATGCCTACTGGTTCATTCATTTTCCACACTGTCGATTACTGATGAAAAAATTAGTTACAAAATTTTATTATTTTAGCAGCAGCTCAATAACTTTTAATTTAAAATATTAGCTGGGAAGACCAAACTGGAGGCTCAGATTTCAACAATGAACAGAAACAATTGTTGCATCCATTCTAGAATTTTGTCAATTTTATCGCGCTCTGGAGCCTTTTCCCTTCGTCTGGCGACAAAATAATGCACAACATAATTTTTGGAAAATGTAACGTACGTAATTTCGGTTCTAAAAATGCATCGCTTTCAAGATAAAGCAGAAAATCTGACAAACATTGATGAAGAAAAAAGTTATCTTTTTCTTGATTTGCTTCTTTTCCTCACCTAACTTTTGAAATAGTGGTAAAATATGCATTTGATGCCAATAAGGTTAGGTTTGGTATAATTTTTCTTAATTTTTGGTGTAGATTTTTTTTTTTTCTGAAACAGCACAATTTTTATAATTAAAAGAATTAATTTTATTGGCAAAGTCAACTCAATGACTTATTACTGTAATAGCTGCCCACCGACCCCGTTGACTGGGGATTGGAAATTAACAGAATTTAACCACCAATATGGTAAGATGTGAGAGCGCCATATCTAAACGGATGTTCTTGGTCTCATAAGCCGTACTTTGTCTTATACCAGCCACAATGATGAGGGGGCGGGGGGTGAAATCGAGGATAATGATAATAATAATAATAACAATAACACACGCAGTGATCCATTATTCTTGATACACGCAACATGGTTAGAAATTTTTTTACAATAACTATAGATAGAAACAGGTGCTTGGAATATCATTCCCGCAACTGATCAATAGACCAGGTACAGACCCCACAGAAAATAATAATAATAAAACAATAATAGTAAAATTAATAATAATAACTGTAAATTTTTCTCGCTTCAAAATCGTTCTCTTGTTCTTCGTCCTCTCATTTAATGCTTGTTATTATTTTTCTTAGAACTCTATTTGGACATTTGACATTCACCACGAGGAGATCGATAAAAGGAAAACAAAATAAAAATTAGCAAAAATGAAATTAAAATATTTACCTTTTTTACACAGTGGAATTATTTAATCTATTTCTGTGTTTCTATACACAGGAAATGTTTATTAATTTCACCATTTATTATTTGTGCCGTTGATAATAATACAATATTTATTTATCTGCAAGTGGGCAGATGGAGATATAAGAAAGTATACAAAAAAGTATCTTGCATAGAACTGATATTAAAATATTAGGTATAGAAAAACATGCGACCATAAAACGATAATAAATAAGTCTATTTTTAATAATTATGACCGAAAACTCGGACACTTCGTTCAACCCCTTTAGTGCACACACCCCCCCCCCTTCCCTAAATCCTTTTAGCTCTCTTTGCATGTCCCTCGCTTCGCTTCGAATATAGATGCACAGCTCGAAATCTTTTCTACATCCGATGTACGCATTAAATTCCAGTCTTTAAATCGTTCTATTGAGAAATAAGAATTTTCCAACATCGGATTGTCGTTTCCTAGTTTTCAATTCTAAAACACGATCTTTTCTACTAATTCGTGAACGATTTCTTCCGATATTTGCATACGGGTTCATCTCTACAAAGCTTTCAATACGTCGACGAACCTATAGATCGTTGTCTAAAGATACCCAGAGTCCGTCACTCCGGGTTCAACTCTCGGCGGGGCCACAAGAAAATGTGTAGCTTTTTTACTTCAAGGTTCCGGTTCATATCGCTGTGGCTACTGAAAAACGAACTCTTCTTACTCCTAGTATGAATAACTCTATTACTAACTACTCCTACTAACACCCTCCACGTGGGCCAAGTTGTTGGTAAACTCATCTACTAACAATATCCCCTACCACCCCCCTCCTATCTCCTATCGCTCCAATGTAGATAAGATTCAATAGTACGGTAAATAAATATTTTTTTGTCAGAAAAGCAGTTAGAAACTGCGTGTGATCACGTGGAGGGTAATGAACTAAGTATCTCTCCGGAAACAAGCAAGGGACCATCCCATGAATTCCGATTAAGGGCCCAAGTGCAATTGAACATTTCAGCAAACTCTAATTAGATAAGATAAAAAGTTAAATATGCGTTATAGTATTAATACAATATCATCAACTTCGTATTTAACAAAAAATTTCACAAGTATTATTTCCGAACTACATTTCCCACTTGCAAATACCACAATGAAAAAACTAAAGACGATACAAACTACGCAATCATTTAAATTCGATCTCCGACACGTTCGAAACCGATGCTCTTTAGGTGGGTGGTCGTCACGACGGATGCTGTGCGAAGCGGGTGCGAGGCGTGCAGCTGCGTCGCGCCCCGGGGAGAGGAGGAGCGGGAGCTGCAGGGCGCGCGCACGCGCTGACGTACTCACGATACCCCCAAGGGATTCTTCCTCCCTCCCGCGTCGGCGGAGGAGGATTGCAACGATTCTACTCGAAACGAATTGGAGAAACGGCGACCATCGTTTTCGTATTTTTGTGTTACTCCACACTCCTAATAATAATAACAACAATTTATTAGTCGGCAAGTGAGCCATGCTCGGTGGCAGATAGAAAGGAATATATACATAATAAAATAATACGAAGTTAAAAAACATATCATCAATATCTATAAATTACACACACAAACGGAATAAAGTGTTTAGAAAATTACTACGCATGATTACAACGAGAGACAAATTAGATTTAAGACATATTAGTTATCTGCATGAGGTTGATACGTGCGTATAATCACATACGTACACAAACACATCTTCGCTGGCAAACAGTTACGGAAACACACCAATACGTACAAACACTCTCAATATACACACATATGCCATTACTCCTCCTATACTCTTAACCTAAATGTGATTGCTATTACATAAATAAAAGAAATTCATAACTATAAAAATTATAACCAAAACAGGATTGCTGTGACTTCACTACTACTATTCATTCTGAGCATTTTCTATACCCTACACTTCACTGCACTACAATCACCCCACTTCACTGCACTGCACATAATAATAATAAATTTATTGTCAAAAAACAGTACAGACTGCGTATGACCACGTGGAGGAAAATAAACTAATTTACTCTCCGGAAGCAAGCAAGGGACGTATTCCATCAATTCCAGTCAAGGGTTCTAAGGCAGAGGCGGATTCAAAAATTTCAGCAAAAGTTCCTAGATAAGATAAAAAGTTAGCTGCAAGTTATAATACATATATAATGTCAATACTTTAACGCAAATATGTTTGTAAATTTACATGTACAAGTTATTATCCAACTATAGATTATTCTGAGTATAGTGTTTAAAAATCATAAGAGTTGAAAAAACACTAAATTCACGATTTATTGTTACAATAAACACGTCCCTAGACAAAGCCTAGAGAACCTGTATAAGAAATCCGCCTTTACCCGAAGGAAGTACGGAGCAAAACCCGGGCCAGGATGGGGCTACAGAATTATTGTTCACAACCGTGCCAAAGTTGAGTACACATAAAACTAAATTAATATGAGCCATACGGCAACACAATCATGCAAGAAAATAGTTTTTGAAATTGTTACAAGTAATTTAACTACAGCAATGGCGTGATAAAGTTCAAAACGGATTTACTTTTATTAAAATCAATAAGTTCTTTTACAGTGTAGAAGCATTGATGCAGGAGGTAGCTTTTAACCGCGGATTTGAAGAGATTCAATTTCATAATGTCTTTTATATTCTTGGGCAGGGAATTATATAGAACGATTCCCGAATGATAAGGTCCTTTTTGGCAAAGAGTGGTTGACACTTTAGGGCGATGAATATTATACCTATTGCGAGTATTGTGTTCGTGAACGAGACTGTTTCGTATGAAGCAAGGGTGGCACTTCAGTAATTCGGTCTTAACAAACACGACCGTTTCATAAATATAAATGCAGGGAAGTGTTAAGATATTTAATTCCTTGAATAAAGGTTTACAAGAGTTTCGCAGAAGTAAGAAGACGGTTGCGGAAACATCCATTTGGAAAGTTCGAAAGTGTTGCTGGAGGTAATTTATTCCAGTCTACAATGGCTCCATTCACAAAGGAGTATTTACCAATATCCGTTTTCTGTTACCTACATTTTATTTTAGGCTTAACTAGTTCAACGCTGTCCAAACTTTCCTTTTCGACCCGCGAATCCCAGCGCATTTTACTCGAAATGTTTCATCAAACGTTGGGGGCACAACTTTGCGTAATAAGTCTATCCTGTCAGAATTAACATTTCGCGTGATATGTCCGGTGACTGAAAATAGAAAATTCGCCATCATACATTAAAAAACGAAAACATTTTATTATAATACTAAATATGAAAAATATCTTTTTAAATGAAGAAATATACGATTTAATTTTATCACCTTAAAATAATATAAATTTGTTGGCGACAATCAAAACACCGCGTTGCAAATAAATAAGTATTTGTGGCGCAACATTTTTCTCTATTGTAGTATTTGTGAATGGAAAACGTAGCTAAGTGCTATTGCAACTTATCTATCATGGAGCGATAGGAGGTAGGAGTTGGGTGGTAGGGGCTATCGTTAGTAGGTGGGTCCATAAGCTGCATTTACCAACAACTCGGTCCACGTTGAGGGGTTAGTAGAAGTAGTTAGNAGGAGCTGGATAGAGGAAGGAAGGTTTTACTTTTCAGTAGTCACAGCTATTTATGAACTGAAGGACATTAATGTGAAACACCTACAAATTTTTTCTGACCCCATCGGGAATCGAACCTGGAAGTCGATGACTTGGTGAAGAGCGACTGCGCTACCACCTGAGCAACCAGCGGGGCTGACATTTAACCGAACCCCATTCTCCGGCGGTTCGATCGTTCAAAAGTGGATAGAAAATGGCCACGGGTTGAGATAAGTTGGACTGCGCTGAACTAACTGGTTAGATGTAATTTTAACCAAATATTTTTCGCTAATACATTCTAATGTAAATTTGTCACTTCATTCTCCGTGTTAAGATGTACTGCAATGTATTGACTATAAAAAAATATTATTGTGAATATTCCATTCATGTTTTAAAAGAAAGAAGTGCAGGTAAAAAAATATGAAACAGTCCTAGCTCCCAGATCAAAGCCAAAGTTACAATAGTATATTATGTTCATAATAGTAAATTTATTGTCAAATAGAGCAGTTACAAACTGCGTATGACTACGAGAGCGATAATAAACTAATTCACTCTCCGGAAGGAAGCAAGCAAGGGGCCATCCCAACAATTCCGATCAAGGGCCCTAAGGCAGAAGTGGATGAAAAATATCAGCATGCTCATTAGATAATAATTAAGCGTTGGCAACGTGTTATAATACCAACAGATCACCAACAAATTTCTACTTAATAAAACACAAAAAAGATAGTTAATAAACAACTTTTAACAATTTCAAAAACTATTTTCTTGCATGACTATGTTGTGTCTTATGACTGATATTATTTTAGTTTTATGTGTACTCAACTTCGGCACGATTGTGTACATTACTTCTGTAGCGCCATCATGGCACGGATTTTGCTCCGGTTTTCCTTCGGGTAGAGGCGGATTTCTTATACAGGTTCTCTAGACTTTTTTTCTAGGCGCGCGTTTATTGAAACAAATCGTGAATTTAGTGTTTTTTCAACTCTTATGATTTTTAAACACTATACTGAGAATAATCTATAGTTCGATAATAACTTGTACATGTAAATTTACAAACATATTTGCGTTAAATTACTAACATATTGACATTCTATTAGTATTATAACTCGTAGATAACTTTTCATCTTATCTAGAAATTTTTGCTGAATTTTTTTGAATCCGCCTCTACCTCAGGGCCCTTGATCGGAATTGATGGGATGGTCCCTTGCTTGCTTCCGGAGAGTAAATTAGTTTATTGTCCTCCACGTGGTCATACGCAGTTCCGAACTGCTTTTTTGACAATAATTTTTTTTTGACAATAACTGTGTTATTTAATATCGTCCGAGATCTAGTAAATCCATCCTCCATCCACCGCGCCATGTTGTAGGCCGCTGCCAAAAAGAGCATCATGTCTGTGGTGGTAGCCTGGTGGCAGCGTCGCTTTGTTGTTCCAGGTGAGGAGGTGTGGGCGGAGTCTGCGCACCTGGGCAGCCCGCTCATTGGCTGCGAAGCCGTTTACTCACGTCGTGTCACACCTCCTCCACAGGCACCACAAGGGATGCCCCAACAAATACGGAATACTGTGAAATTGAAACTAACCTATATTATTATTGAAAATATATGAGTGTTTACTTTTGTGTAGCTTTAAGTCTATTTTGTTTACCTGAGTAATGTAGGTTTCATATTTAGGATATTATACATTGGAGCATTTCGTAACTGGCGTACAATTCCCTACGAATTTGTTTATTGTTTATTAATTACCAGACGCGTCAGTGAGCTCGTTCGTTTTGGATTAAGAAATAAATTATATAGTACCGTATTTTCTTGACGTAAATTTTCAAATGACGTTATCTCTGAAAGGAAAACGAGGAAGATGAAAGAATAGAGATTCATCAACACTTCATTTAATGCTCTAACGTACGATACTTAATTTTTCTCATTTGCTCCCTTCACAAGGTCAAATCCTGCGAGCATTCTTATTAATAAATGTATTCCCTACTTGCAATAATGTGAAAAAAGTGCTGAAAGCGAACACCTGAGTTGCCAAAAAACAGGGTGGGGCGGGGGGGAGGGAGTTTGCCCTTCAAGGGATCTCCAATAAGACATAAATACATTTAATTCCAAATCAATAAAAATTTAGAAGTTACCACGTCGCTGATTTGTCATGTTTTCGGCTCAGAGAGTGTCCCTCCCTCAAAAGGGTAAACAATTGTTGATCAATTATTGGTCGCAGTTGTTAAATCGCAGTAACTAGAAGTTTTTTGAGTGATATCGAAAACTGTATATCATTTAAATATTCTCTCGTTAATTTATTCAAATAATTCGCGAGTATCATATCTGCAATGCTCATGAAAAGAAGTATACTTTCGTAAGTTTATTAACTGGATATATTACTCTATAATTACTACACATAAAAATATAAATACATTTTATCACTCTGTTGTTAATCTAAAATCAACTTGTAATATGTCATTCAGTGTTCTAATAGATTCTTCTAATTTTTTTCAAATTTTAAGTTGTTTTATAATACGCAATTCTCTTAATTTATTTTATCATCAAATAAATGTTTCAATGTTTTCTATAGCATTTAATTTATTGTTTTCGTAACGCTGAAAATGTTTTATGCACTAAACAACGCAGGAAGAGACGCGATGGTTTCGTCGCTTACTCACTTTCAAGAGCCACTCATTCGGGGAGATGCACTGAAAGCGCGCGATGAGGTGCAGGTCAGAAATCACGGATCCCAGGGACAAGTTCTTAGCGCAGGCGGTCACAGGGAGAATTGTCTGGTATGGCAGACCTTTTCAGGGGGCACCAAAAACAGCGATGTGAAGAAAAACGTAAAAACAGAAAAAAACAATATTATTATCTTTATTTAATTGAAAAGTAAATATGCAAATATTGTTATGAACATTTCATAAATATTTACTATTCAATCTAGAATATAAGTCGTTTTATTAAATACAAACGTTGGTGGCCTTCGACATGTTTATTATTTCACGTAGAATTGCAGGAGACGGAATCGGCCTTTTCGCGTGAAGGGCAAAAAATTTTTTGCTTTTATAAAAATTGGAAATCATAAACAAAATTTTTTTTAAAAACTTAAAGAGGCGTAGTGTCTCAGGGGCGCTTTCGGGTCGTAGCATTTGCTTGGAATGACAGCCGCCATACCTGCCATGCCGGTGTTCACGTCTGTGGTTCTTAGTAGTACTAATTGAAAACTGTGACGGAGATTGGATTTCGTTCGCTGGGAGGGGGATTAAAAATTCAAAACCGGAAACCAGAAAAAGTGTCGGTAAGGGGGTAAATGTTTCTAATCTGAAATGTTTCAACAAATTGACACCTTTGAATCTCATGAAATTCGTTAGAGTCATTCTCGAGAAAAAAATCTATAAATTTTATACTTGATCAAAAATTATACTCCCGTTTCCCCTGCCTTTCATTCCTCCACAATATTCACTCATCATCATTCACCCTCACGTCATTCATTCATCACCCGCCTCGGGGAGGTGTGTCAGGAAGGGCATCCGGCGCCGTTGTAATTTCCCCGTCAAAGAGGCACCATACCATCTTCATCTCCGACCCTTACAGACAAGGGATAAGGAGTTAAGGTTCACACACACACACTGAAATTTAAAAGTAACACGTCCCGCGCGAAATTTAACTCTACGATCCACGACCCGAAGCTACAGCACAGGCTGCCCCCCCCCTCCTTCTCGACGGTTCTGGAGAGGTGAAGGGGGTCCCAAAATCAAAATCTGTCCCAGAGGCCCTAATACCTGCGAAAATAAGGGAATTCGCAACTGAACGTTTCGGTTGGCGCTGGGAACTAGCGCTGGCGCCTCCGACCGGCAGAAAACGACGTCGTCGTGACGAGGCGAAGAGGCGACTTTACTATAAATACGCTTCCTGCGCCAGACATTTTTAGCGCGCCTTCATGTCAACGGAACAAAAACATCGGCGTCGCCTTCCTCGACTCCCACCCCTTCTGCCCCCCGTTCCCCCTCCCACTCCATTTGAACCGGCGCTTCTGCTTCTCGCCCCGTGGCGTGAGTAAACTTCATCGACGTTCATTCACGCGCCGCCTCCAGCCTCTAACCTTTCAACACGAATCGCCTTCACGATCTACGAAAGCATTGTCTTCCGCTGTCGCGCGGGGGAATGTTGTTTATTGCGGGATAATGGAAGCGTATGAATGAACGAATGTTAGGGCAGGATATGAATGAACGGGGTTGTCTCAATCAATGACGTCCATTTCGAAACAAAACCGAAACAGAGCGAGTTTGTGGATTTGGCAGACATCCGGTCGCTCACAAAGTATTTGTAGAAGGATTTTTATAAATAACACGCGAGAAATCGGCAGGTTATTTTTGTTTTTCATATATAAATGTCGCAAAAGTTATTGACGATCTTTTTAACGCCTCCTTATTCTAAAAAATGGCGGATCCAAGCGATCGCCCCCCCCTCCCCCCAGGAATTTGACTTGACTTTTTATAATACATACAGGAACGCGTTCAAATCGTTAAACATTCTTTCCATTCAATGTATAATAACAAGAACCCTGTTCCTACCTAACATCCCCGGGATTTACATAACTTGTCACTACTTAATCCTTTCCATTGTGTTCCGTATCGTAAAGGATTTTTCATATGCAGCGCAATGTTATTGAATAATAAATTTTTTGTCAAAAAACAGTACAAACTGCGTATGACCACGTGGAGGACAATAAACTAATTTACTCTCCGGAAGCAAGCAAGGGTCGTATTCCATCAATTCCGATCAAGGGCCCTAAGGCAGAGGCGGATTCAAAATTTTATTGAATAAGTTCCTAGATAAGATAAAAAGATAGCTGCGAGTTATAATACATATATAATGTCAATATGTTTGTAATTTAACGCAAATATGTTTGTGAATTTACATGTACAAGTTATTATCGAACTATATATTATTCTGAGTATAGTGTTTAAAAAATCATAAGAGTTGAAAAAAACACACTAAATTCACGATTTATTGTTACAATAAACACGCCCCTAGGCAAAGCCTAGAGAACCTGTATAAGAAATCCGCCTGTACCCGAAGGAAAAACGGAGAAAAACCCGGGCCAGGATGGAATATGGAAGTGCATTTCAAAAGAACCATGCAAATGCGAGTACAAGACTGAGTACAAAACAAATACTTGCACTGCTATAAATATATTTTATTCCCATTCTCAATTGGCCGGATTGTTTTATTTGTTTTTGATATCTCGTTAGAAGAGGCGACTCAAGTCACGATAAGGTGGAAGGTCAGGTCTCAATAGCTTCTCAACTGGGTCCTTTTCTAATCCTCGTTGATACACTTTCGAACGCACTTAATTCTTCTTTCGTAGCCGAGCAAGGACATAACTTTTGCTGGATAAAAAACATTTGAATTCAAAAGTTTATTTTATTTTTAATTTTTATTAATAATAATATTTGTATTAAATATTTTTAGTTAATAAAATTGTACTTATTTACCAGGTTGAAAAGATCTTAAGGAATGGCAACCACCTATTCATTTTGTGAATAGATGTAGGTGCAAGGGTGGGAGAGTAGATCTTTCGGTTTGAGCCATATTCCCCAATAAAATTCAAGTCTGTTAAGCACTTCCTAGTGTCAATTAAACCCTTTCAGTTCTTTTTTTTTGTCGTAAATCACAATTAATCCTCTTTTTTTAAGGAAATTAATCATGCCACGTGGATTAAACTCGAAGTTCAGTATCATTTTCTACAACGAAAATCATGAAAATTCCTACTCCGAAAATCTGGTAAGTGGCTCTAACCTCACATAAATAAACTTTATTGTCAAAAAAGCAAAAGTTACAAACTGCAATGTATGACCACGTGGGGGACAATAAACTAATTTACTCTCCGGAAGCAAGCGAGGGACGTATTCCATCAATACGACGACGTCTTACGTAAGATAAACGGAAAAATATTTGAAATTATAAAATCAGTAAATAACATCAGACTAAGAAACCTCTCGGCGGAGTTTGTGAAAACGATTTCGAAGAAAAACACTCCAACGAAGAGAAAACAACTTCTGAAACCGTTGAACCTCAGAACTCGAACAATTCGACGCTCCACACAAACGAACGTCTTTCTTTCCGTTCCAATCCGTGGCAAGTCCACTAAATCCTATTTGTAGCAACAACTAAATCTCGTCACCGCAGTTGGAGGTCCTCGACACGAATCCCTGCGGAGAGGTACTTCCGTTTTCGTGGGAGTGGCAGGAGGTCAGTTTCCGGAGACGACGCACAAAAGCGCTGCAAAGCAGCCTCCAGTGCTTAACGTCTGCCCTGAGTCGAAGCACGTGTTCTGTAGGACTCGAGGGGACAATAGGGGGATGGACTGACTGGCTACGAGTCAGCTCGGGGCGGAGACGTTGACAAGTGCTTGTTCTCTTGTTCCTCGGGTCAAGCGTAGAAATTCGTCCGTAAACGATGATAATCAGGGTGAAAGGGTACCCCGGGACAAGGCACCCGAATGTGCCCCCCACCCCCACCCCAAGCCAAATGACTTTGTCCCTTTGTGTATAGATATTTACTGATCAAATATCATTATTAATCAATGAACCGTGATTCTGCCGCTTCGTCTTTTTCTTTCGTTTCAGGCGGAGACATGTTGAGAAGACCTTCCAAGGCATTACGTCAATTATGTTTTTTTTGTTGTTTTTTTAGTATTGTAAACAATTGAATTTTATTTTAATCTTTATTTCTATGACAAAACTGGTATATTTTACATTATAATTTATTTCTCTTATTTAAGTATCGTTTGTAAATATGTTTATATTAATTATATATATTCGTGTCCTGACCGTTGGTTTCCCGAGGTTCCCAACGGTGCTCATTTAATTGGTAATACTTAAAAGATATTTTACAACTAAATAAAACAATATTAAAGATGCACTAAAGGATATAAATAATAATAATAATTACGATACAAATCACAAGTAAATAAAATTACAATCATTTTAAGTTCAAAACAAAGATTCCAAAAAAATTAAAACTGCAACTATCCGTTTAATGAGAGTGAATACCAGGGCACTGTATGCGCACAGCCCACAGCTCTATTTAAGGGGAATTTTACAGGCGTACAGGCAACAAAAAGCCTCGCCAAACATTTGTACATAAATAATATTTGTAAATAAAGCGCCCTGTTGAAATGATTATTAATCTCGCTTTTAACTTTCCTCGCGTTTTCTATACTAAAAAATGATTTCGGTGTTTCATTTCTGTCTCCAATTTAAACCAAAATTAACTGATCCTACAAGTCGCTTAAACGCTATATTAGATCAATTCTTTACCTGCAATTCTAAACGCTGCAAAAAATTTCAAGTCTCTACGTGTGATGGGCCAACTTGAAAATTTCCAAAAAGAACCGTAAAAGTATAGAAAATACAAAAAAATATCTCTTTTTACAAATTCAAGTTGGCCCATCACACGTAGAGACTTGAAATTTTTTGCAGCGTTTAGAATTGCAGGTAAAGATTTGATGACCGGAAAAACAGTTGAACATTTTTGTGTTAAATTACAAATTTGTCGAAATTCTATTAAATAATATTTTTATCTTATCTTGGAGTTTGCTGAAATTTTTTTGAATCCGCCTCTGCCTTTAGGGCCCTTGATCGGAATTGATGGGATGGTTGGTCCTTTGCTTCCTTCCGGAGAGTAAATTAGTTTATTGTCCTCCACGTGGTCATTTGCAGTTTGTACTGCTTTTTTGACAATAAAGTTTATTTATTTAATCATAATCGTATACAATAATGTGCGCAAATGTCCCCTAAATGATTTCTCGTTCCTTTTCTGCTCAACCGGAAGGAAGGAAGGATGGAACAAATCACACAAATGAAGTATCAAAGTACTTCAGAGCATTAAAGGGTTTAAGCGTCTATCCGAGTTGCTATTATGTCATTGTAGACGAGCTCCTTTGCGAGATGACAGCATTTAAAAGTTGCACCAAGAAAAGTCGCTAATAGACTCGTTTATTTTAAAACGATGTACTTTAACTTGAAACCACTGACGCGTCTGGTGACTAAGAAGCGATATTAGCAGGGAATAGTACATGTGTTACGTAATGCTCTATTGCATCATTATATTCATAACTGTTGCGATAATAATAATAATAATAATAATAATAATAATATATTAGTGTGCTAGTCAGCAATGCTCGGTGGCAGATAGAAAATAATACGAAGTTAAAAAACAAATCATCAATATCTATAAAAATATATATAAAATACACACACACAAACGGAATAAAATGCTTAGAAAATTATTACGCATGGTTACAACGAGAGAGAAATTAGATTTAATGCATATTAATTATCTGCATGAGACTCATATGTGGGTATATTCACATACACACACAAACACACTTACAGAAACACACTCATACGTACAAACACGCTCAATATACACACACACGTCATTCCTCCTCCTATACCCTTAGCGTGAAAGTAATTGCTATAACATAAATAAAAGAAATTAATAACTATAAAAAATAAAACCAAAACAGGGTTGCTGTGAACAATCATGTACACTTCATTTTCTATACTCTTAGACTCCAATCACCTCACTGCGCTTCACATACGATCCTATTTGAACGAAGCAAGAAGTCGGAAGCATTTTACTGTTTTTGGTAAGTTCGAAAGTGATGTCCTGATTATATTGTTAATGCTAAATACGAAGCCGAGTGAAACTTGCATACAGTTAGATTATAAGGGGGAAAGTAGTATGAGTCATATGACTCAGGTAAATAAAATAGTCTTGGGTTAGATATAGGAAATAGGTTAGATTCAATTTTACGTGCGATTTAATCCATACTCTGTACTTATATATAAATGCGTAACCCGAAATCCAACGTCTCTTGTCTGTTTGTTACTTAATCACGATCGTGATGAAATTCAGCAAGGAGATAATGAAGATGTCCAGGATGAACATAGAATAACTTTCATTTTTTAAATGCGTGAAAAGAAAGATAGGAAATTATTTTCACCATAAATGACCATGAAATCGAAAAAAACAAAAACATATTCGTTTAGACTGCCTAAACAGTTAGAGGTAGATGACATCTATGAGTGGCAATATTGTTTGCCTCAAAGAGATCTACAACTAAGTCCGCAAAAGCATATGTCTATCTACAAATGTTTACCTACATTATTGAATAAACTTTATTAAAAATCGGAGTGTTAAAATACTTTAAGAGAGTTACTTAAGAAGGGAAAAAAAATCAATCATAATCAAATTTAAAGGATTATTTGCTTTATGCATTTAACAAAGATAAATCGTAAAATTTCGACGTGATAGTTTGGATTTTAAAATAATGTTAATGAAATGGTGCAGCCACGTCATGCGTCGGAAGCGAATGTTCGATCGACGCGGATCCCGCGAGAGATGGTGTAGTGGAGTAAACAGTCAATTTTTGTATTAAATTAGTATTATTATAAATTTGAACAATTAGGATATTGAATGTGTTTTAAAAAACCAGCAAGTAAAAGTTTTTTGATCTTACAATATAGATAAATTTTATTTTTTCACGAGTAAAAGAAGATTAGTCTAAGAAAAATCCAACGCTAGGTAATCACAGAATATTATAGATTGTTATTTTAATGTGAAAACGTAAAACTTACTTCCTGTTTTCGCATTCATACACTTTGCACTCCCCTGCTAACCAGAAGGTACTCGAAGTCCGGACAACAAAACTACAAGAAGAACAGGGGGGGGGGAGCAGAAGAACAGGGAGAAAAGTGTTCGTCAAGAAGGTCGAAGCCGCCGTCCGGTGGACGTAGGGGGGCGATGCGGCTACTGGTCAACTTCTGTGATGATGCCGACACTTCGGTGCCCCCACATTCCTCAGGGATCCATTAAGCTCCGCCAGGCAGTGTCACGCTTTCGAAATTGCTTTTTAACGTTCGAAGAACACCCGTGTACTCAAGGATTCAGTTATGTTCTCGGAATTATGAGGAGAACTATTTATTAACCAATTTTTCCAATTCCCATCAACTTGAGTTAAACGTGATTTTTCGATTTTTCTCCATTTCATACGAAACAATTACGTCGGTTTTTTATGAAAACGTTATTATTTCAAATACCCATAATCCAATTTCTGTATACTGTGGCCTTAGGGCATCCCTTCCCTCAGATAATGTAAAGAGATGTATAGTCTTAGCGTTCAGACGTCCTCCCGACCCACTCCCCGGGCCGACCGGCGATCAACAACGACTCACCTACTAGGTTCTGTCACACAGTACTGGATTGTTTTTATTTTTTATTTTTTTTCAAATCTACATAGAAGTTCTAACGAAAATGATTCCTAACGCTTCATATCAAAATACTTCATTTCCAAAGTCTCAAAATCGCTCAACACTAATGACGCAATTTATGAATAGCTCCTGAAGGTATGTCGCGTAAGGTAGGAAAGTCTTTACATCATTGGGTTGCTATCCTCCTTTGCTATATAGTTTAGTAATTATTTTTACGTCAAGGTTATAGGAGGAGTAATGGTATATGTGTGTATATTGAAGCGTGCTTGTACGTATGAGTGTGTGTCTGTATCTGTTTGTAAGTGAAAATGTGTTTCTGAACGTATATGAATATAAACACATATGGACCTAATTTGTTTTTTTAATTTATTGGGTGTACTATCCTTTTCGCTTATTCTGTACTAATTTTTTAGGCATTTTATTATGTGTGTGTGGATTTTATAGATATTTGGACGAAGATTTTTTTATTTCACATTATCGTATTATGTATATTATTATTATTATTATTATTATTATTGTGTCTTCTTATTATGACTATTATGTTTTCCATCTACCACCGAGAATTACTCACTTGCAGATTCTTCTTCCATATTCCATTAGCAACACAGGGAGTCCATTATTTTTATCTACCGGACTCTGTTTGCTGCTGTTTCCATTACAGCAAAATTCTATCCTCCGTGTACTCCTTCAACACCATTCGTTCTTCTCCACTTCATTTTTGCCCCCTTCCTCGGCGTCTGGAGCCTTTTGAGGATTCCACTGAAGTGCACAGCAAGTTAACTTTTCTAAGGGTATGCCCTATCCCTTTCTCTTTTTTATTTCAATATTTATGTGCCCCTGGTTTGTGGTACGCATACGGTTTTCGTTGCTGATAACATTTGACCACCATATCTGCAGGAAATAACGCAGGCATTTATTTATGAATATCTGGAGTTTCCTTTTGGGGTCTTCTGTAGTAAGCCAAGTTTCACAGCCATACAGTAAAACGGATTTCACGCGTGAGTTAGAGATTGAGAATGCCCCTCTTGCTTTTTGTATTCTGATGTTGATATCCTTTCTGGTAGTACCACCATCCGTATCTATAACATTCATCGGGTAGAGTTATTTGATGTTCTTCTATATATAGAGGGGCGTTTGGTTTACCATTTAATCTGACTTCTTTCGTTTTTTGCACATTTACTTTTAGATCTACTTTTGCAGATTCATTTTGTAGATCGGCCAATTTTTCCTCCATGTGTTTGTGTGAATGAGAAAGGAGACACACATCGTCTGCGTATATACTAGAGTATTCTAGAGAATCAGTCAAGTTCCAAGTTATACCTCTTTTGCCTCTGCTGGTAATATTTTTCATTACATCAGCCCTGACAACTAAAAATAGAAGAGGAGACAGTAGGCACCCCTGTCTAACTCCCGATGATGTTGGAAATTTATTTCAAAGTTTCCCGTTGTCAAGTACTTGACAAGTATGTTGATTATACATTTTCTTTATTAAGTTGATGAACTTATTCGGTAGGTCTCTTGTTCTTAGCGCCTACCATATCTGGTGCCTGTACACAGAATCAAAGGTTTTATCATAATCAATAAAAGTCATATGCAAAGGCGAATTCCACTCAACTGATTGCTCGATTATTATGCGTAATGTGCGTATATGATCAATGCATGACCTGTTTTTACGGAAGCCAGCGTGTTCTCTTCGAAGGGACGTTTCTAGAACCTGATACATATGTTTCAGTATAATTTTACTGAACACTTTCCAAACTACGCTGAGAATCGTAATACCCCTCCAGTTCCAGCACTCCCTCATATCACCCTCTTTTGGTATTTTCATCACAATTCCCTCTTCCAATTTTCCTGTGGATATTGTTCTTCAACCCATATTTGGCGGAATAATGCTGTAAGTAACTGATCAGAAGAGGCTATGTCCACTTTCAAAATATCAGCCGGAATTCCGTCGTTTCCCGGGGTTTTCCCATTTTTCATTTCCTTCAGAGCAGCAATAATCTCTCTTCGGGTTGGTGCACTCGTATCAATATCCAAATTCATGACTGTCACATTCTCTGAGCACTCAGTGGTAGTGCAGCTATTTTCATATTCTGTTCCTCAAAATGCTCTTTCCATCTTTCCAATTGTTCTTCCAACATACACACAGCTTTAACAAATTTGTCATTTATGGGCACTTTGTGGAATCTTCTCTTGCCTGATAGTTTGCGGATAATCTGATATAGCTCTTTCAGATCGTTCTCTTGTGCTGCTCCTTGTGCCTCCTCCGCCAGGTTCGCCATTTGCTGCCTCTGGTCTCTTCTTGCTTTCATTTCACCATTTTATCTAGATCTCGATATTGTTGAGATAGTAACTTTTGTGTATCTTTATTCATACAGTTGTTCACTGAACCTTTAACTTTCTTCCTTTCTTGTACGGTATTCCATGTGTCTGCTGACATCCAGTCTTTTGGGTCTCTCGTCCTGTAGCCCAAGCATTTCTCTCCAGTCACATTGAAAATGTCTTAAATGTTTTTCCATTTACCTTCAACATTCGGAACTTTTTTTATGGCCTCTTTGCTCTCTATATTTTCTCTAAGTTTCCCAATAGATTTCCTCTTCCGTTCTGGGTCCTTCAACTTTTCAATGAAATATGTTCTCTTTCTCTGTTCAGGTTTCTTGCTAGCTATAGTCTTCACTGCGATGTTATCGGTTATCAAATGATGGTCACTGTTTGTGTCACCTCCTATGCGATTTCTGACATCTAGGAGCGACTTATTAAATTTTGAGTTGATGCATACGTGATCAATCTGGTTTTGCGTTTGCTTGTCTGGTGACACCCACGTAACAATATGACAAACTTTGTGTGGGAACAGGGTACCTCCTATTTTAAGACCAGGTTTACCACAACACTCTACCAGCAGCTCACCATTCTCATTTCTCTCTCCAATCCCATGTTTACCCATGATATGTTCAATGTTTCTGTTATTTACACCTACTTCAGCATTAAAGTCCCCCATCAATACCACTAAGTCACTCTTCTTTATCTTTAACAAGATTTCATCCAGTTTATCATAAAATTGTCGTTTTGTTTCAAATCCTGCTTCTTCAGTAGGAGTATAACACTGAATAAACGAGAGTTTCCGCAACCTGCAGTTAAATCTTGTGGTAATTATACGCTCCGATACAGGGGACCAGTTTAGGAGTACCTCATTGAACCTTTTACTAAGTAGTAGTTCAACTCCAGCCTGGTGAATATAGTCTGCTCGTGCCATATGGAAATATAGTTCTGATTTCTCCGTATTGATTCCATCGAAATTCACTTACACCCAGAAGCTCCAGACGATAGTTTTCCATTTCTTTTGGCAATTGTGCAGGTTTACCAACCTGGTACAAAATTCGAACGTTCCACTGGCCAAATCGTATACCTTTTCCTTTGCCAATATTCGTCCGGCTCTTTCTATTTGACTCTTTGAAAACACATATAATTTCGGGTTTCCATGAGTTATTAACCCAAAGGTCCCTAGTCTGGCGAAGGGACTTCTGCCTTAAGACTTCGGATTGCCTTTTGCCGTTCTGGCGATGTCCAAGCATTTCCTCTCACGAGGGGTAATCCCGCCCAAACGCCGACAACAGAGCCTCGTTTGTAGTAATAGGGTCCACCACGGAAAGGTGAGATTGATAATTGGGGAGGAGATTGTTGGCTTTACTTCTCTCCCCCTTGGTTCCCTCACTTGCAGATTAATAAATTATTATTATTATTAAGTCTTTTTTGCTCGGTTGAGCCGATACTTGGGTCACGACATAATAAAAACGTAAGCTCGGGAAAGTTCTCCATACAAGCCCATAGTAATCTTAAGTCAAATAATTCAAAATGTTGGGCTGTAAGAGCATACAAATTCCTGGCCACTAGATAGAGAATGATTCAAGCTGTCACCTGAAACACTTTTGCGGAGAACGACGTAAGCCTAGTCACTCTCAGTGTCGGATCTAGACCGTAATTAAGGGGGAGGGAGCTAACCGGAGAGCGTTTTTGTTTAAAAATTATGGTTTTACAATACAAATATTATAAATATTACCTTTAATGAAATCCATCAAATAAATAATTAATAATCTGATATTATTAATAACAATAATTTATTAAAGTTATTAATATGGTATTATTAATTTTATTAATCTGATTTTATTAATAACAATAACAATTACTCATCTGGTAACACTTTTACAAAGTATTCCATGTATCAACTTCAATTTTATCTGTTAAGAGTTGAGGTCCAATGGGATGGGGGCTATAAACCCCTGAGATCCACCATATTCTGAAGGATATAATACCTTCTCTTAGAAATGAAATACCGGATAAAAGTAGTTTAGGTCATTTCCTGTTTTCACTGATTTTGAGTGCAGGCGAAATGTTGTGGGGGGGGGGNCGCCATTTGTCACCGGGCGAGAGGCCATTACTGCGCATCGCGTCCGCCACCAGCGCGTGCCGCCCCGCCCTCTCACTCCGACCGCCTCGGGGCTTCCCCCTCCCGCATAACTGACGAAAGGTGAAGGCAGATCGAAGGCTGGAAGCAGAATCGCGTTTAGAGTGGGATCGGTACAATCGAAAATGTGGATTATATCAGAAATCATCGTACTAGACAGAATGATCCCAAATTCGTGTAAGGGTTGATTCAGGACACTGACAATGATTTTTGTTATTTTTCTTTATTTGAAGTATTTGTAAATAGGAAATGTAGCTTAGTGCTATTGAAGCTTATATATCGTGGAGCGGTAGGAGTTAGGAGGTGGGTGGTAGGGGGCTATTGTTAGTAGATGGGTCGGTTACTAGGAGTAGAGTTAGTGACAGAGTTATTGATACTACGAGGAGGATAGTAGAAGAAGAAGTGTTTGCTTTTCATTAGACACAACTAAATGAACTGGGACATTGAAGAGAAGAGCGACAACTTTATTTAATGGCCCCACCGGGAATTGAACCCGGAATGACTTGGTGATGAGCAAGCACGCCAACACCATAGAGGGGGCTAATCATTTATTGTATGGGCACAAGTGACGCGGAGAGGCGTCTTGTTTACGCGACTTTACTTGACTCAGATGAGAATCTCGTTGCTCGAGTGAATATGCGTAGCTGCTGCACGTGTGCGTGAAATATCACCTGCCATCTTTGAATGTGTAAACGCGCCATTCG
>NNCF01126945.1:1472406-1487947 GCA_002313205.1 Laupala kohalensis
CTTAGTTAACGCAGTTAGTCCACGTATTTCCCGTTATGTATATGTTGCAAACGTTTACTCCCATTTACGTTACGGCATTACCTTCTGGGGTAATTCCGGTCAGAGTATTCAAACTTTCAGAATTCAGAAGAGGATAGTTCGGATAATTTGTAAATCTCACCCCCGAAACTCTTGTAAACCTTTATTCAAGGAATTAAATATCTTAACACTTCCCTGCATTTATATTTATGAAACAGTCGTGTTTGTTAAGACCGAATTACTGAAGTGCCACTCTTTCTTCATACGAAACAGTCTCGTTCACGAACACAATACTCGCAATAGTAATAATATTCATTGGCCTAGAGTGTCAACCACTCTTTGCCAAAAAGGACCGCTTCATTCGGGAATCGTTCTATATAATTCCCTGCCCAAGAATATAAAAGACATTATGAAATTGAATGTCTTCAAATCTGCGGTTAAAAACTTCGTCATGCACCAGTGCTTCTACACTGTAAAAGAATTTATTTATTTTAATAAAAGTTAAATCCGTCTTGTACTTTAGCACGCCATTGCTGTAGCACTTTTTAAATAACTTATAACAATTTCAAAAACTATTTTCTTGCATGATTGTGTTGCCGTATGGCTCATATTAATTTAGTTTTATGTGTACTCAACTTTGGCACGGTTGTNAGTTTTATGTGTACTTTGGCACGGTTGTGTATATTAATTCTGTAGCCCCATCCTGGCCCGGGTTTTGCTCCGTACTTCCTTCGGGTAGCGGCGGATTTCTTATACAGGTTCTCTAGGCTTTGTCTAGGGGCGTGTTCATTGTAACAATAAATCGTGAATTTAGTTTTTTTAAAACTCTTATGATTTTTAAACACTATACTCAGAATAATCTATAGTCCGATAATAACTTGTACATGTAAATTTACAAACATATTTGCGTTAAATTACAAACATATTGACGTTATATATGTATTATAACTCGCTGCTTACTTTTTATCTTATCTAGGAACTTTTGCTGAAATTTTTGAATCCTTTTGCCTGTGCCTTAGGGCCCTTGATCGGAATTGATGGAATACGTCCCTTGCTTGCTTCCGGAGAGTAAATTAGTTTATTGTCCTCCACGTGTTCATACGCAGTTTGTACTGTTTTTTTGAGAATAAATTTATTTATTTATTTATTTATTACTTCACGATTACAAAACTTTCTACATACTACGTATAAGAGAAAGTAAAAGTGAAAACCAAAGAATGAACGAGAATAACTATGAGCTTCGTGTATTTCTGTGTAAAGCGTATTTTCCTTCGGCCTGGATTTAGAATGATTCGTAATTACGTAATACAAGCGAGTATACAAGCATTTTGAAATGAACAAATGCATACAAAGCAGGGGCAGATTTAGGAACAATTAGGGTCTCCTCAAATGAGTGAAAAATTAAAATTTTATTCTAAGAAAAGAAATTATGTTTGGTACGCAGGTACGTTCTGGCAGTCCATATTAAAAATATATTATTTTAGGATACAGTAAAATGCCTTGAATTTACATCATTTCACTCCAAGTTTCCCAAATCGTTTGAGACGTCTCGGAGACTTGACTCGAAGAATGATTTTATTATTACTAAATTCCCAAAACAAAGGTTTATACGAATATCGGGGGTTAGATTCTCTAATTACTCCTTTTTCATTCACAAATAGAAGCAATTAAAAATATTATCTACGTCGATATAGCAACGATAGGCAGGTGGGACGGGGGCAGGTCTCCCAGGCAGGTCATCATTTTTACAATTTCTTCAGTGAACATTTGTTCATTAATTAATAACATGAAATAAACAGTTGAAAAAAATATATGTAATGACGTGTTTGGTCGAGAAGTTGGGACTGACAACCGAAGTAAATTTCTCGGTACGTGTTAAACGATTATCAACAAGCATTATTCTCCGAATTTCAGTGACCCAAGAAAGAAGCAATATCTAAATTTCATCTGTGAACATCTGAAGGTTCGGTGTGCAGTACCAAGGGAGGGAGGGGGTGGCGTGGCGCCAGGGGCGGACGACCGAGGACCCGCCCACTTCCTTGGTAGGAGCCGCTAAGGAAGGGAATTTACCTCCACCCTCCCTTCCCTTCCCTTCCCGACCCGGCGACTGCTGCCATCACGCGGTAATGAGATGAACTATGAACCACAAGATACACACATGGCTTCTAGGAGGGTGGCTGAGAAAAGGAAGGATTCGACAGGGATGTCCCCCCACCCTCCTTAAACAACACTTCTTTGCTTTTTGTTTGTAAATATCTTACATAGTTTATAATAATAAATATAAGTGAATGAATAATACAGTAATCATATAAGATTCGGCAAAATGAGATGGACTAAGGGCCACAAGAACCACACAATGGCTACAAGAGTGACGGGGAAAGTATTTCATAATTTTATAAACTAAGATTAAAAAGAATTATTTTCTTCAACTAGTAAATATTTTTGAGACTCCTCGAAATTATATTTTTATACTCCCCAATCCACATTTTCAGACGCAGTTTACGTCGTAATCCACCTTTCGGATTAGACGCGTTGCCGATGGGCAAATTTGGGGAAGGGACGGTGGGACGGGGGTGGGGGGAACAGGGAGAGGAGAGTAGCACGCCTCCTGCCACTAAAAATAATGAGAGCGAAGGAGTCCGATACTGGAAGGGACGAACTTGTGTGAAGTACACCCCATAGAAGGGTGTCGCGTCCCTTTCTGTATCCGTAGTTTGTAGTGATCGATCAGCACTCTGTAGAGGTGGTCACTCGAGTTAGGCGGACCAATAGCGATTCTCATATTGTGATCACATGATGGTGGTCGTGTGAACTTTGGATTGTGAGGACATTTCCACACCACAGTTGCTTGCGCATCGACAATATATGATTTTCAAATACTCTCTTTTTTAGTTTTGTTTTAAGAAATATATATAAAAAATGATCATGCTTTTTAAATATATTCCTGTTATTTTGTTATAAAATTATTTGTTCCAATCTCGAAAAAGTCTTGATTGTTAAATATTCCTATAAAGATTGTCTTATTGAAAAATCGCTTATACTTGAATTGACACACAGAGAGCTATTTTAAGCTGGATTAAAATATATTAAATATGAATAAATACATTAATTCTTCTTTTTTTATATTTTAAGAAGACGAGGCTCAAAAATACGAAAGTTTTTAAATTTTGAAGTATAGTTTCACATTGGAAAATCACGTATTATAGAACTCACGCTAGTGTCGTCTGGACTAAAAACATAAATTTTATTAAATTTATTTATTCTATACCGTTTTTATTAATGATAATTACGAGGCTGGAAGTAAACGTGATTTTAAGATATTCATTTAGGGATTTTTATTCTGAAATTACATATATTTGAACTCATACATGGAACACTAGTGTCACCTGGAAAAAAGTTATTGCTAATCCAAGTTTTAATACATTCTAATTTTCTATAATTAAATATCTGTTTTAGGTTCCAAAAGGAACTCGATACGAAATTCCTCATTTATAGTATCGTGATGATAAATAACTATAATTGAATTAACATAATTGTCACCAAGACAGAAGCATTTTATTTACATTTGATATCTTATTAATTTCATTAATTTTACTATTTTATGATTTGAAAATAATTGACGCTCTAAAATGAATTTAAAACACTTTATTAGTTCCATGTTTTAATTATCGTATAACTAAGGTTTTAGAAAGAAGTCCCTTTGGACCTTTAGTATAACGAATTAACACGGTTAGCGCCAATGTCGCAAGAAGAAGAAAATATAAGATGAATCTTGTTGGATTCATTCATACTACTTTGTAAGAAATGAAAATAAATTCCAGAATTGGAAAAATTGATTTAAAAATATTAGTTTATATTGAAGAATAACATATAAATTCGAATCGACACGCGGAGCGTTGTGTCGCGTAGACGATAAGATTGAAATCTTATTAAATTAATTTACTGTATTTTGTTAAAAGTAAAGGTTTATTCAAATCTCATCATAATTTTAATATATCTGATTTATAGTTTTGTCTTAAAATTTTTTGTATATTCAAATAGATACGTGGATACGTATTAGGGCCTATGTGAAATGGGTATTGAGGTATTAGTATTTGACATTGCGTTACTTTAATTATTATTAAATTACTTATTTTATTTGCTTTAGTACATCACTTAAATGAAACGTTTGTTTAAGAAGGTTTTTTGTGGACCATTTTATTCTGCATTGCAGTTGAACTTCTTAAGTTCTTGATTTATCCCAATTCAAGGAATTATTACAATATTGTTCTTTTAATAAACTTATTATTATTATATTAATCTGTTGGTTACAACTTGAGGAATATGAGTTGGTGTTACACATTTTAAATTAAATACTTTTTCGTCCTTAATGTGAATCTTGTGACCTGTTGTTGTTTTCTTTTGTTCTGTCATCCACACATACAGTGCTAAGACATTTTTCTCACTCATCTCCAATTTAGTCACACTTTTACCAAACACAATATCGAAAAGTTTGCTGTTTGTACACTCGTTGATGCGTTTCTTGACACACTGGCACAATTTAGGACACTGATATCCCGTTAAATCGATAATTTCCTTCCCTTTCTTATCCGCTATATAGGGTAGTATCAAGCTTATTTTTTGCAAACCTTTCAAATAGATCTCTTTTTTTGTCTTCAATTCATTGTTGATAATATTCCACAAACGCAACACCCTATGGGTGTACTTCAGAGACATTCGTCCCTTCCTGTATCCGTAATTTGTAGTGATCGATCAGTACTTTGTAGAGGTGGTCAGTCGAGTTAGGCGGACCTGTGAGGGCGGACCAATAGCAATTCGATATTGTGATGACATGATGGTGGTCGTATGAACTTTGGATTCTGAGGACATTTCCTTCCTGCATCCGTACTTCGATCGACCAACATCCAACACCTCTCTCATAAGGACTGCCCAAGGGGACATATACCCTTTATTATTATTATTATTATTATATAGTTTATACTGTATGTACGAGCTCTGTTGTATTGTCTTACAAACCTAATTTACACTTGCATCTAAGTAATACATAGATACATTTGTAACTTGGTGATTTAAAGACTATATTTCTTGTCTTCTTTCTGCATTCGTTGGGTTTATTGTGCATATTTAGGACTTTCATGCGTATATTCGAAGTACTATTTTTGAACTTTGCCATTTTGTAGTGCATATTTACCCGAGCCCTGATAATTACACCTGAACTTGATTTTATAGGGATATTTCAATTTTAATTCTCCTTGATAAATTGAAAGGCGTTTCTATGTTGCTCATTGTTTTATTGGTATAAAGNTTAGAACTCCATTTATCATTGAAAATATGGAGCAAATCAATGCAATTTTTAAAGGTATTTTATGTTTCTTAAAGCAAACTTTTTACTATAACTTATGCGAATTAATGGCCTACGTATCAAACATATTTTTTAAACAAAATTAAGGAAATTTCTTTTGATTTCTTTCACTTGTATTTGCTGAGTGTCTAGTGCCACGTATCACAGCCTCGCCATTGATCCAAATTCGCCTCTGATCTTAATAATAAAATTTTACTTATTCGACAGTTGTGATATCTCGCAGCGAACTAAACAATACGCGAGCTGATGTCTAAAAAAAGTAAAATAAATTCATTTCATTTTTCCTTCTATTTTCGGACACATGAAACAGTCCCAGGTATCAATAGAGGACTTACCCATCCAAATCCGAAACAAAATTCTAAACGGGTCTCATAATTTAATACTTTCTTCTAACAGTTCGTCAAATGCCCAATAGGTGGCAGCACTAACCAAATTCTATTGTGATCGACGTGAAGAACGACGTATTCAAAAGTTAGCGAGGAAACGAAACAGCGAAAAAAAGAACCTTCCAAATTTAAATAAGTTTATGATAAACTACCTAGCGTTTCCACACCAACATCACAAAAGAAAGTATTCAATTCAGGAAAAAACCCTTCTGTATTCCGTAATTTTCTTCCATGAAAAGAAAACAACAGATATTCCACGATTCACGGATCGAATAATCGCTTAAAATCCTGTTAAAACCTTCCTGCCGTACCAACAATTCTATAAAATAAGAAATGTAATAAGGTATAATACACGGAAATAATAAAAATATTTAAAATCATACCCTTGATTCTTTTTTTAAAAAATAATACTTGATTACATTATAAATTTTAATAACCTCCTTTCAGGTAATTAATCACTATATTAAACACTATAAATTAAATTGAAATTTTAATCTTAATAAACTAATAATGAGATATGTAATTAATTTGAATACAACTTCATTAATTTAAAAATAATTCATATAAATTCTACTACTATTAACGTCCATTATGTAATCTAATTAAATATTTAAAAACTTATGACCTTTCCTTGGACAAATAATATTTTTATTTTTTGTTCACAACTCACAAAAAATAAAAATATCGTTCACCCAAAAAAAGGTTGTAAATTTTTAACTATTTATTTAATTAACATAAACTTAAGACATATTTTTTGTGACAAATTCTTGACATAATATTGTCATTCTTGGTTTAGGCCTATTCCTTCATTATTTTGTTAAGAATGAATTTCCTTTTCCAAAATACTACACAGAATGATACGAAATTGCTTTTTAAGAAATAATTAATTCCATGCTTTCTTATTCTCATTACTTAAATATAATTTTTTCCCCTTAATACACCGTTATTAAAGTTTCTCCAAAAATTGAAATGAAAAACATACCAGCCTAATTGTTGAAAATCTAACAATATTTTTTAATTAAAAAAAAATGCAATTACCTCCAATTTAATCTGACTACCTATTGAATTGGTACTATTTGTACAGCAATGTCTAGAGCTTATCACTCAATACCATTCATAATGCACAAGCAAAACACAAGCAGCTTATCCATATAGACAACCTAGGTGGTTGCCTAGGGTGAAAAAGTGTGCGGGCGGAATAGCATGAGATTTGTATTTTGACATACGGTTTTTCAATATTATGAAGGAGGCGAGCCATAGTTACCACTTGTAAATACATTAGTGAAATTTCCACTTTTTGCCAAGGTAACAACTTCATTTGCTTCAGAACATTTATTTGACAGCGTGGTTCTGGTGTAGGAAATTTCTGGCATGAAAATGCATTGAAAACATGTTCTGAAGCAAATGAAGTTGTTACCTTGGCAAAAAGTGATAATTTCATAAACGTATTTTCAATATTAACCAAAATGTACATGCGCCACCACCTCACAATTTTAGAAGAGAAGTGGGAGGTTATTAAGAGTATTCTTATTAAAGTAAAAAAGAAATAAAATTTATTTAATTTGGCATCCCTCTAATTTTTTTCATTTAATGCAGCGCTGTCCAACTGGCAACACGCAAGTTATAGTACATTTTACATTAAATTTTTCATCAAACATTGGGGCACGACTTAGCATTGTAAGTCTATGGTGTCAGAATTAAAATTTGACGCGACATGTCTGGAGAGAGGAAAATATAACTGTTTGGGGTTACTCAGTCGTACATTACAATATGAAAACATTTATTTATTTATTTATTTATTTATTCTCCACCCAAAAGCAATACATCATCTCACATAGTAGAAAAAATTAATGCTTCCCTCGAGAGGTAACTCGTACCTGTGTGTGGGTAGGTGAGCCCATGTCTAGAATATAAGGAGCTTGAGCATAATACACAGTTCACACAGTACATCAGAAGTATTCAAAAATAATTCACCAAAATAGATATACACACAGAATAAAAAATGTCAAAATATCAAAGCATAAAATAGTCATTGCGTACAAAATTGAGTGTGAAACAGTCCCAACGCTCCTGGATATAAATTTTTTTAACCTTTAAAGCACATGTTAAAAATGTAGCAGTATATATTAATAGAATATTGATTCTAGAGATGTCTTATATAGGGTTAATCCATTTTTTGCCGTAACTAAATCTATTATTTTGTTTATTTCAATTTTTAGGAGCCGATCTTGTAGTATCTTTTTCTTGTTTCCCTTAGTTCCCTCTAATGTTCTATAATTCTGATTTGGTAATAAATTGCATACCTTCGTAGCTGTGAGGTGGCTAGATCTTTTGTAAATAGTCTTGGAGACCTGTGGTAGAGGCAAAGGCTTATTCCTTGTTTTTGAATGTGAGCAAAGATGTTTTCTATTAAGGTCTTCATAGAATTGTAATAATGAGAGAAGGCAAAAGTTTCTCCTTGTATCTAATTGCCCCGTATCAATTTCCCCTATCTTTTTATGAAAAGATTGAATAGTTCTTATTAGTGGCCCAATAATATTTTGGTACGCACCACCCGAAGCTATCAAACCATATGAGGCTCTACTATAAACAAAGGCAAAGTAGATTTTTCTCATTGTTTGTGCTGTAAGATGTCTCAATTTGTAAAAGATGCAGTGGTAGAATCCTACTTTTTATATGGTAGTCTAGTAGTAATTATAATACTAAATATTCAAAACACTTTTTTCAAATAAATTAATATACTATATTTTTCCAGCTAAAAATAAAATAAATTTGGCGATGATACTCAAAATGATGGGTTACAAATAAATAAATAAATAAATAAATAAATACGACCCGTTAGTTTTATTTGTCAGGGAACATTTTCCCAAACCCCAACCCGTGCAGGCCCGATCGCTCTAAAGTGAATTGAAAATGGCCCACGAGCGTTGTCCTACACTATTTAACAAGCAAAAAATAAGATGTTTTTTTTTCTCAACTACTGATTTTGATTAAATTCACAGTATAGAGGTGATTTAGGAAGATAATGCTATTTGACTTGGTCTCATTTCACAGCAGGATTGTTTAAGTATTTTTTTAATATAAGAAAGTGCCTTACGGTGCAATCAGCAAAAGAAAGTTAATGAGGGAGGAGTCTAATGAGCACGTGATATAGTCGAGGAGGAGCCAATGTCAGTATTTGCTAGATTCCTCTCGTTGTAGATACATGGGCATTTAAATCGGCCCGTTCAATGGAAGAAAAATCAGAAAATAACCCGCAATCTAAGGCATGTTGGACCACAGATTATAGAAGGTAACACGATCTGCATGTCAGACAATGGTGTTATAGTGTGTGCAGAAACCTAGCCAGCCCTGGGAATTAAAGACCTACTTTGGTATTTGATTGAATTCTACCTCACCGACTGTACTCAAGAAAGGAGCTAAAATAAGGAGTTCTATATGCAATAAGTTCGTATACTTATTACCATTCAAAAGATTCTCGAAATGAAATACATTTGAATTTTCTGACATAAGTTCTCGATACAAAATAAATGTACGAAAGGAAAATGATAAAAGTAAAAATGACTTTAATATTTCATATTAATGTGTTTCAAGTCAAAATCTAAAAAAAATTAGATTTATCAATGTCAAGAAATAGCAGCTTTGAGCAAGCCTATAGTAGTAACATAGTTCCTTCAGTTATACTTTCTGAAATTAGAGATGATTGTTGATGATCTTTCCTTTGTTGAATCTTACTGAAAAGAGTGAATTCTACTGCTAAATAATTAAATAAATATAAAATTTATTTGTAAATTTAATATGTGTTACATTGGTTTGATCATCAATAGATGGAGAAATTTTAAATTCATGAAACTCGGTAACAGAATTTCTTCCATACTTCTACAGTCAAGTATTTCTCTCACCCTTGCACAACTAACCAACACCATTACAAAATTTATAAAATAAACTTACATACTACATACCCACAAACAAACCAAGTTAAATAAAAGCTTGTAAAAAGAAAAACCATATCAGTAGCATAGAAGAAAATGCCACACAATTATTTCCCAAGTTAAAGCAAAGTACTTTTGCCTTCAATTCTTTGTAACACAAAAATATGAGGAAGGCTCGGTTCTTGCAAGTTCAGCATCCCCCCCCCCCACTCCTCCGACTTTCAATGTCCCTAAGTAATTAATTTTTAGTACTTTTAACCTAATGGGACCATTTGAATTTAAATTTAATAGTGCACATTTTTGAAAATTTTTATTCGAACTCTACAATTGTTTAGGTTAAATTACTGTAACCAATCAGAAGTAATACACTTGTTGCTAATATATGGGTTGTGCTATGTGAACGAAAAGTAATATTATTTAACTAACTACTAATTTTACACTTATTCTTTCTTATTAATACATAAATACATGCACGTTTTAAGTAAGTGTACATTTGAATATTTTGTACTTTTCATTGGAGTTTTAGACATTTTGGATTTAACCCATTTGTGATGAAAGATGGGCACTGCCTGTCCTCTACATTAGTGGAACTTCCTATTGAAAGACAAGCAGTGCCCATCCTGTACTTTGAGGTCGGATTTCGACTCATTGTTCCTAGATATCATTCATGTCTTTATTTCTACTAGTTCTCTGAATCTTTCAGAAGTTCATTGTTAAATACAGATTCTTATTCGTCCATGTCTACATTGTATTTCATATTGATGTTTGAGTAAAATGGTTGTAGTGTGTTGATGAAGTACGAGATCATGGCGAGTTCAAGATGTTTTACAGAATAAAATGTTTGTTGGATTTCGTGAGTTTGCCGAGTGGGTGATAGAGTCTAAAAACACAGTGATGAGGAATTGGACAATGTAGACACGGGCGATATTGAGGATACTAGTAGTGAAAGTAGCGAAGGATCAAACAAATGGGATGAGGACGCCGAGAGCATTACACAAAAAAAAATTTCATTCTACAAATAAATAAAATATTTTATTTCAACAAAACACAGGTAAATTCAATTTATCTTCTTCTCAATTCTGTTACAAATACCTTTAAAATTCAAGTTAAAAATAAACATAAATTTTATGAGCCTGAGAAATTGTCATTGAATGTGCTACTGGGGCAATGGAAATAATTCAGCCCTAGGAGACGCAAAAATTGTAAGAAAAACTCAGACAACAATGGGTTAATAGGGTATATTTGGAACATTTCTAGACCATAGTGATCGGAGCCTTGACGACGAGGTGTAAGCCTCACAACGTATCTCCCGCTCTGTCTGCCGAGCCGAAAGTGAGGGTGCGAGGGTGAAAGAGGAGCCAAGTAAACGACATTCTGAAAACATATGTCACCAACCGCCAAAGTACAAAGAAGGGCAATGTATTTCGAAATGAAGCCTATTTTGTGGAAATTACGACCATTTCTAGCCCCATTAGCAGACTCAGCCATAGTTTGCGGACTGACTAGTAGCTGCTGGACGAGAGCAGGAGATATGTTGCATGGCTTATACTAAATATATCAGATTCACACAATATCATAAAACAATCATGTATTCACAGTCAAAATAAACAAATGTGAAATTAATAAAACAAAACACAAATTCAATACAAAGAAAAAATACTTTGGGAATTGTAAGAAGAGTTGCTAGATAAAAAAATGTTACAAACAGACCTCATTCTGTTAACTTTATCATTGGGATATCTAGTGAGAGTTCTGAAGAAGAAAAAAACCCTAAATCTTTTAGTTATTTCTGTAGTAAACAGTCAATAATGGCCGTTTTCATACATTTCTTGAAAACAGGAGTTAACTGGATACATTTTTCAACCATTCAAAATTATCTCACCCACAAAAATGAAACAAATGAAATGTTAAATCTTGGAAGGAAAAAAATAAAAATCAAACCGATGACTGAATCTGTCATCTTATAGCTCAGACATCAATTATAATTAAATTTACACGCACCTCTCACTTCCATAGTTCACCAGAAAATTTTAAACATGCAAAAGCAGAAAATGTCAAGCGACAACAAATGGAATGATAAAAATATTCTCAAAACACATTTTATTTCAGTAACATATACACAAAATAAAAGAGGACAACAAATCATGAGAATATGATTCTTAAAATATCTCACGAATCAATTAATTTAATAATTGTCTCATTAGGCAAATGTTAATGGAGATGATAACATTCACACTGAAATAACCTTTGAAGACGTCCCATCAACAGGCAGAAATATATTTACATTTGCCCTTACACAGTAACCTTTGGTCCATTTTATTATTACAAACTCAATGACTCTAATAAAATATAGAGAGAAATAAATGTTTCGCAGAGATAAAAACAAAATTAACATTGTAAAACTTGCACACGATATTCCCGTATAACATCCACAACTACTCTTGCACCATTGGAGAAATATTTAGATATGTCTCAAAGTCATTTCTGAAAATATTGGAACGATGTACTTTCCGAGTGGTAGTAAGTGTTTTGCAAGAATCTACCCAACATCGTTCAGCCGACTGAACATGAAAAATATATTTTTTATCCACCTTTCGTACGGCCAGCGCTATAAAAGCCTAATTAAAAATTTAAACTTACCTGAAAAAGTAATATAATGTCTTAATTAATAAATGCTTTTGTTTTACATTCATGTGACAAATGACTTTCCGTGATCCAATTACGTGAACATACAAAAAAGGTGAATCATACCTACAAGTTTTTTTGAAATCAAAAAGTTTGGTGGTTATTTTGATCAAAGAGTTACTTTTAAAAAAATGTTGATTATGTAATTCCAAAAACAATAAAGTTTATTCAGATGTTTTCCAAAAACTCTATAGGGCATTGCAACATTTAAAACACTTTACTTAGCTTCGCTTTTATACATCATATTTTATTGATTAAATGTAAATAAATATTTTATTAATTTGATAAATTATTTAACAAATACAAATTTTCTATTCCTAAATAATTATATACGTCTTCAATTAATTGTAATTAAAACTAAGAGTCAACAAATGATTCTTGTAAAGTTATGTAATTTTTTATATGATTTATGTAATCTCTCAAGAGATGAGGACCTCCTTGAATACCACGAATCAGCCTCCTTACATCTTCAGCTCTGAAAGATAAATGATTAGATTTATACATTTTTGAAAGTACAGAACTTAGAGAAGAAGACAGAGAAGTGAACTTACATTACGTTACCCAGAAGAGGTGAAACAGATATGTATTTACTGTGCAATCTTCCACCATCCCACTCGCTTAAGTCCAATCTTACGATGAAACACCAGATCAGGGAGAAACTAAACATTTTAAACTCCACACTGCAAAAATAAAATTTCTTCCCTGAATTTAACTGAAACCTCTGTAATCCAAAACTCACGGGACTACTTGCACATTTAGAATCGCCAAGGTGAAAGAGATAGAAAGAGGGAGCAGGGCTTAGACGGTGGGACCGATCTGTTGAGGTGGTGACAGCCACAAAGTGCAACTAAGAGCTATCTCTACTCAGCTTCTCGTGTGATCACCCGTCGTGGAATGTGTGTCATAAAGAGACTTGCAATTATTTCCACACCTACCAACATTTGTATATTTTCCCGGAAACCATTAATAGATTATTCAGAGCATTGAGCTGTGGGTGATAGGGATTCTTATAACCCACTTCGTGTATGTGATTTTATTTTGCCTATAAAACGAACGTATGTGGTTTGATGAAACAACACTTAATGGTTCGTGGATCATTGAACATCCATTACAGAGGAATTAGGGAATTAATGATATTTCAATAAAGTACTACAGAAATAATGGTAAAATTACACAAAAAATGTAAAATACATATATTTAAGCCAGCAGGCTTCAGACACACATACGAGGTCAGGCAGAAAAGTAATGAGACTGATTTTTTATTTACCAAAGTTTTTATTTTTTTCAAACATCAATGCTATCCCCTTCAAAGTAGTTCCCTTGGGAGACGTTCCCATTGTTGGTAGCAGCGCTGGAAGTCTTCAACCGGTATGGTCTTCAGTATGTCCGTTACACTCTTTTGAATGTTTTCTACAGTCCCGAAATGACGACCTTTGAGGATATTTTTCAGTTTAGGAAAAAGGAAAAAGTCACAGGGACTGAGGTCAGGTGAATAGGGGGGCTGGGGAACCACAGGAATGCCTTTTGAGGCCAAAAATTCTGTTATGGAGAGGGCAGTGTGACATGGGGCGTTGTCATGATGGAGCATCCATTTGTCTGCAATGTCTGGTCTCACGCGAATGACCCTTTTTCTAAGCCTTTCAAGGACGTCTTTATAAAAAAACTTGGTCGACAGTTTGTCCTGGAGGAACAAATTCTTTGTGGACGATTCCCCTTCTGTCCAAAAAACAAATCAGCATTGTTTTGATCTTCGATTTGATCATTCGAGCTTTCTTTGGTCGAGGAGAGTTTGCAGTGTGCCACTCCTCACTTTGCCTCTTGGTCTCAGGATCGTATTCAAAAATCCATGATTCATCACCTGTGATCACACGACTAAAGAAATCTTGCTCATTAGCGATTCTGTCAAGAAGATCAAGACACTTGTTTTTTCGATTGTCCTTCTGCTGAATTGTGAGGTTTTTCGGCACCATTTTGGCACAGACCTTTCGCATGTGCAAATGTTCACTCAAAATTTGATGAACGGTAAATCTGTTCAAATTTAATTGTTCACTCAACATTCTTAATGTTAAACGACGGTCTGATCTCACAAGAGTGTTCACACGTTCGATGTTTTCATCAGTTTTCGAAGTTGAAGGCCTCCCTGAACGGTGTTCATCTTCAACGTGTTCTCTGCCTTCCAAAAATGATTTGTGCCAATGAAAAACTTGAGCTTGGGATAAAGAATGTTCCCCATAGGCCTGTTTTAACTTTTCAAACATCACACTTGCCGATTCTCCAAGCTTAACACAAAATTTAATGGCACAACGTTGCTCCAAATTCGGCTGTTCCATTTTGCTTGACGCACAACCAAAACACAACTTCACTAATAGCAGTCACAAAAATCACGTAGTTAACGGAAGGAGTTGAAACTCGCACTGAGCTATGGGAGGGTACTGATNAGGAGGGTACTCATACATGTGCCCTATCAAGGACAACAGCGCAGCGTTGCGAGATCGCTTGTAGTGTTGCCAGTCTCATTACTTTTCTGCCTGACCTCGAATAGGAACTGGTTCCAGTCAGTTAGAATCACTTTCTTGTGGGGTATAGAAAAACATACTTATTTCACAAATCAGAGACAGCAGTAATTTCCTCTAGTCCAAAGTATCCTCTTTAAAGGGGGACAACTTCAACATTGAACACATCTCATATTTGACTGGTCCGAGCCTGTCACCAACAGCATTGCCTTGTGTGACACTCATGATTCGTCAGTACCAGACTGTTTACATTCCAGTTGTATTTAAAAGGCATTTCAAGTATACATGGAGAGTTTATGACAATGACAAAACAGTGTCTATGTCATTTCACAATAGTATCACAAAATCTTTACCCCAGGTTTCTCTTTCTTTAAACGGAACACAATTAAAAACTGTTACGAATACAAAATTCTTAGGTCTCCATATTCAAGACAACCTCAAATGGAATTGTCACATTGACAATCTTAATTCCCAATTAAGCAAATTGTGTTACGCATTCCGAATCTTAGTTAACGCAGTTAGTCCACGTATTTCCCGTTGCGTATATTTTGCAAACGTTTACTCCCATTTACGTTACGGCATTACCTTCTGGGGTAATTCCGGTCAGAGTATTCAAACTTTCAGAATTCAGAAGAGGACAGTTCG
>NNCF01126945.1:1491394-1507061 GCA_002313205.1 Laupala kohalensis
AAGAAAAGGAAGATAAATGATGAGTCAGAAGAAGGAGCTGGTAAAGAAGTTTTGCAAGAGTGGTTGAGAGGACAAGAAAGTGCTGTTCAAAGATCATTCCAGATCAGCAATTGTAGCGAAGATGCTGATACAGAAAGTTCGTGTGACTTTTCAATATCTCCTCGTGTGACGAATGTTTCTTCAATGCCTGACCAATTGCTCCCTCATTTATCTCAATTAAAGAGCTCTGACAGTTCCCATAATTTAGAAAGAAGTGGTAGAGCAACAACTTCGTGTTGGAGGGAAGAAAGTCAGAAATAAAACTGAGAAGAAATGTCTTGCAAATATACTGCAATTCCCAAGAAGTGAGAGTTACACACACACAGGATGAATTAGATTCACAAGAAAAATTAAAGAACATTAAACATGCAAAAATAATCCAGTACATACATCAGTAATGTCAAAAAACAGTTTTACTTACCATAAATTTTCATTAATTTTTATGTTATTTTTAATTTTTAAGTTAATCCAATCTCTGTGGAAATCAAAGAAGAATTCCACTTGTTCAGTAACAAAACCAATTAATAAAGGAATATCATTCAACTTGGAAAAGCGTTGGTTTAAATAATCCATACGGAGTTTCTTCGTTATGAATTTTTGCATCAAAACTTTCATAGGATTGCCTAAAATTCAAATATCATACAATTTGTTATTGAAATATAGTTAATTTGTTAAGACAAAATAAAATTTCACCAACTACCTAAAGTATTCTGAAAATATTTCACACCAATCATTTCAAGTTTCTCACCAGCAATATTGGAGTTGACACTTGTACATATGTCCAAGTTTGATGGATCTATATTTACAAGGATGTGCAGCTGCCCTAAGAGAAAGACGAAATCCATTTGAGTTTCAGACAGCTGCTCCGGAGTCCAAGCACAGTCGTATCTGAAATACGAGCACACGACATCTCAAACACACTTCTCATTTTACTGACAACTCTTTTGTCAGAAGCACGATTTAAAACATGACTTGGATGGCCAATTGCCCCTCAGTAATATTTCACACAAATCATGTTAAATACGAATTTCAAAATTTCAAAAATTTACCAACAATTACAACTCTCTAAAAACTATTTTCTTAACAAATATCTGAAGATGTATTTTGTGACAACACAATCATTTAAACAAAACATCAATTTTCTTGAACTGTCTTTCAGTGTACCACTGCAAATGTTGCGAATGCATTCATTTTTTTTCTTTTTCAAAAACTTACAGTGCAAATACTATTTCCCAAATGTCATATAAAAACTAGATAGGCTTGTTTGGGAAACAATAGTTCTTAAAAATATTAAATATACACAAAGTGAGGTTGGTTAATAAGGTTATTTGTTTGGAACTGGATCCAAAATCATAGAACTGGAAAAGGAACCAAAAAATTGTGAAACCAACCCATCTATAAATTATACAACAACATGCGTATAATGAAAGATATCTGCAAAAGACATATGCTGAATTTGATGGGAGGTGGGGATTTATGTCACATTAATTGTGACTCAATGGAAATTATAAAATTATAACAGAAGTAAACATTTTTATTTTCAGTAGATTATAAGGAAGGAAATGATACGAAGCATTTCTTTAATGAATATTAATCTCTCTGCCAAATTCAGTCACTATACGCTACTTTGTTCTTCTAAATGAAAAAGAGTGTGTAGACTGGAGAAAGAAATTGCTTTGAGTAGAGGGGCTGAGTCACTGAATATCTGATCCTAGAAGTGATGTCTCTCAGTTCCCAGAAAAATTTTGAAAACCAGCTCTAACTAAAAGTAATAAATATTCAATTTACTATGTCACACACAAAGTGTGTAACAATATCTCAAAATCGTCTGTTCCAGAGAAAGAAAACTATTTTTACATATTTATCAATCATTTAATAATCAAAACCTTACGTGTTATACTTTCAGAATTCTTACATCTACTCAGGACTTCATCACATTTAGTTAAGAAAAATTGTGTACAAGTTGGTTATATCACAGAAATAAGTAAAAATAAAATTAAACTTGAGAACAGTTAAGAATGATTTTTCAGACGAGTACAGAAGGGATGATGGAAAGGAGATTCTCAGGAAATTGACTGAAGCAAATGTGTTTCACAAAATAAAATAACAAAACTTTATCTCTTTACAAAACTCACCGCTTTAGTTGATCATTTATCCAATTCTCCAAATGATCCACAGCACTAACAGCATTACTGGATGTAACACTTCTCACTTCAAGTTCAGTCTTCAGAGGAACTACAGAACTTGAATCTGTAGTAGATTGAATTTCCCTCACACATGGAGACGACAAAGAGAAGCGCTTGGATGCCTGGCGTGGAATTTTATCAATACCAGCTTCCGTCTCAAAGCTGGGTACGTTAGCTTCAACAAACACTTCACTCGATCCTCTATCTTCAAGTCTTATCAAGGGTTTGGAAGACATAGACTTCTCACACTCTTCGTAACTTGAATGTCGGAAATTTGCATCCAGGTCGTTTACCGTAGCCGCAACAAGGCTCTTCTCTTTCATGTCCAAAGATTTTCCCGATGAATTTATTCTATCTTCCAATTGTTCTAACGGTTTGGAAGACTTGGGAGAAATCAACTCGGTAGATTCTTTATTACTCTGAACATCTTCCGAGCTGAAAGAAATGGCATCAGCATATCGAACTTGTGATAATAAAAGAACTTGTTTCTCCTGTGAACAGGACTTTGTAAATGAACACATTTTGAAATTTTCATTTATTGTTCGATCCACTTCTTCTTTTATTAACTTGATGTACTCCGACACTTCTTTTTCATCTTCCTTGTCATTCTCTGGAACTGTTGTCATGTCTATGATACTACACAATGAACCAGAATTGTCTACCTTATTACTGTCCTGCATTCTCTCTTTTTCTTCATCAGACTCCGGAACAAAGTCATTAAGTTCACCAATCTTCTCTTCTGTAATGTATTGTATTGGAGCATTACACAACGAAATGGGAGATGTAATAACATTTTGCTTTGAACACATAATGGGTCCATTACACTCTTCCCTTTCAATATCTGAATGATTTTCTCCTCCTGGAGCTTTCATCGCATTGGTATGTACTGCAGAGGACTCTCTAGGACTTGTTAAACATCTCGCAGGAGACGAAATTTTAATTTCAACACTCGCCGCGTCATCCTCTACACAAACGGCCTCCATTATTCCCCTTCCTGTTTCAGGAGATTCATTAGAAGATGAAAATACTAACCAGCCAGTTTCTGACAGAGTATCCATCCTCACTGGATCTTCCACATGCTTGAGATTTTGAGACTTAGATGTTTCGTACTCACATAAGTCATCAATGTTCTTCAAAATGTTCTGTTCAAGAAAATCACGCTTTTCTTTCGCTCGAGTTACATAAGTACTAGTGTAACCAGAAATACGCATTTTATTCTCAGGACCAGAAGTAAAATTATCTTTCAAAACCACACTTGTAGGGGTTAATGTACTAACATCTTTTAATGTATTTGGTTCTGTATTATCATTCCCTTTGTCTCTACAATTATTCTCAATATCAGACAGAGAATAATGCTCTCTCATTGAGGCTGTAGGTATTGGATGTTGATCAGAAACTTGTAGGACTGATTTTTCCAAAGACTCGTGTGAAGAGAGAGAACCATATGTAGATTTTGAGGAACCAGATCTGAAGTTTAGTTGATCGGACAAACACTTTTCAGCAGCTAATGAATGCTTTAAAAGAGAACATTCTCCTTTGCCCAGTGCAAATGAGTCCCCTCCACATGAGCCACTCTTAGGATTAGTAGAGGCATCCCCACTACCAACAACACCACTCTCCACTACACTGCCGTTGGTGGGTAATTCACTACTTGGGATGACGATATCCCTCAATGCCAGGGGTGGAGGTAGACCTGTCTCATTTATACGATCACAGCATGCCGACTTAGAAGAGTAATCATCACACACTGGGGCTTTGGAGTGCAAAGAATGTGCACACAAATCACTCGACCTCAAAGATATGTTTGGCGACACAATCATAGTTACTGCATTTGTACGCATACCTACCACCGAATCAGACAAACATTTACCAGTAGACAAAACTGACTCAACACGAAGTAATTGTTCATGTGACTGGGACAAAGGATAGCCACCACATTTAGTGATTTTAGCTTGTGATAACTGCTTGGAAGAGTCACACAACACAGAGTCTGTCGGAGACACACATCTTCGAGATGCAATTTCACCCATAGGAACTGAAGGGAATATCTCTGGGCTTTGTGATTGATCTTGTACCTCACAAGCACCTTTTACTGGAAACGTTGTATTTGAAATAGGTAGACATTTTCCCAGAGCCTGTGTCTGGGATACACTCATAAAGGACATATCCTCAGATGCATCTACTTTAGATAAAGCTCCCAAAAGTTCCCTTCTACAAATTTCATCACTAGCTTGTTCTTCAAGAGACGAACTACCTGATTTAAAACTTTGCCCGCCAGCCATATTAGGAGAGACAGATTTACTGGACATGTCCATGCGTCTTTGTTTAGAGAATGATACACCATCGTCCAGACATTGTGATTCATCTAGTACAGTTTTTAATGGAGATGTTGACTTCAATTCCGGTAGAAGTTTTCCTAGAGCCCTGGTCTGGGATACACTCATAACGGACATATCCTCAGATGCATCTACAACATTAGATAAAGCTTCGAAAAGATCCCTTCTACAAAATCTATCACTACATTTTTCCTCCCAAGGTAAATTGTTTGATTTAAAAATTCGCCCCCCAGCCATTGTAGGTGACACAGATATACTGGAGACGTCCATGTGTCTTGGTTTACAGAATGATACATCATTGTCCAGATGTTGTGATGGATCTAGTACCTCAATAGCCCTTTTTAATGGAGATGTCTTCAATTCCGGTAGAAGTTTTCCTAGAGCCCTGGTCTGGGATACACTCATAACGGACATATTCTCAGATGCATCTACTTTAGATAAAGCTCCCAAAAGTTCCCTTCTACAAATTTCATCACTAGCTTGTTCTTCAAGAGACAAACTACATGATTTAAAACTTTGCCCGCCAGCCATATTAGGAGACACAGATTTACTGGACATGTCCATGTGTCTTTGTTTAGAGAATGATACACCATGCCCCAGACATCGTGATTCATCTAGTACAGTTTTTAATGGAGATGTAGACTTCAATTCCGGTAGAAGTTTACCTAGGGCCCTGGTCTGGGATACACTCATAACGGACATATCCTCAGATGCATCATCAACATTAGATAAAGCTCCCAAAAGTTCCCTTCTACAAAATTCATTCGAGGGTTGGTTTTTACTAGACAGATCTGTTGAAACAAAAATTCTCCCTCCAGCCATTGTGGGAGATATAGACTTACTAGATACATTCAGGTTTTTATTGAACATATGTCTCGGTTTACAGAAAGGTGCATCATCCCCTAGGCATTGTGGTTGATTCTGTTCCTTACTAATTATTTTTTCAGGAGATGGATCGATAACTGGTAGGATTTTTCCCAGAGCCACTGTTGAGGATATATCATGCATATCCTCAATTTCAGGATAGTAATCACTCTCCCCGTCTTTGTTCGCAATGACAAGAGGGGCTTTGGTCAATACAGACTTATTAGTCTTAGCACATGTTATGTTATCAGACAATTGAGATGATGACATTGAAAACTGATCTACTGCTAATGTTGAACACTCATGCTTACTATACGGTTCATAACTACTCTCGTGCAACTTTGTGGAAGTGGACATATATTTAACACCAACATCCTCATAGTTGTTATTACCAGCTTTGGGAACACAAGCTGCTGACACTTTCGTTCCCTCTACAGAGCTAAGTTGCTTCTGCAACTTAATAGAATTTCCATCAGATATACTGTTGTTAGCCAAGGGAAAAATTCTTCCTCCTGCTATTGTTGGTGATAAACTAGAATTCATGGTGCTGTCATCTCCGGTAATGGAAGTATCAACTATCATATTCGAAGTAGACATTTCATTTGTACCATCAAATGAACACAATATCTTAGATTCGTAAGGTGATGTACCAAGGGAAGCACAAACAGTTCTATCACTACAGGCACTGATTCTTGCTTCTTTATCATCAGTTGAATCCGAGAAACCAAGAATCCTACCCTGTGAAATAGTGGGTGACAATTCTGAATCGTATGAGTTTTCTTCACTAACACACCTATTACTTGCCACAGCATAGGGTGACTCGCATTCCCTATGAGTAGCATTTGATTCGTAAATCTTGCTCTCTTCACCAACACGTATTGCATCAGCTGCGATTGTCAGCGCAAAGTCTCCATCGTTACAACATATAATTCTGCCCCTTGATGTAGTGGGAGACACAGAGAGTCTCCCACTACAATTTGTCTCTTCCATCAGTTGGCTATCAACGTCTTTTTCCACTGAGGGAAAGTGTAATCTGGGCCGTTTGCTCTCACATTTCCGAGATGGCAATAAATTTGTGAGGCAAGTGTTCTCAGTATCATTTCCGTCGGAGACTTTTTTCTGATTTTCTTCCCTCCAACACGAAGTTGTTGCTCTACCACTTCTTTCTAAATTATGGGAACTGTCAGAGCTCTTTAATTGAGATAAATGAGGGAGCAATTGGTCAGGCATTGAAGAAACATTCGTCACACGAGGAGATATTGAAAAGACACACGAACTTTCTGTATCAGCATCTTCGCTACAATTGCTGATCTGGAATGATCTTTGAACAGCACTTTTTTGTCCTCTCAACCACTCTTGCAAAACTTCTTTACCAGCTCCTTCTTCTGACTCATCATTTATCTTCCTTTTCTTTTCTTTTTCTGGTTTCTCCTCCCTCTGAAATAGTGATCTTTTAGGACAACTTTTAGTCACTTTCTTTTCTTCTACTTGATAATGTGTACCGGTAGAAGTACAGTCTGTCATTTGATACGAACGCTTGTCCAAAGTTTCATTATGGAATCTAAAAATGGATTCATCTGTTTGCTTTGCCCGATCCACAAACAAGCCTGATCTATTTACTACAGCATTTCCTCCATGTTGCACCTGAATGGTCTCCTTTGAATACGAAATGGCCACTGTCTCTTCAACCACTACCTCTTCTGAGTACGTAAATCCAGAATTCGACATGCCAGAACTGGAAGACACAGAGAGAAAATCATTAACCGCTTGTTGAATGGTATTCTCAAGAAATGCCACACAAACAAGTTTTCATATCATTAAGAAATGTTATATCATTTCACACATTTTTTCTCTAAAAATTGTTCAAGGTTCCAGAAAAGCGGCTCTCAGTGAAGAGACCTCATCTCTGCAGTCAGATGAAGAAATAAAATGGGGGAAAGATAGTACCAGGCTATAAGAACATTTTTGGAACTTGAATTTATCCAAACAGAGAAATTGACAACAGTAGCACATTTTTGTTAAGATAAACATGACCTTCACGATTCATCACAATTCAAGAACAATTTCCAACAAAACGAATTAAGCGTTCTGGAAAACAAAGACTTTCAAACATTTATATCCATAGCATTACATTATTAAATTCCACCAATGTGTTTAAAAAGTATATCCATCCACCACGAGTTGTTCCCAGAACACAGGTTCAGTTGTCATGGGGATTCGAGATCAGACAAAAAGGTCTCCTGAAAACATGTTTCCGAAAAATTTATACAAAAAATTACTTAAGAAGTATGTGAAAAGCATTATAACAGATTCTGAAGGAAAATTGGTGTTCCCTCCATTTGTATCATTATTATTTTTTTCTTCAAAAGGAAGAAAACGGAATCAGCTACAAAGGAAACAAAAGCAATACACTTCTGTATCAAGTGTCATCAACAACAAATCACAAACAACTACCAATTTGGCAAAAATGTTTCCTCACTCAAGATGCATAAGAAAACTCAAAAGAGATGTTACAAAAAAAAATGTCGAAGTTATCCACAGGTTGTTAAGTTCTAATTAAGAACACAGCATAAAAAATCTTTCTTAAATCTTAGCACCAAGAAACAAGTCAGAGAGATTCATTCTTAAGCTATTTCCACCCGCTTTTACACAGAATTAAATCAACTTCAGGTCCAACTAAGTTCTATATCTCCATTAGATTGAGAAGTGCTTACTCTTATTTACAAATTAGTGTTATTAGGTAACATGTTCTTTTTTTTTATCTCTTTTTATTTTCTCATAGAAATAGTGTAGAAAAAATATTGGAATCGCAAATTTTTTTAGGATAATATCTGTCATGAGAAGATCAAAAAATATTTTGGAAAATGTCTTCAAATCATTTCTTCAAATTTTCTGAATATGAAGTGAAATTAGTATTTATTCCATCCACATAAGCAATAATTTGTAGGAAAATACCTTGAAAGTTTATTATAGAGAAAGCAAAATAATCTATCTCAGCCACCTTACCACATCTATTCAGTATTTCAAGAAACGTGAACAATATATAGCATTATGATATACTAAGCACAGGACGAATACGGTTTTAGAAAACTAAAATAAAAAGATAAAAACTGATAAAACTGACCGAAGAATGGAAAACTACTACTCATAAAAAATTGCAAAATCATGTGCCTACAATGAAATTACATTTACATAACATAGGCTATGCTATGTAGACTGAGATAACACAAAAGGTCTCAAAACAATATTCAAGAAGTTTGTTACAATTAATATTCCAATTATAATTAGAATTAAGGTCATCTAGTAGCTCACAGCCCTCGGCCTTTAAGGACTCTAATAATTTTGATGCTGGTGAACCCTAAAGCCCCAAGGAAAAAAACGAACACAGCTCTCGAAAACATTTAGATTTAGACGAGTAAATAATGTATTAATAAGGGTTTGAGTATCTTGAGTAAATGATTTTTATTTAACAAGGGGGGTGTAAGGGGTGGAAAGCGTCTCGAATAGCCTCTTCCATCAGAACAAGGAGATCCCCTGCCAAGTGCCAACAGCTTCCCTGGAGGACGGATGAGCAGACAGGTACTAAGGCACCCTCTTGCCCTTGGAATGGGAAACCATTCGTAAAGGCGGAAGAACTGCAAGGTCAACGGCGTAGGATGCAGAAGGCAAGGGGAAACCACCGCATTTAAGACCTCAGTGGTATCCCTTGTATAAAGCAACTCGTGATGGAAGCTTTGAAGGTTAAATTCTCCGGAAGCAAAACAGTTCAGCATTCGGATTTCCGGGCTGGGACAACTCAAAAGGCTCTAGACATGAAAATATCAAAGATTAAGAAAATCGGATCATGGAATGTTAACACATTGCTGAAGGTGGGGAAGTTGGAAAACCTGAAAATAGAAATGAAAAGATTAAAAATAGATATCCTTGGTATTTCTGAAATGAGATGGCCTGGCACGGGAGACTTTTGGTCCGATGACTACAGAATAATTTATTCGGGGACAGAAGATGGACCAACCGGAGGAAAAGGAGTAGGAGTGATTATGGAGAAGTCTATGGGACTTAGAGTAGCAGGATATGTGCAATATAGTGATAGGATAATTCTAGTCCAGATAAATACAGAACCAAATAATACAATTATCATTCAAACATATATGCCAACAACAAATGAAGGCAATAAGGAAACTGAAATAAATTACAAAGATCTGAATCACCCGGTAGAAGGAACACGAGCACAAGACAATGTAATCATTCTGGGAGATACGAATGCTAAGGTTGGAGAAGGAATGGAGGGAACAACTGTTGGGAAGTACGGACCGGGAGTCAGGAATGAGAGAGAGGGGAACGATTGATAGAATTCTGCACTGGAAATAAAGTAGTTACAACAGATACACTTTTCAACCATCACAAGAGAAGACGCTACACTTGGAAAGCTCCTGGAGACATGAGAAGAGCATAGTTAGATTACATAATGGTAAAGGAAAGATTTAAGAACCAGGTTAAAAATAGCAGAAGTTATCCAGGTGCAGGTATCGCTAGTGATCATAATTTAGTCATGATGCATGCGGAACTTAAATATAAGAAAATCATTAAAAGGAAGGCTCAGTATTTACAGGTGACAAAACTTAAAACACCAAGTATTAGAGAAGATTTTCAAAGAAGAACAGACAAAATAGTAGAAAGAAATAATTACTTACTAAACAAACCAATAGAAAGTCAATGGGGAACCATGAAAGAGGAAGGAAACTGCAGAAAAACTAAAATGAAACCAAAAGGAAAGCATGGATAAGCGAAGAAGTGGTAGAAATGATAACTGAAAGAAGAAAGCTAAAAAACAGCACAAGCGAAGAAGGAAAACAAGAATATAAAAGACTAAGAAATGAAATTAATAGGAAATACAGGAGGGACAAAGAAAAATACTTGGGTAATGTATGTGACGAAATAGACACAGAACTTAAAGCAAATAATTTGGAAAACACAAATGGAAAAGTAAAGTAATTTTTTGCAAAGAAAAAAAGGAAGGCATGTGGCATTAAAGATAAAAATGGACAATACATATATGAAGAGGAAAAGGTGGTAAAGAGGTGGAAAAAATATCTTGACAGCCTTTATGGAGATGAGGAGATGAAAACGAATGTATGAGAAAAAGAAGACTAATCAGAAGAGGAGAATAAAGGAGACCACATACTAAAATCAAGTTTCAAAGAGCATTGAAAGATTTAAAGGACAAAAAAGCACCAGGAGAAGATGGAATCCCTGCAGAGTTGTTAAGAAACTGCGGAGAAAAGGCTGAAGACACAATGTATAGAATGATGTTTAAAATGTATGAAACTGGAGTAGTACCAACTGATTTTACTAAATGCATAATAATTCCAATCCCAAAGAAAGCAAGAGCACAAACTTGTGACCAATTTAGAACATTAAACCTGAAAACACATGCATCTAAATTTCTTACTCGTATTATCCCTAGAAGAACAGAAAAAAATCTCGAGGAGTATCCAACTGATGACCAATTCGGATTCAGAAGAGGCATGGGAACAAGAGAGGCTGTATTAACTTTAAGGTGAATAATTGACAAAAAGACAACATATCTATCATTCGTAGATTTAGAGAAAGCCTTTGATAACGTGAATTGGAATATTATGTTCAAATTGCTAAAGAAGGTGGGAGTCTCTAACAGAGATAGAAGAATAATACATAGTTTATATAAGAATGAGAAGGGAATAATAAGATTTGGTAATAATCAGGAAGAGGTTGAAATAAAGAAAGGAGTAAGACAAGAATGCTCACTATCTCCTTACTTATTTTATTTGTATGTCCAAGAAGCAATAAATAGGATAAGAGAAGAGATTCAAGTTGGCATAAACATACAGGGGGAAAAGATTGACATGCTAAGATTCGCAGATGACATTGCTATAACAACAGAAAATATAGAAGATCCACAAAATATACTTCACGTAATGAATAACGTCATGAAAACTGAATTTAACATGAAGATGAATAGAAAGAAAACGAAAATACTCGTATGCAGTCGGAATCAGGAAGATCAAATAAGAGTACCAATAATAAGTATTGAGAATGAAAGAATACAACAAGTAAAGGAGTGTAAGTACCTGGGAAGTCTGATAACATGTGATGGAACTAGTAAAGGATAAATACAAAGCAGAATTAATCAAGCAAAAAGCGCCTTTAACGGAAAGAAGAATCTATTTACATTAAGAAATATAGACCTAAAGATAAGGAAAAGACTATTGAAGACATACGTGTGGAGTGTGGCCTTATATGGCAGCAAGACATGGACAATACGAAAGCCAAAAGAGAAGAATTTGAAGGCTTTTGAAGCCTGGTGCTGGAGAAGAATGCTTAAGATCAGTTGGGTAGAACATATAACGAATGAAGAGGTATTCAGAAGAATAGAAGAAAGTAGAAGCTTTATGAGGAAAATCAAGAAGAGCAAATACGATAGGACATACTCTTAGACATAATGGAATACTAGCAAGAGTCATCGAAGGGATGATAGAAGGGAGAAACGCAAGAGGTAGACCACCACTCGCATACATCACGCAGATAATGACAGACACTATCACAACATCATATTACGAATTGAGAATAGAGAAGAATGGCAAGTTGCTGCAAACCAGCCTACGGGCTGCTAACTGAAGAAGGGAATTAACAAGGTACATTTGTTATCAATAAAATGTATGTTGCAAGAGGTCTTTCAACGGAACAGTTTTATGGATATTAGACATTTGATGAGATTCAAATTAATAAATGACTATTGGTTTAAGTTTGATTCTTTATACAATATCACAATGTTCACATTCAATATTTGACATTTTAATTTGAATCTGATTTGAAAACTACATTTTTCTGCATCACTTCTGTGAGAGTATCATTTAACTTCAAAGGACTAAATAATTTCTGTAACCAATTATGAAGAGACTACTTAAACAGATACGATCATGATTAAAACGTTTGTAAAATTGAATAAGTATACTTTATCTTTTCACTGTTCGTTCTGCATAGAATAGAGAAGGCTTTTAAAAGTATAAGAGAAAGTACCTGCACCACTAGTTTTTAATTGTTGTCAAAATATACTAATTAACAATGAAAACTAATGCTTTTGAAACACTTGAAAACTTCACTCAATGTAACAATGTTCATTAAAAAACAAGGCAACAATGACAATGAGAAAGTACTCCTCTATCAACACTTCAGGCCCTTAGCAAAATAAATTTCAAAGGTTGTAATAAAGCTTACAATGCACAGATTAAAAGAAACATCAAGACTAGAAAAAAAAGAGACAATTTGATTGGAGAAATTGGGACTGTCAGTGGCTGTTCATTTTCAGAAATTATGTAATTCTGGTTAACAAACTGTTGATTTGAGATTGTTGCTTTAAAAATAACATGGTGTTCACATTCAATGTTTGACATTTTAACTTCCAAGTTGAATCAGAAATTAATGTCATTTCAAAATACAGCTCTCTTGATGCCAGGGGACTGCATGAGTCGACAAGAATTTATGATAAGAGCAAGAGTTTCTGAAGCATGTGAGTAAAGTGAAGTACTGTTTATTTTAAGTTTTTTTTTCTTTGCAAGATTACAATTTTGATAAAAAGTTCAGCTTTAACTGCTATAAGATGTTAACAAAATAGCCAATCTTTTTTTTACTTGTTTATTATTTATTTTATGTCTTTTGGCAAGGTTCAGGCCTCAAGGCTGCTCTTCCACCTAACAATGACTTGGGTGAGGGAATTGGGAAGGAGAGATGTTGGGTTGCCAGAGAATATTTAGTACCAAACTGACATTTGTCTTGAACAGGTGAAGGAAACCCCAGCTGGAAACCTCAACTAGTTCGTCCAACCAGGGTTTCAACCCATCCTCTCCCGCTCAGCGGTATCATGGAAGCAAAGACAATACCATTAGACCACCACTGTTGGGAATACATTTAACACCTTTTAGTTAAATAAACTATACTCGATTATTTTACATTCAACGAATTTTTTTCGAGTTGTCAACATTTTACCGGATTATTTTTCCATTTTACACAAATTGACATAACTTACATAAAATAAAGAAAGAATGAGAAAATGGAATAATAATTGAAACATTGTACACTATTTTAGGATAAATTTAAACTTAAACAAGACATTTCTTCAACTACTACCAGTGGCATAACTATCCCTTCTGGGGCCCCGATTAATGGTCACGTCTGGGACCCCCAGCTAAAAAGTTTTGACATGCTTTTTCTTAAGCATTTAGGAATATTTATTTACAAATAAATGATCATGCGACCGCTTTACTTCACAACTGAAGCCACTTTACTTTTAAACTTATATTGTTAATTGTACAATTTAAATGGAACATTTTACATTGGAGCAAGACAAGAAAAAACTGAAAAAAGTTGAACAATTAAAATTTTGTAAAATGAATATCGACAATGTTGCTTTTATTTTAAATGTCATAAACTATTTTTATATAGTAACTGATATAAATTTTTAAGATAAAAATAAGGAATGATTAGTTTAATTGTAGTACCTTGGGACCCTGTTGAAAATTGATGGGATGGTCCCTTGCTTGCTTCCGGAGAGTAAATTAGTTTATTGTCCTCCACGTGGTCATACGCAGTTTGTACTGTTTTTTGACAATAAATTTATTATAATTAAAAATACTGTTTGGGAAACAACTGTTCCAGGAAAGTTTTGTCTGTATTGGGTTAAAACTCAGGTCGTTGGAAAACTAGTTATATGAAATTCATAAATGATCCAACGTTCTTTTGAAACGACACCAAAAGACACCTCTTAACAAATGTCTTAAGGGAGGTAATTAAAAATAGTGAAAATAACTTTCTTGATCTTTAAACAATGCGTACCCCCTTGCATTTGGGAGCCCCGGGCAATTGCACCGGTCGAACTGGCTGTAGTTATGCCTACCTCTTTACGGATTTACACAACCTTTTTTTTTTAATATACACAAACAAAATTACAATATCAAATCATATGAAAAATGAATAAGAATGAAAAAGAATAAACAAATCTTTAAAAAAAGAAAAAGGTATGAATCATTCTTTATTTTCATACCAGATGGCTAAGTGCATGTACACATTATTTTTTTGTCAGCTTGAGTACTATTACAACTTAGCTTTTCTCACAACCACATGCATGTAGCTCACAATGAAGTCACGTGTTCTACATACTTAAGTTAAAATGCAGATAAAAAATAATAAAAACTTATACAATCTCTCAAACAAACTCAATAATTTCAGTATTTTACATAAAAGTTTTTTTTATGGGGAGAAGCAGCTATCATATAACACCTTAATAAGTTTACCTTCAACATCTATATCAATCCTCATTCATATTGTTAGTACAAATTTTGAAGAGTCAAATATGTAGTTTTCATTTCTCAGAGGATTTTATGTTTATTTTTTTCACTCACCAAATTTCTTACAAATTAATTTAAGAGATCTGGTAATATTAAATTTTTTTGCCCTTGCAACAGTCAATTTTAACCAAAATCTTACCTAGAAACAGTATGTTCTGATTCAGATGATGATTTATGAATATCTAACACATAAGAATTGCCCCATAATGTTCCTTCATTAGAAGGCTGAAGGAATTCCCTGAAAACAAAGAATAGCAGTTATTTACTTATTCAAAACTAGAAAAACACATGTACCATTATAATGTTTTCCTCCACGTGGTCATACGCAGTTTGTACTGTTTTTTGACAATAAATTTATTATTATTAATGGAAGAAAATTGTAATCCTAGAGTAAACTCAATCTTTAGACACAAGTGTGAGTGCATATGTCTGCTCCTCACTAGTACAAAAACTGACCAACAGAATACATATCTTGGATAAAAACAGTAATGAGAATAAAATGACAATACAAGAAAAATTACATTAAATAAACTCCTACTACAATTAAGCTACATTATAATTGTTCCAATAAATGTAAGTACTAAATATTATTATTTGTAGTTATCTTCATTCTCACAATTTGTTACTAATGTTACTATAATGTCTCTTAACACATCAATATAATGACATATGTGGTTCAAGAAATTAATATTACTATTAATTCTGGCAGGATTATGTACTGTTTTACTTTATGTTGTTCCATTTAAATGAACATTCTGAACATAGAGCAATTTGAGTCTACACAATGTAATGTTTAATTTTTTTGTTTTAAAGAAGATAGATATACATACGTATTGAATTATATATATATATATATATA
>NNCF01126945.1:1507082-1577616 GCA_002313205.1 Laupala kohalensis
TATATATATATTTACAATTCATTTTTTCTTACTTGACTTCTGAAACAGCAAAGCTAACTCTTCGAGTTGACAGTCTCAATGCATCTTCATCTTCATTATTTAACTGTAATTCTGAAACTTCCTGAAGTGGAAACCTCTGACGCCGCTTGAGAATCTTTAAGAGAATTTATAAAATCATAGAAATGAAAGATGATGTCGTAGTTGTACATACATACGTTACTCATACATACAGATTTCCCTTCCCTTCCTGGAGAAAAACCGAGAGACTTTTCAGATCTGAAAACAAATTTGTTTTGTACACATAAATATCTACATAAATATTTGATATCCACAGAGTAACTTACGCATAAATATAACATACATTTTACTTTCCTCCGCTTGTTCGAGCATATTTCTCCGCGGCATTTTACAAATGTCACTAGGTGCAAAGTGAATTAAGGTGATATCTTCACCACTTCATCAGACTCCCGCCAAATCGTATACTTGAGACTGATGTTCCAAAGGGTTTACAATCCAGGGGGCGCCGACGCCGAACTTCAGTGATACCAAGTGGCATTTACCAAAACTATATTAGATCCGCAAATTAGGATTACTCGTAGCAGCGCTCAACTAGCAAGGAGCCGAACTAACCAGCCCCCACCACCCGTTCTACTGGTTGCTCGCGTAGTGAGTGATGACGTTGGCGGCAAGCACATGGTCTTCATGTGGTGACTGCGACTAATTGAAGCTACTCGAGCTCTGATTGGTGTTGATTTGTGTATGTTTTAGTTCGAGTCACGCATTTAGAATTGCTGGTTCGTAGTTCTGGTCCTTCCCCGTGGCGCGCAGGGGTAACCATTGGGCTTATGGGAATGAACTATCTGTACCTTCTGTAATCTGTGGTTAGGTCTCACTTGACAGGTACAGTGCACGGATTGCACATTTTAAAAATTGTGTTTATAAATTTGAGTTTTATATACCAAGATGCTATTTATATATCAACTTGAGAGCTGTGTTAGAGTTCTGAAGTTGAGAATAATTAGTGTTTCGTAAGTAAAACTGAATAGTGAACACACAATTAAAATCTATCGTTGGATATATATATTTTTATTAAACAAGTTCTTGGAAAAGATTGTTAGAGGACTATCAAGGTTATATTACATGGTTCTAAGCAACTGGCATAGATTTAAAAGTTTTACATTTTACAAAAAAAATCAACTAATATATAATAAATATCAAATATGTAATAAATTTAACATATCAAGTTTTCCTCGTGTAGCACACATTAAAAGTGGTCATGACCAGTCAAATTAAGAAAATAGTAAACAATAAAGAGATACATACCTTACTAATTCGTTTGTAGTATTGGAATTCACAGCGATTTGTTAATTGCTCCAATGATTTAATCATTCAATAACCATTTCACAATTATTAATATTCTTTCATTGAAGAGAAAATATATACTCTAATGCTGATTTATACTACTGCAAAGTTAGTTAATTAAAATATTATTACCTTAATGATAGTTGACCACCAGTACGATGCAATAACTGAGAATACGTAGTAACATCACCAACACGGAAATACTACTAAATTTTTACTTCAATTAAATTTTATGAATATATTTTGCTACGATTTATCGTTTTTCATTCGCAGTTGCTATATATTAGACGCAGTTGCTATATATCATGGTGAAGGAAGTCTTTCTTCCACCACGATTTGTGTGCATTCGAAACGTCGCTCTGCCGCTAGGTGACAGTTTGTCGCGCGAATACCGGTGCAACCTGGTCTTAGATTCCTGCGTCGATCAGTTAACCGACATCTGCAGTGGGTAACGATGATTCATCATCGTAGGAAGTTCTGGAAAGTGCAGCGATTTTAATCTTCTGGGACGTATTCCAAATCTTTGATGAAAACACCCGTCCTATGATGGAGGAATCAGCGGTGTCAAGTTTTGGGATATTACACTTCGGAATAACTTAAGAATTATTCTCAGAAACGATTACGAAAAGTACGCTCATGTTCTCAGTCACTTGTGTATGTTACATTCATTTTTCCACAAATTTTGCATATTTGGATTTCTAGGATACCACAACTTACTTCCACTTCAATTTTAACATTCAGTAACAGATGAATACCTCATTATTTCGAGTTATTTATACGAACAAGTCACTAGCAGCACGAACAACCAAACACCTCTAGCGTCACTTCCCAACTCAGATATTAGAGAGAGCGCGCTAAGACCAGCTTGCCCGGAAAACGTTAGTTTTGCCAATCGCCACCACATGGCAGTCCCATTGCCCCAGCGGTCCGCATTGTTTCCCGAAAACTAAAAAATTATCTGGTTGTAACTTAAAAGAGATACCAAATAATTTATCCTCATGATATATTCTGCTAATTATCACGACCCATTATCGCAATTTGAGTGCAATATTTTTATTACTGTTCGTAACCTGGAAATAGTACAGTGCTGACACGATAAATGTGCACACGAGTCAGGGGCGGCTTCAACAGGCTTGGGGGACAGACGAAACTTCTTCAAAGACACTGCTATACCTCCCCCTTCTCGATAGTTCCGTCTTCAGTAATAGCGGAAATAAAACACATTTGATTGCTTACATCTTCTATTTCTTAGAATATAGCACTCTCAAGTGTATCCAAAGCAGTTTTAAGCAAGGCTCCCTTCATACTTTCTCCGTCACAACCTTTTTGAATATTTGCATGTTCTTGCCAGTGGGTTATCCAAATCTGTAGCTCTCAAAGAATTTTTGTATTTTTCCTCGGAAACTCCCAAAATGTACTAATGTGCTTGGACAGAGAGCGCGCTTAGCATGCAAAATTTTAATTTCCCTCCTACATTCCAATAAATTTGAATACGGAGTAATTGCCGCACGGGCGACTGTTAGTGTAGTATGTAAAGCTATTTTTGCGTTAATTATTGCCTCTTTGTTTTCTGTTTCGAGAGTTATTCTAAACGTCCGGGTTCTAATAATATTTGAAAGATTTACTGTTCTACTGAAACACTACTTGACAAACTTTCCAGATGTGACAGTACCTTAACGTGAGGAGGCAGAAAAACAAGCCCTCAGGCGGTTGACACCTGACGCCCCTAACTTGCGTTGGACTCTGTTGGGCAGTATGAACTCATATCTACGGGTGGGGGGCATGAGCCCCCGAGTGGTAAGCAGGAAGGAGCTGGTGCGAGCGAGAGAGAAAGGCCGAGATGTCACATTTGGTGTATCAAACACCAGGAGTTGCATTGCGTTCGTAGGAACAAAGAAGTGACAGTATATACTTGCCTCATCATCTTGCAATGGTGAATTCACACAATCCTCTCCACTAGTTGACTGTTCTAGAAAACAGAGTTACAAGTATCTTTGGAATTGAGTTTCGCCATTCACTGCTTGACCCCAATTGTTTTAGTTTGCTGTGCATGATCCAGGTCGGAACTCAATTTTGTATATTTCATTGACAGGGAGTCAGCGAGTTTTTTGTCAAAGCAATCTACCCGATTTGTCCGCAATGAATCAATTGTTTTACAGCGTTTACAATAGTTTTTGCGTTTGTCCAGAGTTATTCCTCAGAAACAAACACAGTACAAGAGCTCTGGAATTATTGTCGATGCATCTGCTAGACATAACAAGTGGATAGCGCATTGCCATTACGATAAAGATCCCGCGTAACATATATAATTTTGACCCAAACAAAGAGAGAATTTGACCTGGAAAAGATGCCCCACGACGATGTCTGCGTCGCGAGGGTCTCCGACCTCATCGCATCGCTCCTCGTAGCTCTCTCGCAACCTGAAAGCATCAAACATCTCATCAAATTCCTTGCGGTTTCCTTTTCTAGTCAAAGTGTTCCACAACAGACCGCGATGGTGCCCAGGGGTTCGCGGAGGGTAGAGCTCCCAAATTTCTTGTCCTCGGCAGTTGGAGGACGAGATGTGGCCGTTTTGATCCCAGGATCGATTTGGTACTCATTATACAATAGGCCAGGGAGTCAGTCGGAATGCTGGGGTGTGGTAAAGAAATCCGTGGGGATCGAACCCCGGCCATCCAGTGAGCAACCCAGCGCTCTACCCACTGAGTCACGCTGACTCCTCTTTTTTCTTTATTTTTTCCCTATCTTCCTCTCTCACCAAACATTGCCATTACATCTACAAACATTCATTTTCAAAATTAGGCTCATCTTACAGACATATCGTGACAGCAAGTCTACAAAATGGTGCTTGACGTATCTCAATATTCAGTCAAACAAATAAAAGAAAAGATTTGCGTAAAATTCGACTTAATACTTCTTTTACAACAAAGTTACACACACGTACACTTCATAAATTATTACAAAACGTTGCCCCTGAACAATACGACTTAAAGCCGAGCCGCACATTGAGAGCAGTCCACGCAGCGCAGAACTGTGCCCCACATGTCTGCCTCACCTTTATGGACCTGACGCAAAAACTGTTCCGCGCACTCGCGCTCTGTCTCTCAATGTGCGCCCCGGGTTCAACAGGAGCTGCACACACGAAATAAGCAGTTTTCTCTGCAGACCCCATTCAGTAACACAATACATTGAGACAAAAAGACTGCATTAGGAAGGAATTATTTCTCGTGTGGTACACAGCGAGTGCTTGAACTATTCGACACTTGTTACCATGTAATGCGTATTGGCACTTCACTTGGCCTTTGCATATTTGCCTAAACAAGGCAAAGAGTAGATGAGCTATTTGTCTCTATTTGCTCACTTTACGAGACCTTTAAGGGGCGAACATATACTAATAAATAATTAATTTCAGTGTTTTTAAAGCCTCATAAGAAGTTGAAAAGAATAAATCTTCGCGGGTCCATGAGGGGGCGAAAATATGACGCTTCATAATACAACCCTTAAACAGCGAAACAAGTTTCGACGAGCTTGGAAAAGACTTCTGTCTTCTGTCATGTGCAACAAAAAGGGAAGTGGAAAGGGGACGACCCTTACTTGTGCGGTCGTCTGATCACTGTTTATGCGCTGTCAACAGAGTCTGACGAATGTAAAATTTTAGAAAGTTTGCTGCGTTGATGTGGGAAGGATAGCCGGGTGGCACATTGAAAGGCCTTTTTTATAGAATGGGAGACCTCCATTTCTGGAAATTAAACAAACTACCACATCGGTGAAAGGCTTACGGCAAAGATTGATGTTGCGTTTATACACATCCCAATCTGCTTTTTTCAATATCCACTGAGAGGGGCGTGAAACCGAGGGGAAAAAACCGTTGAAATGTATAAGAGTCAGGTAGTGGTCACTCCCATACAGATCGTCAAGAACTGTCCAGTCTAAGAGCGGGGAAAGAGAGGAACTACAGAAGGCTAAATCCAGCAACGAAAAAGATCGGGAGGCTGTACAGAAGTGGGTGAAGTGGCCCGTGTTAAGGAGCGCTATATCTCGGTTATCTAACAGCTTTTCAATGATATCACCCTCTGGGCAGTTGTGTGAAGAACCCCACATCGAATTATGGGCATTGAAACTGGGGAAGACAACTGGTCCATAAGACCGGCAAGATCTTTCTTCGTGAATGACTGCCCAGGGGGATACAAATATTACAAAAACGTAAATGTAAGGGATGGTAGGCTCACCTTCACACATACGGTCTGAGAGACGCTTGATATAGAGACTTCTCTGGCATAGACTGAGACGTCTACAAGCACAGCGACTCCACCGTTTGCCCGTAGGCCGTCTTCTAAGTCCCCCCCCCCATAACACGTATAACCACGAGAGAAAAGAGTGTTTTGGTAGAAGGTGTGTGTTTCTTGAAGGCACACTATTTGAGGAGAACGACGAGGCAGTAAGAGTTTTAGCTCATCTGAACGGACACGAATGCCATTCTGATTCCAGGAAAGAAGAGTTATGGTCAGGAGTTTATCCGCTCTTTCTGCGATGTTTTGATAACTATAAAGTCAGCTCTAGCTGTGGTCCCCTCCCCGGGAGAGTCACCGTGATCACTGCTGGAATGATCACTCGCGGACATAACACGTCCACTATTTTTGCTCCATGAGCGTCGGCGACTACAAGAACATTGGAGTCAGGTTTCCGGGACATTTTTTGTGTTGGAAGGTCTCTGCCGAGAATCATTCCGAGATGGACGTCGGAGGGATCTTTTAACAGCAGAACGCGGTTACTCGGTGGTCGTGGTGGTAGAGGTGCACGTGGAGACGGACGTAGAGGTGGAAACAGATGGTCGTTTCGGTGCAATCTTATACTTTGTAGGTATAATTATCTTACACCCCAGGAACTCCGCTTTCAAGGTGGAAGGATCATCAAAACTGTCCTGATTTCCAGAGTTGCACATCGTTGGTTTCTGAATATCCTCGAAATCCACTTGACACGTAAAGGAAGCTGTATGTAGTTTCTTCGCGGTGACCGCTGTTGCAAAGGATTTTCTTATTGCGACAGGATTCTTAATCATATACCGACGCCTGGTCTCGGGAAAAGACACCCTATCCCTAACGCGGATCTTCTGGATGTCCTTCCATCAAATATTTACGGCATGTGTTTGAATTGGAAGGATGGTTTTCCTAACAATTCACACAGCACGGAGGTGACTCGTGACGGTTTACCGCAAATAACACATATTTCGCTAGATAACTTGCAGCGGTCCATTGTGTGACCGAATCTCTGGCCCATGAAGCAGCGCAGAGGACTCGGCACATATTGTCGAACACGGAGGGTATAGAACCCACAGGAGATGCTCTCTGGAAGAGAGAGAGGGCCGATCGAAGGTTAGAATCAACGTGGAAGAGGGGTCGAACTTCCCCTGCACCTTCCTCTTGACTCTGTGGATATTGATAACACCTTCCGACATTAAAAAAAATATTTCAGGTCTTCTTCAGATTCTTGTGTAAAATCATCGTTGTTAACCACTCCTTTGCACAAGTTCAAGCTGGGGTGAGTGGTCTCCTTCACCTTCAATCCGGCAATTTCTTAGACGGATCTTATAAAGTCAATCTGCTTATCTGTACGTGCCTCCAGCAGAATTTCTCCGTTCCGCTGGCGCACGACAGACTGCAGCTTTTCCATTACGTCAATAGATTTTGCAAGACGAACTGCTCTTGCAGACTTAAAAGTCTTTCCTTCCTCAATACAACTAATGACAAGGAAGCGAGGCTTGGTGGTCCGGTCGCTTTCCTTGCAAAATAACTGATCAAGTCGACAGTTTCGGCAACAAATCGCCTCTTCCTAGAGGGCAAAAGGTGAAGGGGTAGCGACAAGAGGGGGCAGGTTGGCGGGTATTAGATATAAAATTTCATCCTCGTGTTCCCCACCTACCACGGACTCCAAGAAGGGGACACCCCACTGGGGTGCCAGTGTTGGCACGAGGATATAGCGGGGACACGCAGAGTTGCTCCAACGCCGTCGACCAGCGGGAAGGAGATTTAAAATTCAAGTTAAAAATAAACATAATTTTTATGAGCCTGAGAAATTGTCCTTGAATGTGCTACTGGGGCAATGGAAATAATTCAGCCCTAGGAGACGCAAAAATTGTAAGAAAAACTCAGACAACAATGGGTTAATAGGGTATTCTTGGAACATTTCTAGACCATAGTGATCGGAGCCTTGACAATGAGGTGTAAGTCTCACAACGTAACTCCCGCTCTGGCTACCGAGCCGAAAGTGAGGGTGCGAGGGTGAAAGAGGAGCCAAGTGAACGACATTCTGAAAACATATGTCACCAACCGCCAAAGTACAAAGAAGGGCAATGTATTTCGAAATGAAGTCTATTTTGTGGAAAGAGCGACAATTTTAGCCCCATTAGCTGACTCAGCCATAGTTTGCGGGCTGACTAATATGTAAAGAGAGTAGTGATCATCAAGATAGGTAGTCAGAGTTCTGAAAAAAAACAACAACAAAAAAACACTAAATCTTTTACAGTTCATTCTGTAGTAAACAGTCAATAATGGCCGTTTTCATACATTTCTTGAAAACAGGAGTTAACTGGATACATTTTTCAACCATTCAAAATTATCTCGCCCATAAAAATGAAACAAATGAAATGTTAAATCTTGGAAGGAAAAAAAAATCAAACCGATGACTAAAACTGTCATCTTATAGCTCAGACATCAATTATAATTAAATTTACACACACCTCTCACTTCCATAGTTCACCAGAAAATTTTAAACATGCAAAAGCAGAAAATGTCAAGCGACAACAAATGGAATGATAATAATATTCTCAAAACACATTTTATTTCAGTAACATATACACAAAATAAAGGTGGACATCATTCTATGGAACAAACTTCAACAAAGAAATGACCCACTTTAGTACCATTGAACTTTGATACTGAACTCGACAATTTACATGGTGGGAGCTTAATCTCAGTTTCGCACCCACAAGATGAAAGACTGGCAATTATAGTACAGAATTATGCAATAACAGAAAGGCAAATACATAAAAAAATAAGTGTATGAGTGGATCCCAGATTCAATTCAAAGTACTGTTTTAAATCTATCAAAATGATTAACAAATCATGAGAACATGATTCTTAAAATATCTCATGAATCAATTAATTTAATAATTGTCTCATTAGGCAAATGTTAATGGAGATGATAACATTCACACTGAAATAACCTTTGAAGACGTCCCATCAACAGGCAGAAATATATTTACATTTGCCCTTACACAGTAACCTTTGGTCCATTTTATTATTACAAACTCAATGACTCTAATAAAATATAGAGAGAAATAAATGTTTCGCAGAGATAAAAACAAAATTAACATTGTAAAACTTGCACACGATATTCCCGTATAACATCCACAACTACTCTTGCACCATTGGAGAAATATTTAGATATGTCTCAAAGTCATTTCTGAAAATATTGGAACGATGTACTTTCCGAGTGGTAGTAAGTGTTTTGCAAGAATCTACCCAACATCGTTCAGCCAACTGAACATGAAAAATATATTTTTCATCCATCTTTTGTACGGCCAGCGCTAGAAAAGCCTAATTAAAAAATTTAAACTTATATGAAAAATTAATATAATGTCTATTAACAGCATTGAATGTAAATATTAATATATGCAGAAATTTAGTACACATATAAAATTAATTTTATTACTTAGGGTATGAAATTGAAACTTGTTTTAACATACTCTCCTGACATGCTCTAGCAGCCATAAAATTATTTTTTTACAGATTAAATAGATGTAATTATAACTATAAGCAATATATCACAAAGCTGTAGAGTCCATTGAAGGATATTTATTTTAGCTCAGAATTCACACTCCCGATATTCTTCTGAGTCTCTCGTAAAGGATGTGTAGCCATTTGCATTTTGAACTCGACAAAAGCAGAGGTATGTTACAAAAGACAGGAGTCCTCTGTTGAGCATACAACATTGCTGGAACAAAGAGAAACTAGTTTGATACGATATTCATACATAATAAATAATAAATATATATCACTGAACAGTAAGACTAAATACAAATATAACAGGAAAAATAAAAAATTTAAACAATATTGTTAATAAAATGAATAAACTTTTCATCATTAAAATTCTAATTGCAATGTGACTAAGATTTTGGTTTCATAAGCAATTTTTTGCTCATAAAATCATTAATACAAAACATTTTACATAAGTGAATCATCACACGAAGTTTTGTTTCCAATTTTATTAATACACAGTTTAAAATAAAAGGGCAATAATTAAAGTTATCCAGTGACACAAGTCATTTTATAAATTAATTTCAACAACAATACTGCCTGCAGGTACTTGGGTAAAACATTAAATGATAAGAACTCTTCTAGGAAGAATATTTAAAAAGCAATTTCAGTCAGACAAAGGGGAAAAAAAATTATTAATACATGAAACACACAACTGATTAAAATTTTTTTCTCCCATACTTTATTAATGTGTTTTCTAGAATTACTGACTATAATTATGAAACAAAGTTTGATTTAAGAAGGAATCTAAAATTTGTCTGCTTGCTTTATTTTGGTCCAGTTTAAATTTCAAATACCCTCGTCTGCGATGAAAACAATAATGCAACTGAAGTAAACATACAAACACCCCTGACAAGACACAATTACGAAGCATTAGAGCATAGTAGGTAGTTTACTGCATTAAGTGTGCAATCACAGAAGAAAAAAAAGAGGGAGAAATATTAAAAACAAAAAAGATTTTTTAGCAATTGAGAAAGATAAGTTTTTCAATGAAAGAGAGAAACTTTCTTACGGCCTATATTCAACCCTCCATCATCAACAGATGACTTGGAAAATGGAATTCATCTACTTCACACATCCACAAGCCTTAGGAAGGTTTCTCATAAACAGAAGTCATAAATGGTACTACAGTAATTCTTCGTTACTAATGAAGCTAGTAATACAGAAAAAAAATCCCTCCTTCATTAGTTTCTCTAATTGTTTAAGATTAAGACAAGGAAAAACATTTTCAACCTAAATACTTACGAGCACCCTAAATTTCAACCAAGAAGACCCAATTCCATGTGGGTCAAGTACGATACAAATTCCAGTATAATAACAAATATCAATTCCGGTTCTAGAACCTGCCCCAATGACAAATGAAAATAGTATTTTCAGTAGTATGAGTTTACACATGTACTGTTAACACCCATGGCTAAATTGTTATAATTAACCCTTCCACACGATATGCCATCTTTAGACATCATGCCATTTTCTTTCCATCGGTGGTAGTACGTCTACAGACTGAAAGAGTTTGTGGGAATGCGTACTGAGACATTATACCTTTTCTCTGTGCACCGCGGTCACCTTCCACCTTGTCTCCACACAGAAGGTTTAATTAATATCCAATATCACCATTAAAGAGAAAGACTACAAACAGAATCCCTTGGTTTACATACGAAAAACATGTTCAGTGTTCTTTTGAAGTGAGCTCAGCTCAGTGGGTTGAGTTCAGAGCTGCTGTGCAGAAGACCCGTTTCACATTCTGGAGAGTGTATTAAAGACTTTCACAGACGCCTCTATTCAACAAGAACCAGAGTCCTCAGATAAGCATTTGGAGCACAATGCCAGCCTCATCACTCCTTCTTGTCAGAGGCCTACGTCAAAATAGGTCAAGCACTACTAATCAAAATCTAACAAAGAACACCCAAAGTCCCACAGTGTGAAATTGAGACGCTTTAGATTCCAATTGTATTGGACTATTATCAAACGCACATTTTTCTAGTAATAAGAATATTTTTTTAATGAAATATCAGTACTTGAGCTTTATTTCTTACCATTGTTCATTCCATTGCAATACTTCGTAAAACATATTTTACAGTATATGCAAATGCAGCAAAGCCGATAATGACACAAATATTTGTCAGAGCACTGTGCAAAGGACTTTGATCATTGTTTGCTAACTCATTTTGCATCGCACCTTGCGCGTCAGTGACAACTGAAGTTTGAGAATTGTTTCTCGCAGCTAACTCTGCCTCGGCTCTCCTTTCCAACTCAGTCTTAATGCTCTGCAACACAAAAAGAAATTCAGATGGAATATTTTTAATCATTGCAATTAAAAAAAAAAAACACGATTTCATACACTCATAAAAACACTGTATTCTCATTTAACAGCAACAATTAAATACTCATGATGTAATTTTTCCTAATATATAAACTGGTCTAGTACAAGAAATCTTCTACCAAATGAGTATTTCACAAGGAACAAAACCGACAAAAAAACAACAACAAAAAAACAACACTGTATTCTTAAGTTTGAACTTTTCATCTGAAGTCCTTGCACACGTTACTTCTATGAAAGAAACTAATCAAGTACATATCAATTTACAAGAGTCATATTTCATACACACATTTTTCCACGTGTATTGGAAATTTAAAACTGAATTCCATTCCTCAGATTACAGATATTGTTGAATTATAACAATCCAACTAATTCTTTCCAAAATTAACATGTTAGCTAACCATTAAATGAGAATAGAATAGTCATAGAAAAAACATTTACACATGAATGAGTCAGAATCGATGATACAACTTATTCAACAAATGATCAATAATAAAAACAACTTCACATAGTTTTGACAGAAAAAAATACTTACAGCCACTAGATCTGGGAAGAGTTCACAAAATGTCTTATCTTTGAGATTAAATTCTAGACTCTGAGCAGCCAACTGTCGTTTCTCATACTCTGACGACTCAATGCTGCCTAAAGTAGGGCTCTTTTCAATCTGGTAGGAGAAAACAAAAAGAAGCAGAAATTTATGAGGTAGCTCTCGCCATAAGGCTTTCTCTTCCTCTATTGTATCTAAATCTAATTTTACATAATGTCAAAAATAGCACAATACAAAATAAATCTTTAACAACACTTAATTATCCAAATAACACAAAATTTAAATACTCAATAACAATAATTGCACGAAATTACGCTCCGAAAGTAAAATCATACTGACACAATAACAATGTGAAAAGAAAATCAGAACAATATCAGTAACTTAATTTTGTAAAACTATTTTCTCTTCATTTAACAAGTGGTAATAATGCCCCTTAATTTCTTCAACAGGGTATTAAAGGGATTAAAATTGATAGATGGAATATTAGCTCCATTACAAACATTGTATTACTACTTGAGATACCTAACAACTCCCTATGAAGTTACTGTTTTAATAATTACAATGTGAACTTAAAATTCAAAATTGAATTTTTGGTGAAAATGAAATCTTTGAGGATAGCTTAACAGTGCTAAAAAGACCTGTCACATGCATTATAGGGGAGGAAAATGCTCAAGAAATTTGTGACATGTGCTACAAGGGCTTCACTTGGTGACCGAGACTGTTGTTGACAAAAGAAGCCAACTTGTTTATTTACTAGATAATTTTTGCTTGACTTTTGAAATTCACATTCAAAAACATTGTTGTATGTTGATTAATTTGCACTTTTGAGTAAAAACTCATAAATCCAATCCAATTCATCCCTTTGAAATCTGAAATCTACATTCAATTTCTAAATCTAAATAAAATAAAAAAAGGAAACAATTTTTTTTTGTTGAGTCCGCAATACAAATGCATTATCCTGTAAAAATTTCAAGTTTCTGTCATTTATCAACGCAGACAGAAAATTATTTGCAAGTCGTTCAGGACAATGCACCAAACTTTTCCCTTTTTCCCCAAATTAAAATGTAAAAATCTAAAATTCCATAAACTGTTTTTAGAAATTTAATTGATAAACATTTATATACAAAAATTGAGTTGATAACACTATTAGTTCATAGGATATAGCAAAAATAATACATCATACAGTAAGTGAATCATAAAAACAAAATCATTTCAACTCCTTCACACCTATTGAAACATTAAGTAACAAAAGAAAAAAAAATCATCCTATTCTATATATTAAAATCCTCAATTTTTGCATACAAAATTGCAAAATGTATTGGAAAATTAATTTACCCTTTTAAAATGGGATTTTCTAAAAATCATTTCTTAGTATGTGGTTATGTTACAAAAGGCATCACTGTCCACATTTCATGTTTCTAGCTTTAGTTCTTTCGGTCCTGTGTTGATGAATGAGTTAGTCAGTCTGTTTGGTCAACACCGCTTATACATAGAAATTGTTAATGATTTTTTTAATTCTTACATACGAATAAGAGCAAACAGCTCTAATCTAACAAACAAAAGTTGATTTTTAATTCAATGAGATGTTACAAAACCCATCATATGCCAAAAGGTCCTCCGTCCGGCACATTTTTTAACAAACAATTTTTGAAACAACAGTTAAAAAGTCATAGACATGTTTTTTTCTCCTTAATACAAATGTAAAACTATACTAATTCTAGCTTGTGCTATTTTTATTTTATTTTCACAACATATTCTATTGTCTAGAATCAGTTGTTGGTTTTTCTCGCAACCACACTGTCCTTCTAGTGTCGATTCAATTGAGAAAATCATGACAGCACAAACTGAACAAGCACCACTTGCAATGTAGCATGAATTATTTAATACACTTTGAAATTCTATTCACTTTACTGAAATGTAGAGAGATATATTATCATACAGGATGAGGAGACAAGGAAGAGTAACAAGCTCTAAAGAAGGTAAAACAAATCAGGTCGAAACATTAGAAAGTTAAATTCGTTTAAATCACTTAGTTGACCTATAGCTACAAAACTTTTCTCAGGCAATAGAAGAGGTCAAAATTTTATTTCCAGATATTGAGTAATTTTTTAACTGGTAATAAGAACTTCATGTAACTTCATTCAACATCGAATACATGAGAAACTTAATATAGTGGGCAACATGATGGTTTTATATTTACTAATCATTTCCTTGTAATGCAACGAAACAAGAAACTTAAAATTTATCTGCTTTGTCCAAAATATTTCTTTTTCCATGGACAGTTACTTCTTTAATAATAAGAAAAACCAATCAAAGGGACAAGCAAGTTAATACAATCAAAGGGAGTTTTCTTTGACATTTCAAGATGCAACTAAAACAATGAAAATTTTATTAAAATAACATCCAATGATTATTCTTTAATTAAAACAAATTTTAATATTTTGAAAAAAAAAGTCAGTTTAGTAGATTACAATTACATCAACAACAAAAATAAGAGGATCACATAAACGCTGTCCGTGGTAAACAAAAACAAGGTATTTCCTATTTGCAACTAATTATGCATCCCACAGCACCTACTTCTAATTGTAATAGAAGGACGGGAATGAAATAATAGCCTTAAGGCAGAAAGCAAGGTTTTATGTATATCATGTGTTCCTAAAACTGTCAGTAGTTTAACTTGTAAAATTGGTTCACTACTACCCAACCTGAGATGCACTGACGTGCTGCAATCATGCAATACCTTACATCATTAATAGGAATATTAAACATTTGGTGTAAATTCTAAGACAACTGAAATGATTAATGAGACCATGTACAACTCTTCCTTGTGGAACGACACAACAAAGAAGCCAATAAATCTCTTCCTTCTTCAATGTTTAGGCCTCTTTTCATTTCAAAAATATTTCATTTTTATTGCAAAAAATATTCACTCTTTTCATTTCAAAACAGAAAAATGTATCCTTAAAAACATAGTTACACTATTATTCTCATGTCAACTAATACAGAAGTAAGAAATCAATAAACGCAGTCAACAACTTGTTTCACATATATTTTGGAGACCAGTACCGTAAAAATAAAACACACAAATAATATAACGTGTTTAAAATTTGGATTTTAAGGAAGAAACAGAAATAAAACACGACTTTTATTATTAATTCAAAAACAGTAAATAGAAGTCCAACATTACTAATAGCTAACATGACGACGACTGTAATACATACATTAACTCAACATACAAATGCAAACAATCAATGTTAAATTTTGTGTTTAACAGAAAAAGAATAAACTGAATAAAAATAAAAGTTATCCACACAAAATGCAATTCACGGAAGAAAGAATGAAAAAAAAAAGTTATGATTCTGCCATATTGTGATATTGATCCTTTTCTATAATAAATGGCTTGTTGAAAAAAATTAAAAGTGCTAAAATCCTTCCCATTTCCTCATTACTATGGTTTCACCTTTCATATGACACAATTATTAGACAACCTGTTTAGTCTTCTCGTACAAGTTTACAAATTAATTTTACTTTATAAAAGTATTTTGAAATTACCAGACATTCGAATATAATAAATTACATTTATTAACTGCCATACCAGTGTATAAATCATATTAATTTTACTTTAATCTTGAGATGTTAGTTCACATAAAAATTGTTTTAAAGAAAAATAACATATTTCATTATTAATTTAAAATTTTAAATAAGATATAGTGACATAAGCAAACAGAACAGACAATTTTGACAAAAACATACTCACCATAAAACTAAGAAGGCCTGTTAGTATAGTAGAAACACTCCATGCAGGATTCCAGGTATCAGGGTGAAAATCACTTATCGATAAGCATAAGCGGGTATTTGTTTTAAACCTGCATATAAAGAACAAATTTTACCCATCTCTATAAATAGATATCTTGCTTTATAATGTTTTACAAAATGACACATTATGAGAAAACAACAGATCTTTATGAAAGATTAACCAAAACGAAATCAGTAACACTTAAGACATCATGAAACACATGTGGATGAAAAATATACACGTAAGTTCTCTTAAAAATAGTTGCACAAAAAATTAAACTTGAAATAGCACACAGCTTTAAATTTGCACAATTTTGATGCCTTGTGGTGTCCATAGATGCACTTATAACAAAAACAAATTTAAGATTCTAAATTATGGTACAATATTTTCAACATCTCTCATGTTAACATATAATTCAGGTATAAACAAAATATTTTTAGTTCTAAGAAATGCATGAAGAAGAAACATAACACTAATTGGATTACGGTCATACATACAGCTAAAACACTCCTCACCTTCCATTTGGTGTTGTCATATAAATACTTGGAGGTTTAAAAGGAAATTCTCGAGGAAATATAAGTTTTCCATGATAAAGCCCACCTTCATATGGAGTGCTTTCAGGACCTTTCACAGCATAATGCCTAACAAATACAAGTTGCCAAATGTAAGAATAGATACAAAAAATTAATTACATATAAACAGATTATAACAATAAATAATTATAATAATCAAGGGACAATAGCCATCCTTAAACCAAATCTCTTGAACAAATATATGTGTTCCCAAAGACCAACTACTAAAATGTCTTATCACTTACCACTCAAGAATGTTTGATGGCAATGGTTCTGCAACCACATAAGGAACAGGGTCCTTTTTCAATCTCAAGTAATCCTGCTTCAGACGTGATGTCGCACTGCTTGGTTTACGATTCGACATTTTTAATTTCAACTCATTGCTAGATACAACAACAAAAAATTTTACTATTTCAATGAATTACCATGATTGAAAAGCACTACTTCCAAAAACCGTCAACAACACATTACATACCACGATCAACCACTTTATATTTTAAATATTTCCTACGCTATTATTAATATTGTTGTTTAACACTACTAGCAACTCATGCCTTTTATGCAATTCGATCAAACAGTTCTGACACTGTTACCGATACTGTAATAGCAGCGCTAGCACCGCATCAAGGTTACACTTATGGCCAAAGCATTGACAAAGACTTACACATTGTTCCAATGCACACGAAACCGTGGTTTGTAAATAACAACCGGAGGCGATGCGAATGTCGTTATCAATTTATTTATAATTTATCTTCCAAACTTCACGACAAAAATGATCACTGAGGCATTCCGGAAGTAGGAAAGTAGAACACGAACGTCATCTACAGTTAAAACCGAGGAATCACGCATGTGATGGGGAAGGGAAAGGTTCCCCTCCCAAGGTGACGGACATTATGAACTGTTATCATCCTTTTCACTCTTTGATTAACTAAACGCAACAGTGACCTAGGTACCTCTTTTGTTATAAAATGTATTGATACCTGATATTTGCGATGACAAATCCGTAAAGAATGAGTTATGCTTTGATTTCATGATTAATGTTCCATTGTCAATGTACGTAATCAGCTGTACGACATGTGATTGGTCGATGACTAGTTGAAAAACGAGAGACGAAATATCAGGTAGTGATGTACTATGGAATGTCCCGATTGAGGTTTTACGCCCCTCAACGCTGTGTCTAATCGTGACGTCGAAGTGTAAACATTTTGCTTTCACAGTACAAAGGCGAAGTGAAGCTGCTTGTCTTAAAGTTAGCGCCCCTTCGGGCGCACGCAAGAGCCGACTGCGAAATGTCTTTGCGGGCTGTCGCAATTCGCTTGATACAAAATGGTAGGATTTTGCTGCGAAGTTTCAGACCCTACCATAAGTCAAGCGGCGTGGTGGACGGATTCCGCCACAATATTCTCCCGAAGGGAGTACCCGTAGATTCTAGTCTGCAAAGTGGCAGTAGAGCTTCTGCTGTGAGAAATTTTAGCTTTCATGCTCAAGCTCGTCGACTGTTCGTTGACACAGTCTTAAAGAGGGTTACAAACACACTAGCAGCAGATCTGAGGAGGAGGGCAGCTAAGAGATTATTATTCGGAGATTCGGCGCCGTTTTTTGCCCTGGTTGGAGTGAGCTTAGCCTCAGGTTCAGGTTTGTTAACCAAAGATGATGAACTGGAAGGGATCTGCTGGGAAATCAGGGTAAGTACGGCTCTAGGTTTCAATTAATTGCTCTGGTGCTTGGATTAACTCTTTAACATGTTTGTTGTTAGGAGGCAGTATCCAAATTACGATGGAATATTGAAGAGGATACTCTTGACAGCTATTTCACGGAGAATGAACCTATGGGACTGCATAGTTTTGAAATTGGACCTGCTATAGCTAAAGGAAGTAGTGCTGTTGTGTATTCAGCTCGCATGAAATGCTGTAAGTAGTACCAGTTTGTATCATTAAATCAAATGTATGCATTTATAAACTTTTGAACTAGACTATTTCAAGTTAGCTGTTGAACTGATTTGATCATAAAACTTTTAATCGGTAATTTTTCATTTGTATTTTCACCCTTGATTGTAAGTAAATCTTCATTCCTTACTGTAAGTTCAAACCTTCCCATATTAATTCCAAATTGTCATTACAGTGCCTAAAAATGAAGAAACTCCACCCATTTCTAAAGATCTGTCAGACTTTCCTCTAGCAATGAAGATGATGTTCAATTACGATGCTGAATCGAATGCAGTATCAATTTTAAGGGCAATGTATAGAGAAACTGTCCCAGCCAGATGGCATTTGCCTAATGATGATACAAGCTCTTGGGAACAGAGGTATGTATTGAATTAATGGAAAATTATCTCGGTTTCATCAATTTTGCATCCAATACTCTGTTTTTTCAGTCTTTCAGATCGTAAACAACCTCTGCCTTCACATCCCAATATTGTTGAAATGTATTGTGTTTTTGCGGACAGTGTGCCTAATATTCCAGGGTCTTTATCCATGTACCCTGATGCTCTTCCGGTCAGGATTAATCCTTATGGTTATGGTAGAAACATGAGCCTGTTTCTGGTAATGAAAAGGTATCTCATTCGCTATTAACATGTTGAAATTATTGGAGTATGCACGCATTTCTATAAATTAAATTCCTGTTTCAATTTATTGATGTTAAAGTTTAATTTCATTCTGTGTTTTCATGTGAGTAGAATTGGTTCTGGATCATTACATCTCAAATCATTCTGGTCATGTAACCCGTAATCTCAGAATCTCATGAATTTTTTTCACTTGTTCCTTTTGCTATCCTTGATCAATGTAAAATTGTATATTTATACCTTTAAATACTTTTTGAGACTTAATAACAATTTTTGTAATTTAATAAAAAAGACAAAATTGAAATTTAACATCAGTGACATTGTTTTAAGAAAAAAATAACTATCATATGATAATTTTTATTATATTTCAAACAGTTTTATCTCAAAGTATTAAAGGAACATGTAAAAAAAAATTCCTGAGATTCTGGGACCATTGGTTTCATTGTTCACTGGATGATTCGAGATGGAATGACCTTTCTTCTATTGTATTGAAATTAGATGAAGTATTAATAACAAATTTACGTGACAAAATTAATTGTTTTCAAACTATATTTCCATTTTGCTTAAGGAAAAAAAAGTGTGGTGTTTTGGTATGTTTGAGATGTTTCATTATTTGAAGAATGAGTCATAATGATAACTTTGATGATAATTTTTGCTTTGGATATAACTCAGACCCTTAGTGACATTCCTGTAATGTTGTTTGGATTTTTTGTGCTCTCTTCAGTCTTATTAAACACTAACAAATCAATAACTAAAATGTTAAGATTTTGCTGAAATTTATGTGAATTATGCATTCTGTAGGTACGACTGCAGTTTGCAGCAATATTTAAAGGATCGTGAACTTAATGTGCGATCAGCTATTTTACTTCTCGCCCAGTTACTGGAAGGTGTTACACATATGAATCGTCACGGAATTGCCCACAGGTAATGGAATGTTGTTTTGACAATATATTTTGCTATTTTTAAGTTCTATTATGATCTCAGGAGTAAGCTAAATAGATTATTTTAGTTTCATTATTAGAGTTTTGTCTGAAAAGCAAAGTCATACCCTTCAAATGTGTAATTATGGAAATGTCATATGAGGTTAAGGAAGGATTGTTGTAGTATTTTGATTGAATATTTTGTTTTCTACTCCCAGAGATCTGAAAAGCGATAATATTCTTCTGAACCTTTCGGAGGGAGAAGCATATCCTCTTCTGGTAGTTACAGATTTTGGATGTTGCCTAGCTGATAAAGTACATGGTCTTCATCTGCCATACTCCTCTCTAGATACCGATAAAGGTGGCAATGCAGCGTTAATGGCTCCTGAGGCAAGTATTATTAGCATTTTTTTTAACAAGAATTTTCTGCTTTTCCTTGTATGTGACAGTCTCGAGTGAGTGAACAGCCACATGGGGTTTGAAGCAAAAATTGTATTTTTCTCATTGGTAAATACATGAAAAATACTAAAGAGAGATAAATGAGAATAAAAATTAGCGCTGAATGTTAATATACAAATTTATATTTTTAAAGCAATTATGAACTGCAGGTAACCACAAGGAGGACAATAAACGTATTTACTTGAAAGCAAAGGACCATCCCATCAATTCTGATCTAGGGCCCTAGGATAGAGGTGGATAGAAAATTCCAACACTCTCTTTAGGTGAGAATAAAAGCTAGCTAAGTGGTATTGTATCAACAGAACACCAAAAAATTTGTATAAAATGATACACTACAACGTTATTTCGCACATTTGTATTATTATTGAAATATAGATTATTCGGAATATATTATTTATAAGTCGTAACTATTGAAAGAACTCTACATTCGAAATTAATTATTACAATAGACTGCTACCCGCATGTAAGAGCGTAGAAAGCCTCTATATAATATCCACCTCTTCCCAAACGAAAACTGGAGAAAGACCAGGGTGATTCCTGCAGGAATTATTTAAATTTTATTCATGGTTAAAATTAAATTAAAATTTGAGGTAATTTAAATTAGAAATAGAATAAGTATAAGTTTTTAAAAATATTCTGTAATCTTGTCATATTGGGTTGCTCAAGATTAAAATCTTGATCTCGCCCATGAAACTCTAGTATCGTCACAAACCTTGTAAACAGTTGTTGGAAGGCTGGTGATGGCAAGTTTGATGGAACTTGGATGAGAATATTTTATGCTTTTCATTGCTGCTTTTGTCAGATGATGGAGAATTTAAGTGTGTGTACCTATTCCTATCTTCCATATCTATTCCCTATCTTTTCATTGCTGATTACTCTGTGGATCTTCTTCCTTCAATACAAGAAGTAATTGCTTGGATTTATCTGGTAATCTTACTGTTAAATATTGAATATTTTGTATTAATAGAAATCATTATGTTAACATCTGGTGTCCGGGTGTTACTAACATGCCCAACATTGCTTTCACTGCGGTGCCATTCAAAATCCTTTTGCCTGCTACTGCACCGTATCATTTATGTCCCTTGGGTCTTGTGGCCACTGTGTGCGCAGCATCACACTAGTTAGCTCTAAGCTAGTAACCGACCAGAGCACAGTGTTGTCATTTTATTTCATACTCGTGTATTTGTTTAGTTTTATCAATTAAATTAACATACTTTGAACTAATTTATTTATTACCATATAAATAAATGAAAACTTAGGTTAGTCCGATTCATTACTTGATGAGCTCTTCTTTTTTAATTATCTACTTAGTCGCTAAGAAGAAATTTTTAGACTTGACTCCAAAATAATTAAATCCATAATTGGATTGTTTCAGGTTGCTGCTGTGGAAGCTGGACCTTTCACTTACATCAATTATACCAAATCTGATGCCTGGGCCGTTGGAGCTATTGCATATGAAGTTTTTGGACTGAAGAATCCTTTCTATGCTGATGCCAAGAGGGGAAAAGCTGCATTGCGAAACACAACTTACCAAAATGAAGATCTTCCTCAATTGCCAGACAGTATTCCATCTATTTTTGCACATATGGTTGCTGGTTTACTTCACCGAAATCCATCAAAGGTAGGTAGCCATTCAGCAGACGCTATTGACTTAAGTGTAATCAAAATTTTCATTAACGTGATTATTAAACCCTTCTGGTAATTCTTTCACCAAATTTATGATTGGTTTAATGAGTTTTGAAGGAGGTGGTGATATGACTTTATATGTTAAGCATATTTTTTTGTGCCCCAGAGGTTAAGTGCTGAAACCGCAGCTACCATTTGCCAGCTATTTCTTTGGGCTCCTAGTGCTTGGTTACGGCCTGTGGATCCAGAGTTGCCGTCGACAAGCGAGGTGAAATAATTTTCTTTCCATAATTATTTGAGAAGACTTTTTCTGAAAGTGACATACTTGTCGGAACTAGCGATTAAAGGTGTTTTGCCTCCACCTTGCGAAATTTAATTGTGACCATCAAATCTTTCTTTATTGTTTTGCAGATCTTGCAGTGGCTTTTGTGCTTGACCACAAAAGTTCTTTGCGAGGGAAGACTTTCGAGCAAGCCAACGTCCCCTGCGTCTGCCACCTCTTCTCCTATACCGCCACTAAAGAATTCAGAGCTCTCCCGCAACGCTTGTGTAGCTTCAAGTGGACGTCGCACCTTCCCTGAATATCAATTGATTGCATCTTTCCTTGTCCGTGTTAAGTTGCGACAAGTGAAAGATGCACTCTATTGGATACGTGGCTTGTAGTCTTGTTGACCCCTCATTTGAATAACAGATGGTTTCTTTTGAAGTTGTACAGTATTGATGTTAACTGTTTAAATTATTTAAATGTAGTAATATATATTTTGTTTAATTGTTATCTCCTTCATACTACTTTTTAATAATTCTTTTTTCGCTGATCAGGATTTGCAATATTTTTAATTACATTTCAAGATGATGTATCGATAAAGTATTATTTGCAAACTAAGTGCTTTTGCGTTATCATAGTCTGTTCAAAAGGTTCAAATCTGGAATTACTTTAATGCTGTGTAATATTTTGTTGTAACATACTATGTACTTAATAGGTATATTTTTTCATTGTACAATTGTTCAATTAAATAACTAAAACTGGGATAAAATAATATTTCTAGATTTTTTTTTAAAATTCCAATGTGACAAACTTCTTGACATTTATAAAAATGTAAATATTGTAACCTGTCTCCTACTCCAATTCCTTAAAGCAACAATTGTAAATTACCAAGTCTTGGGACAACTTGTATGAAAACATATTTTACTTAATTATATATTAGACCTGAGCACTGCTTGCTTGATTTGGTATAAATATTCTTTGGTGTACACAAGGTTAATTCCTCGACTACAAAAGAATTCACTATCAACGTGATATACATTACTGTTACATCGAATTGGATGTTGATAGTTGTATTTGCATCTACATAGTTGTCTTTCATTGTACTTCTGGAGGCTCTGAGGAGTTCATAATGTAACGTCTTTCATAATCCATTACATATGTGAATACTAATACTGAAAAATGTACAAATATAATACTCAATCCCTTGCTTAGTCATAGAAAATCTAGGAGACTGGTAAGTATTCAAAAGTATTCAGCAAGTAGGATAAGACACCTGAAAAGTATTGTACCTTTTCTCATGCAATTTTAAAAGTGAAATATCTATAAACCAAGAAACTTTTTATGCAATTTAATTAACATCATTTAAATTTAAGATCAAGGAAATACCTTCGGTCCTTTAGTTGGAGCAAAGCTTTGAAAAATCTCATTTCACCACAATTCATTTCTTTAAAATAAGATTTATAAAACTTTTTGTAGTGGGTCTCTATATTATGAAAGAAACTTTCCCCATCAAAATATCAAGTTTCTGTCTTGAATGGATTCCTTTCTAAGTTAATGAATCATCCAGGACAAATACACTTGTAGGTATAGTTTTAATGTAGGAAGTTGAAAAGTGTCAAATTAATGACTGCAGCATATTCTATGGACATCCTTAGGTTTCAAGTTTCACTACTACTGAATTTAATTCAGAAAAATTCAGTAATTTAGATTAGTTCCTCCAAACTAAGTATTATTTTCACTTTCATATCTCCAACAAAAAGGATGAGTGAATATTCCTTTTCCATTAGTTTTCCTTTGTATTCATAAGAAATATAATAAAAGTTGGGGGGATTGATGCCCTTGCATTGCTTTGGTCATGGGAGTGGCGATTCTTCTAACATGATTTTTACAATAGTTTGAAAACATCGAGAAATAAACAAATAATTAATATTTTTGAGCTGTTATCCAAATAATACAATCTCCCTAAATCAGTGCTGTCCATCCGGGCAAACATTTTTTTATGGTCCCAAATTATAATACATTTTATGTCAAACTTTTCATCAAACGTTGGGGGCACAACTTTGTGTTGTACATCTATGCTGTCAGAGTTAATATTAGACCGGTGAGAGAAATAGAAAATTGTACACAGAAGTACTTTGTCATACATATTAATATGAAAACATTTTATTACAATACTTAATATTAAAAATATTTCTTTTAATTAAAGAAAAATACCATTTAATTTTTTCAGCTTGAAATAATATAAATTTATTGATGAGAATCAAAAATACCGCGCTTCAAACAAATAAATATGACCCATTAGTTTTATACGCCGAGTAACATATCACCAAACCCACCCGTGGTTCAGGTGGTAGTGTTGTCCCGGGTTCGCTTCCCGATGGGGTCAGAAAATTTGTAGCTTTTCACGTTAATGTCCCTATTCATATGTAGCTGTGACTACTGAAAAGTCAACCTTCCTTCCTCTATCCAGCTCCTTCTATTCCTAGTATCAGTAACTCTTAACTATTACTAATTACTTCTACTAACTCCTCCACGTGGGCCAAGTTGTTGGTAAACCCATCTAACTTGCCCACCTATACTAATACCATTCTACCCTCCTACCTCCTATCGCTCCATGTAGAAAAGCTTCAATAGCACTTAACTACGTTTCCCATTTACAAATACAACAATATATAAATAAAAAACCCTCAGCCGGCCCGAGCGATCGAAAGTGTATAGAAAAGGTCCCGCGCGCCACGATTAGTTGGACAACGCTAACCAATATACAGCTGTAACATTCACTATTTTGCGTTTAAATAGTACGAAGACTCCGGGATAGGGAGGAACGATTGACTAAAGAACAGTGCACAGTAAGAAACGTGTTTCATTAGATAGTGCCGCTTCCTCTTAAATTGAGGTTTTGCTTTGTTGTTACCTTTACGATCTAAAAAAAAACCTGACAAATTTGGGCATCTTTGGATTCTTCATGTCATTTGCATTAGTTTGAATAGAATCGTTATTGACGTTTTTCGATCCTTGTTTAGTTATTTCGAAACATTTTAGCCCGCAAAAACCTTCCCAAAAGATGTGTATTTTTAAATCAGATGTATATTTAAATTTTTTTTATCTTATCTAGGAATTTTTGCTGAAATTTTTGAATCCGCCTTTGCCTTAGGGCCCTTGATCGGAATTGATGCGATGGTCCCTTGCTTGCTTCCGGAGAGTAAATTAGTTTGTTGTCCTCCACGTGGTCATACGCAGTTTGTACTGTTTTTTTGACAATAAATTTATTATTAAATTTATTATTATTATTATTATTATTAAATCGTTTATATTCACATTTAGTAAAGTTATCGCGTAAATTTTATTAGACTTATTTGAAGAATATAATTATTTACTAAAAAATATAATAGTGCCTTTTATCGCTGTCGGCCAAGTCATCAATGAGTCACAACATGACGACATGGAATGTTGACATATTTACTTCAATTGTTTCATCCCCAACTCTTTAATAAATAATAAAATATTGATGAGTTCGCCTATTATTAAACTCAAACATAGGAAATTGAAATCTACATCCATTAATTAACGGAATGCAATATTTAGCACTTGTGTCATACGCATGATGAAGCAATGAGAATTGATTCATAACTATCGTCTGTACCAAAACAATAGGTATACTTCAGAAATTAGTGTAACATGCACTGCCAAGCTCCTTAAAATAAATTGATCTGTACAAGAATGATCTGTCTAATTTTGATCTGAAGGCAGTAGTAACACGTAAGTGAATTGATCAAGTTCCTGTACATGGCTGTAGACAAAATATTCATGCATGTTTTTCATTTGTTTCATTTAAATCCCTGATCAGAGATAAGATGGCGGAGCCCGAAACAGAAGTAGAGGACGATGATGAAGAAGTGGAAGAAGAAGAAGGGGAGGAGGAGGAGGTATTATCAGAAGAAGACGACGAAGAAGAAAATGTGTCTGAAGGAGAAAATAAAGGAGAACTTAGTTCTGGTGAAGAAGAACTTGAAAGAGGAGAATCGAAACCAGAGAAACCGATGGGTTACGGTGATCAACCGGAAGAACCAACTGAAAGGAGATCTGTGGGTTTCGGTGAACCACCTTCAGACGACACTTATGACGAAACGAGCGAAGAAACAGACGAGGAACCTTCTCATATGACGTCAGGGTCGCTCGGTGACATTGAAGGCAGAGATTTCGAAAAGGAAGGACCCGGGGCTGACAAAAAGTATGTACTGGAAAATATAATCGGTCCCCTACTGAAAACCATGAAAAATAAAACAGATAAAGATTGGATAATGGATAATATATTGCACCAAATGGTAGATTTGGCGGAAGGAAGTCCCGAATACGATATGATTTCGCAACTGCTTGATGAACTCCTCGAAGATGTAGTTGATGAAGGGTAAGTCATGAAACAAGCAACTGATATGCAGGGGTGGATCTATGGGGATCAATTCCTCCCCCCCCCCCCCCGCCGAAGTTAAACAAATTTTGTCCTTTATGTATTTCTCCAAATATTTGTATGAGCATACACACACAAATATGTATGAGAGATGCACACACATATAATGTAAATTATATGCGTAGAACTGAGGTTGCATGAACTAACCGAAAGTAAAGGTTCAAAGAGGTAGAAATGTAGAAAAAAGTTGATATTAAGAGAAGTATTAATATTTCCGTTCGACGGCGGTGGAGTAGTCGTACCAAGCCTCAAGTTCGACTAAGTACTTTTACTAAACACGAGATTGTGATCCGACTTTTCATTCACCCCATCCTTCAAAGAGATCGTTACCTCATTAGTGCTATTAATGTCTTGTAATTAAAATAATTTTCCAAACTAAAATTCTAATTTTCCCCCTCACTTTAAGATTTCTTCTGCTCAAAACTTTGCGTCTCTGCCAGAACGTCACGTAGTCATCCCGGGTTCGATTCCCGATGGGGTCAGAAAATTTGTAGCTGTTCACATTAACGTCCCTATTCATGTGGCTGTGACTTCTGAAAAGACAACCTTTCTTCCTTCCTCTATCCAGCTCCTCCTAGAATCAATAACTCTAACTACTGCTATTATAACACCTCCACGTGGTAAACCTAACCTACCGACCCACCTACTAACAATGACCACCCAACCACCCAACCTCCTACCTCCTATCGCTCCATGTACATAATCTTCAATAGCACTCCACATTTCCCATTTACAAATTAAACTAATGGGAAATTAAATGCATGTCTTAGATTTGCGATAATTTTATTCTCGTCAATATTTTTTTTTTTTACTGTGGAAATTAAATAGTACAATTTATTTATTTTTTAAAAAGTATTTTAAGTATTTACTATTATAATAAAATGTTTTATATTGTGACGGGGTAATTCCGAATAATTATATATCTCCTCGTCGGATGTACCACATGAAATATTAATTCTGACAGCAAAGATTTCTAACAGAAAGTTGTGCGTCCCCCAACGGAAATTTTGATGTAAGATTTACTAAAACTCGCGGGCCGTAAAACAAGCGCTGCTAAAACGTATAATTATAATTTCTGAACCCCCTATGTTATTTTTGATATGTAATTTAACCCCCTCAGTAATAATTTTGTATAATTCCCTTCCCAAAACTCTAAAAGATATAAATAAATTGAATATCTTTAAATCCGCGGTTAAAAGCTTTTTATTGCGCTATAATGTGAAAGAATTTACAGATTTTAATAAAAGAAGTTAATGAGAGTTTCAATTTCCTAATAAATATTGTTTTCCATATGACTTCGGATGATGTAAGTGATGTTAATATCTCTTATACTTTATCACGACATTGTTATAGTACTCTACATATTAATTAAATTCCTTTTTCATCCATGTTGATTTTGCTCCCTTTGTTTATTGATAGTTTATTTCTAACTGTACGCAACCTCGGCACTTTGGTTGTGTACACTATCTCTGTAACCCCTTTCATCTCGGCCCGGGTTTTTCTCCGGTTTTCCTCCGGGTATTGGGGGTTTTTCTTGGGAGAGAATGTCATCAATATTTTTGTTTTATTAATCTGGAATTTTTACTGCACTAATATCAACAATTTATTTTGAACAATAAATGGGTAACAATAGGTATTTATTAAATAATTTCCTTTGTAAATATTAAATCCGCCACTGCCCATGGATGGGAATTGATGGGATGGTCCCTTGCTTGTTTCTGGAGAGAAACTTAGTTTATTGCCCCCCACGTGGTATTATGCAGTTTGCAAAAAGCCTTTTTTGACAATAAAGTTTATTATTATTTATTAATTAACACGTCTATTCTGTAATCAGAGAAGAAGAGGAGGAGGAAGAGGGTGAGAAGGAGACGACGAAAGAGTACCTCCATTACCTTATTGACATGTATTGCATTCCCCATCGAAAAGAACCCTTTGAAATCACGTACGAATTCCTGGAAGCGTGTTTGCACAGACTGACCGATCGCCGGAAAGAGCTTCTGCTTCGCGGCAACGACATGATGCTGTACATGCAGTGAGTGCGACGCGGAACACTTCACACGACGAAACAACATCATGTTTTCATGTGTATTTTACGAATATTCGTGAGCATACAACCGACGGGATTATGATTGTTTTTCCGAAAAAGAGTTTTCCTGGGGAACAAATAAACTGAGCGAAAAGATAGAAAATAATAATAAAACTAATAATAATAGTGGGGAAAAAGATAGTTCTCTAGAACAATTCTCGATTAAGGTAATATTCCTATAATATCTTTAGAAATAATGTGTTATATCTAGATCAAAAAAGTAGAAAATGTTTTATGATTTTATTACACTACAAGTAACTTTCGTACTTCTATCATTTCCAAATTTTTGGCTGCATAAAATGATGGGATTTTCATAGTTTGTAAAAAAAAAAACCTTCAGAAGATGACGCTACAGTGTTGCTTTAATATGATTCCGCAAGACTCAAACCCGGAACACCAAGGGAAAACTGTTCACTAACTTCATCTATACAGTTGATGTGAACTAATCATCTTGTTCTCTGCAGTCATTGAAACACTTAATTTCAGTGTCATGGTGTTCGTTAAGCTTGTTTTGCGTTTCGCGCAGCCGGAGAATAGGTGACGACGACTTGAAAATCGTATGCGATTTCGTGAAGAGCAGACCAGACGTTATCACGTTAGACTTGGCCTATAATAGCATCACTGATTTCGGCATGCAGATCATCGCCGATTTACTTCAGGTAAGCTTTCTGAGATTTTTTTTTTCCTTGACAAAGAGATATTGAGAGGATGCATTTTGTGCGCGAACAGAGAATTCTTAACTTTTACTCAATCTCAGGGATGGTCTTATCGAGAAATCGTTCGTTCTGGTCCGGGTTTTTCTCCGCTTTTCCTTCGGGTAGAGGCGGATTTTATATTCAGACTCTCCAGGCTGCGTGGGCTGGTTTTGAACAAAATGAAAGTTAAAAAAAATGAAAACAAAATTAGTTGAAAGAAAAAAAACCCCACTACATTACTCGCCAACGTTTCGGATATATTTTATCCATCCTCATCATTTTTATGCATTAAGTGAGCAGGATGTACCTGGTGTGCAGGTGTAATGGTTGTATTTATTTATTTATTTTTAAATTGGGGATTTAGGGTTCGCCAACATGTAGGTTATTAGAGCCCTTACGTAATGTGGATGAGTGATGTTGTAGAAATATTGTAACAAGACCTGAGGANTATATATATATATATATATATATATATATATATATATACCGAGTGGTCAAGATTTATATAACGTTGGAAAATAAAATTACTAAATTCATAATTACCTGTGAAAAAGCAAAATCAAAAGAAACTCTTTGAAATAATAATAATAATAATAAAAGCTTAGAAAATTAGTACACAATAAGCGAGAAGGATAATACACCTAAGAAATTAAAAAATTAAGTTTGGTGCATATGTGTATATTCACATACGTACAGAAACACATTTTCACTTGTAAACAGATACAGACACACACACTCATACGTACAAGCACGCTTCAATATACACACATATACCAATACACCTCCTATAACCTTAATGTAAAAATGGTTGCTATAAGATAATTAAAAGAAATTGTTTCAATTATTTGTACATTAAGGTTATGGGAGTAGTAGTGGTATATGTGTGTAATTCCCCTCTCCTCGAAACATTCACAAAATTATTGCTAGTTCAGTAGAATAAGATTCTTAAGGTTCGTTTAGACTATGCAATCTGCAAGGCAGGTTACCTGTCTACGAAATGTGTTTACACGGGGCAAGTAACCTGCTCGGCATCTTGCCCCTAAATTACGTCGATTTGTGCTCGTGGGTCATATTGTGCGAGTGAAATGAGGTTCATATGGTTCGACATTTATTTATGGGTGAACCATCACACGAATCATGTGAACTGACGAGTTAAAAAAGAACAAACCACGGACTAGGGAGTGGCTATAAAATACTCATGACCCGCCGTCGCAATCAATAAATAATTAAATGAATTTTTCGGATATTTTAGACACATTAGAAATTACATTAAAATTTTAGCCAAAAAGTTACTGCGCTGTGAAAAATCATTACTAAAGAATTCACATCCTGAAAATGAGCACTGTAGTTCATTGTTTGATCAAAACATTAGAAACGTGGAAAATGGAGATTACAATAAATTAATGACACAAATAAGTAACGAAACTCACACGAACAATGATGCACCTAACCTCACTTTATGCTGCTTTGAGGTGTGGGGTGAGGCAGGTCTGCTCTCCGATGCAAATAACCTGGCCTCATTTTTGAGGTAGGTTCCGTTTACACGGGGCAGGTAACCTGCTCCGTAGCTAGCCTTGCAGGTTACCTGCCGGGCAGCTTTGCTTCGTGCAAACGAGCCTTTAGTTTTATAACCATTTCCATTTACTTCATATGTGTGTTGTGACATACTCCCTCATGGCTGTAGAGTTGTCCTTCGCTGCATCGCTTGAATCTGATGAACAACGACTTCGGGGCCCCAGGGATGAGAGAGCTCGCAGAGATAGCGGACGAGCTGTGTCTCGACACCCTTCGTGTGGCTGGCAACGACATTGGAGTTGAAGTACGTCTATTGTTTGACGGTAGAAGCGGATCGAGAATTTGATTTTTTTTCGGGGGGGNTACCGGGTCCCTCCGCCAAAATAACATCTTCAAACTGCAAATTCGACATTAACATAAAATACATTTTTCATAAATAATCCCGAAGAATTTATTTTTTTGAAATAATTCGTATTTTTATCCAAATTCTTACTTTGGGCGTTCCATCTATAGTAAATTTCATCTAGGTAATTTTCTATCAGATAAATGACTCGGAATCTCGCTGGAGCGCGAGTATGCTAGGATCAGTGAAATATCGCAGCCCTATACTCTTGTTCCGATTCAGGAAGAAAATCTCTAAAAGCTAACTCTTATGTATGTCCTAAGAACTAATCTCTTAAATACAGTTTTCATTTGTCCGTTTATTTACTTTTATAATTTTGCTATTTCTATCTCTTTTAGGGGAATCTGCCACCGTTCTACGTCGTCAAAACTGATTTATGTTACCAACGAACTGATATTTAAAACAGAAATTACTTTAATTTCTTTTAATAATGATCTTGAACCCCTTTATTGGCTTCAACCCACAACGTAATTGAATTTCAATGTAAATAACAAAATGCGTCAAAAAAGAAAAACAAAATTAACTGAAACAACAATAATGTACTACGCGGGAAAAATAATTTATGAGAGCACGTACAAAAGCAAACCGACTTTGCAAAAAATGTTTCATACACGTTTGTAAATATATTCACATATACAAGTGATTACTTACTAAACAATTTTTAAGTAGACTTGTATATTCTTTAAGATAAACTTACATGACGTTTCCACCTGTATAAAGGCCATCTCAGTGAGTTAATATCAAATACGCATATTTCTTAATCATGACAACATGAGAGATCTCTCAAAATATTTAACTGAATATAGGTTACAACGTCTATTGAAGAATAAAGAAGTTAAAGAACTTAAAATTTCGATTTATTGATTAATTATTACACTATCTTAATCATAGACTAACAGTATAATTACTATCAAAACATTCACACTACAGAAGCGCAAGTTTGAAGTCGTTGCGTTCATCCAGTGAATTTCGTGAAGCGGAAGTATGGAGGCTTGTACTAGAGCTATGTCAACGCGAGTTACACAGCGTGCTGTTAACGAAATTTTAACTGCTGAAAAAGTGTCTCCTACTGAGGTTCATCGTCGTTGAAAGGCTGTTTATGGTGACGATGTTGTTGATAGGTCTAGTGTAAATCGATGGGTAGTAACATTTCGTGGTTGCGATCTTGGAAAAACCCATTATTGTTGATGAAACGCGCAGCGGACGTGTGAGTGAGTAATACCTTAGACGATGAACATCGCAAACTCGTCGACGATTTCATTCAAAATGACCGACGAATCACTCAAAAGCGTATTGGAATATCCAAAAGGAACGTGTCAGTGTCATTATTAAACAATTGGGATAGCGTAAAATCTGTGCAAGATGGGTACCACGCCGTATCACAGACGAGAACAAACAGCGTCGATTGGAATAATGCTGCGAACAACTTTTGCAACTCTACCGACACGAAGGAGACGACTTTCTTATGAATATTGTGAGGGGGGGGGACGAGTCATGGGTCCATCATTACGACCCAGAAGAGAAAAGACATATCGTTGAATATCGACATCCGTCTTTCCCTGAGGCGAAGAAATTCAAAACACCACCAACCGCAAAAAAAACAACGTATTTTGACTGTGTTTTGGGATGCTCATCCTGTTTATGTAACAGATTTTCTGGAACGAGGGGCTACGGCAAATTCTTCCCAGTACATACAGACGATACCTGCGACGTCGAGTTCGTCGTGTTAGAGGCAGCCTGGCGCCAATAATCTTGCAACAGGTGTGCTAGTCCACACACCTAGAGAGACTCTGCGAAGCCTGAAGTTTGAACAGATTCCTCACCCTCCTTATTCCCCCGATCTTGCGCCGTGCGATTTTTATTTTTTTTTCCCCTCTACTCTACTCGAGAGAGAGCTGAAGGGTAATCTTTACACCTCGGACGATGAGGTGAAGGCAGATGCCAAGCCGTGGATTCGAGAAAAGTCGGACGGAATGTTTCAGTGACGGAATGAAAAAACTTGTTACATGTTGGGAGAAATGTGTTAGACTTAACAGTGACTATGTTGAAAAATAAATATATGATTTTGGAACTTAAGAATTGTACTTTAATGTACTTTTTGCCTGATCTTGCTATTTGTTTTTGTTCGCGCTCTACAAGCATGTGTGCATTAGTTTTCAGCCTACCCTCGTATATATGCACAAGGTATTATTTATATATCATGTTTCTAAATGTTTTTCCTCCCAACTGTACTGTGTTTTATATATTTCAACAGAACTCATCTCAAGAAGCTATTCCTGATATTAATATCGTGTACGTTTCAAATTTTTAACATTAAATATCGCTGTTTCAATAATACCTGCTTCATTTTTCAGGGTGGTATTCATGCAGCATCTTTGTTGAAAGCGAAAAACAACCTTCTATATTTGGATGTAGCTCAAACATCTCAAAGACTGCAGTCGTTAATGGATCACATCGAAGCACTAAACACGAACAATCATTTGCTCTACATTAACTTCAGTCGTCCGCTTGGGGAACCCATGATCGGATTTGACAGCGGATGCTGGGCAGATGCTGTTGGGAGTATGTTGGGGGTAAGAGAAGCTCAAACAATTTTTAAAATTTACGATTTCTGACAGCGTTTCGTCTTCCGTTCAAGACGTCACTAGGCCAATAGACGTTCACCACTTGAATACATAGTTATGACAAAAATAAAACTGTAAGAAATAAACATAAGAAAAATATGATAATATGCATTCATAAACTTTAGATAATATCTCTGTATCCGTTTCCAAATTTATGCAATTTGGAATAGTTTTCATATACATCTCCGATGTGTATCCAAATTGCATAAATTTGCAAACTGATATAGAGACATTGTCTGAAGTAAATGAATGCTTAATATAATTTTTTGTTCTTGTTTATTTCGTACAGTTATTCACTCTTTTTGTCATGTACTCGTAACTATGAATGAAAGTTGTGAATGTCTATTATTCTGATGAAGACTTAAGCAGAAGTAGAAATTGTCTATGAAAAAGGTCCAATGTACAATAAATCAAATCAATAAACATAAGCGAGAAAAGCTCCTTTCGTCATATTGGCCCACTGTCCCTGGGGGATCGGGTGCCTAAAACACCGAAACAAAGTAAAAGGAAATTTTTACCAAGAAGTTTGGGAAACTATAAGACACAATGAAGTCTTGAAGAAAATATCGTTGGAAATATTATCTTTACATATTGATCTTGAAGGGTTGGTACGGGACACTGTAACAATCATTTATTGCGTAGGAGTGTGTGGGTGCAAGTGACGCGGTGAGGCGCAAAGACGGAAAATAAGAGATGAAAGGAAATATAAAGTGTTTATTGACAAGTGTTACATTTACGATAACTGTCCAAAATGGCGTAAACCACCAAGTTACTCTCCGGAAACAAGCAAGGGACCATCCCATCAATTTCGATCAAGAACCCAAGGGCTGTAGTGGCGAAGGATTTAATACTTATATAAACAAATATTTAATAAAATTCGTACACTTATCCATTTATTATTCTTCCAAAACGAATTGTAGATATATTGTGCAGTAAAAATTCTAGACTGATAATAACAAAAATATTAAATGGCATTCCCGCCCAAGGAAAATCCGCCTCTATCCGAAGGAAAACCGGAAAAAAATCCGGGCCACAATGTGACAATAGAGACAAATGTTCACAACCGAGCCAAGGTACTGTATAGTTAGAAATACAGTATTATACATGAAAAAAGGATTAACAAAGAACCAATGTCCTCAATATTGTGGAAATTTAATCAATAAATTTCTGTGGTTGAGGAGATATGAGAGAGTATTTTTTGTCGATATGACCGAATCTCACACCAAACGGGAATCGCTTTGGCGATGTTTGATGAAGGGTGGAGGGTGGACATGTTCTTTTATCGACTATAATTAACGTCCATTATATAATCTAATTAAATAAATAATCAAATGCTGGGGGCGGCGTCTACTGAAATAATTATTAGAGAATTTAGTGTTATTTAAAAGTTACGATATATCAGCAATACTTTTCGAATGATTTATAGTTCTTGTGAAATGAGTTTTCTACGTTTTATTAAATACAATATTTGTTGGTGTTATGTTAATACTATAACATGTGTCGAACTATTTTGTTTATCTCTTTTCTTTTCTTTTTTGTGGGGCTTTACGGCTCGTCGACATCAAAGGTCATCGGAGTCCTAAGAACTTGTACAGGTAGGGAAAATGCAGTTACGCAATAGGGAGAGCCAACATGACTCGACCGTACCCACTAAAAACTCTCCTCATTTACAACATATCGAAACATATCTCAAAACATTGAGGACAAAAATGAGGGGGGGGACAAAAAACGAGGGGAAAGAAAAAAATTAGGGTGGGGAGACAAAAATGAAAGATACTCTAGCCCTAATAGCGTCGGGATCGAAAAGAACAAGAGGTGACCAAGGAAGGTCAGAAAAGAGGAAGAAAGGGGCCTGGCACAAGTAAGTGGAAGCAATGCCAGACTCAGCTCGAGGCCCCGTGTTTGCGAAACACGTATTTACTAGATGTAAGTCCCCTGGGGGGTATTTTGTTTATCGCTAGGAGTATGTTAACATGTTCAATCCGCCTCTGCCTTAGGGCTCTTGATCGGAATTGATGGGTTGGTCCCTTGCTTGCTTCCGGAGAGTAAATTAGTTTATGGCCCCCCACGTGGTCTTACGCAATTTGAGACTGTTTTTTTGACAATAAACTTTATAGTTGAACTGAGCCCACCTGACATGTGGGATGCGTTATATTATTTCCCCAGACGTACAAAGCGCGCAGATGCGTCGGCTTCTTGAGGGTGGTAATGAGCGGCATTATTCCTCTGTCCGACATTCGGTTGTAGCTCACGTCCAGCATTTGGAGGCGAGAATTAGGGATGGCGAAATGGAGTAATCTGTAAAAGAAAAATTGTTTTCGAGATTTGAAGGTCAGTTGTAGGAGAATAATACCGAGAGATTTTTTCAAATACAGTTTTTATTTTTATTCCTTTTCAAATATATTTCTCTTAGAAACGTATTGCAGAGGTATGTAAATGCTTCTGTTTTTTAAATTCAGTTTATAAAGTTTATTACTTACTACATTTTATGGACGAATTTTGTGATGAGACTTACAAAATTTTTATTATTCGCCCATAAAAGATCGTAAGTCTATGACCATTTATTCAATTAGATTGATGTTTCTTCAGTTGAACTCTACTTTGCGAGAGATCTACCTGCAGAAGAGTAACTTCATCTGCCACGACATGGAGCGCCTGATGCTGTGCGCGCAGTACAACCGGACGCTGTACCTCATGGATCTGTCGTGCAACAACATCGGAGACCACGGGGTCTTCGTGCTCGGAGAATACCTGAACACGCGACCTGCCCTCATCGTTCTGCTTCTGGCTCACAACAACATCGCGGACGAAGGAGGGAGGTGGGTTCTCATGAAAGGGAAGCGCTGAAAGCACTGAAGCGTGAATCCTGACCCGGGTTTTTCTCCGTTTTTCCTTCGGGTAGAGGCGGATTTCTTATACAGATTCTCTAGGTTTTGTCTAGGGGTGTGTTAATTGAAACAATAAGTACTGAATTTAGTGTTATTTCAATTCTTATGATTTATAAACACTATACTCAGAATAATCTATAGTTCAATAATAATTCGTACATGTAAAATAAATTTTTTGTTTTAAATTACAAACGTGTTGATATTCTATTAGTATTATAACTCGTAGCTAACTTTTTATCTTATCTATGAACTTTTGCTGAAATTTTTGAATCCGCCTCTGTCTTAGGGCCCTTGATCGTAATTGATGGAATACGTCCCTTGCTTGCTTCCGGAGAGTAAATTAGTTTATTGTTCTCCACGTGGTCATATGCAGTTTGTACTGTTTTTTGACAATAAATAATAATAAATAAAAAAGATTAGGGATTTGGCCGGTATGAGTACGCGTCTGTCAGGTTTTTTTTACAATAAATTAATTATTATTATTAATTTGTGTTCTGAATTTTTAGTCCAATTGGTGTAAAACAACAAAATGAATATTAATGATAAAAAGACATTAATTATTTTCTGTATCATAATTAGTTAATACTAAAGAACAAACAATATTCAGGTACTCGCTTGACTCGTTTGGAAAGCACGAGAGCAGCGGCGTCGCGGGCCGGTTTCGCGATTCATGAGCCTCAAAACCTTCGGAATATGGCGAAATATCTTTCTCAGATGTCCGGTGACCCATAGATGAAAGTGATGCAAAAATACTTAGGGAAAAATGTTAAAGTAATGTTCCAACACTTTCGTGATTTAAAAGTTGGTCTTCTTTTGTAAATAAGTGTTTGAACCATAAGACGCAATGTATTACACCATCAATTATAGTTGCAATTATTTCATTTAAATAATGTGAGGTTATGTTTTTCAACTTGAAATCACAATAAGTATGTGTTACCTTGTTTATTTATGCTGATTTAAAATATTTTAGTGATTTAATTCTATCTACGCCGGTGCTACCTCGAATCTCTTCGGAAAGATACCACAGTGTGAAATTCTGTCTCTAGATGAGAAAAGAGCAATTTCTTCACCTTTACCTCCTTCTCTCCCAAGCGTGTCCCTAATCCCCGTTACCACCTTCTAGTTGCAGTGTTTCAATAATCTTGAGGAGCGCGTATTTTCTTTCGTAAGAAACTCGCTCGCCCGACAGACGTTGTCAAGTCCAAATTTCAATGAAATTGATTTTTGCACTTTGTCCGAATTTTCCGACTTTCCTTCGTGAAAGTTACGATTTTTTTTCCTGAATACTTTTCCAGAACCATAATAACAAACAAAAAAGGAATTACGCATATCCGTCGTTCGGATCGTGAGTTATGGTCTTGAATTCATTCAAAAATCCCACAGAAAAAAAGAAGAAGGTTTTTCAGTTTTTCCAAAATTTTCCGGGAAACGTTTCCAATTTTTCTTTCCCTAAAAACCTTATTCTGACTATTACGAACATTAAAAAAAAAATAGCCAAATTTCTCCAGCCATTCTCAAGTGATGCGCTTATCAACTAACAGCATTTAATTTGTATTTATATAGATATGTCAGTGAGTTTTATGGTTTCGAATGAATATCAAATATTTAATTAGTTTTAATGAATTTTTAGCTCACAGCTTCCGATTGCAAAGGAAGGGAAGGTTGCACAGTGTATGGCCTAGTGAAAATTCCGACCGACCGAGACTCGTACCCGGGGAGTGCAAAGATTTTCCATAAAACTGGTGTAGTGAGTTACCTTCTCTCATTACATCGAATTTTTTATTAATGATACCTGACTTCCAACAGCTGTGGAGAGTACAAGAACAATCGCAGAAAAACAGTTACTACCATTGGATTTGTCATTTTGTTGTGTATATACGCAAATCAAAAATTTCTTTTTAAAATTAATATTTATTTTTTTAAACCTGCAGTGTTTAAAAAAGCGTCATATTTTTACGTTTTTTGCCGATACGTCGATATTATTATTTTTTATAAAATAAACTAAGAGTGCCAAAAATAATTCTTATTCAGCGAATGATCACTGTTGTATTTGAGACAACATTTATTTATTTCAAGCTTCTACTTGCAAAATATAATGAGTTATTAATTATTTTCAAAAACACTGCTATAAACGACCAGACACATTATTAAGAAATAATATTTATGCTGTCGCTCTCAGAAGAATGAAATGATCACGTTAAATTGAATATAAAATTTTAAAATTATTTACTCAGCCTTCATCAATTGAAAAATAAAACCGTGTTTTTCAATTAGCGACCAGCGAGGTATTATAGTCACGCGCGTTGTTGTCAATGCGTATTCTGTTAGGAGGCTGGACTCTTTTCCGAGCTGACACAGTTAACTAGTCAGTGGAGTGATACGATTATTCTAGAGAACGTAACAAATTCGGTCAATTTTTACCACAACATAAATCAATTCCGTGGATTTCGCCAAAATTGTTTTTTTTTTTAGATACAAATGATTTTCTACTTTACCTCAAGGTTATTTTCTTTTGAAAACTGCAGTGTAGCATTCCACGTAAACTATTTGGTGGACGATTTTTTGCAATGGAAAAGTATTCTAGCATAATATATTTTGGACATATTTCTTTGAAATATTTTGGGATAATATATTAAGATCGAGCGGGGTATAATGTGACTCATTTAAAGGATTAGAAAACAAATTCTCGTCTCGAAAATACAATCTATGATCTGCAGATCCATATTCGATATATCTCCCCGTCCGCTGAACAAAAGTACTATTTCCTTTAAGGCCTTGGGGATGTTCTATTTCAGAACAGTTCACTTTTGCTGACAAAAGATCTCAAAGAGATACAAAGTGATCGAAAACGCTACAATGTTCTTAAAATGATTAACTTAATATATAAAGTTATTTTTCAAATTTTCTCTGAGAGTTCGCATTCCGGCCTGCTTATGACAATAAGCTCACCGGGAAAAAAAATTAGTCACCACGTACAAGAGCACAGGCAGTTCAGACCAGAGGGGGAAATTGACACAAAAATAGTTACATTTATTTATTTTTTGTACGTATGCTTGTTATTTTAGAGATAAAATCATAATGTTAAACATTTTTTTCAATCTTTGTTTCAAAAATAGTAAATAAAATTTTCTCGCTCTAAAGTTTTATACTTTTTAGCGTAATTTAACTTAATATTTGAAATCTAATGGTAAATTTCATATCTATGAACATAGAAATTTGTTAATAATAGAATTTGTAGTCATCATTTGTCCTTGGTTGAAATTGCACCAAAAGAACAAAAAAAAATCACAATTAAAAAAGGTAGGCAAATTTTTTGGTACACAGTGTTACCCAGGCGAGAGTTGTTGTTACATGGTAATAGCAAAATGTCCCGAGAGCTTAGTCAGTGAAGGTATATATAATTAAAAATGAAAAGCACTTACATACCTCTGCAATACGTTTCTAAGAGAAATATATTTGAAAAGGAATAAAAATAAAAACTGTATTTGAAAAAATCTCTCGGTATTATTCTCCTACAACTGACCTCCAAATCTCGAAAACAATTTTTCTTTTTCAGATTACTCCATTTCGCCATCCCTAATTCTCGCCTCCAAATGCTGGACGTGAGCTACAACCGAATGTCGGACAGAGGAATAATGCCGCTCATTACCACTCTCAAGAAGCCGACGCATCTGCGCGCTTTGTACGTCTGGGGAAATAATATAACGCATCCCACATGTCAGGTGGGCTCAGTTCAACTATAAAGTTTATTGTCAAAAAAGCAGTTGCAAACTGCGTATGACCAAGTGGGGGACAATAAACTAATTTACTTTCCGGAAGCAAGCGAGGGACCAACCCATCTATTCCGATCAAGAGACCTAAGGCAGAGGCTAAGGATGTAACATTTCAGCACTTCACTCCTAAGATGAGAATAAAAATAGTTCGGTACATGTTATAACATTAACAGAACACTAACACGTTTGTAATAATAAAACGGGAATATTATTATCTATTGAAATATAAAACAAGGAATCACCAAGAAGGTAACCTGCCTGGCAAGGTTATCTGCCTACGAAATGTGTTTACACGGGGCAAGTGACCTGCTTGGCATCTTGCCTGTAAATTACTACGACTGTGCGAGTGAAATGAGGTTCATATGGTTCGACATTTATTTACGGGTGAACCGTCACACGAATCATGTGAACTGCTTCTGGACGAGTTAAAAAAGAAGAACAAACCAAGGACTAGGGAGTGGCTATAAAATACTCATTACCCGCCGTCGCAATCAATAAATAATTAAATGAATTTTTCGGATATTTTAGACACAATAAAATTCTACCCAATATGTTATTATACTATGAAAAAATATTAACATAGAATTCATGAAAAATATTAACTATAGTTCATTGTTCGATCAAGACATCAGAGACACGGAAAATGGAGATAAAAAAAAATAACAACACAAATAAGTAACGAAAAATTGTGCTCCTAACCTCACTTTATGCTGCTTTGAGAGGTGGGGTGAGGCAGGGTACTTGCCTCAAATCTACTTTCCAAGACAAGTAACCTGTCTGGTGAAATTACAGACAGCATGCCTCATTTTTGAAGCAGGTTCTCTTTACACTGGGGAAGGTTGCCTGTCCGTTGTAAATGGGTGTTAAGCGTTTGTGCTAAATGTTTCAGATCCTGAAACGTCACTTCCGATCCAAAGTCCTGGATCCTGAGGGCGTTGACGTAAGGATCTATCGAGTGGACGAACAGGACTACGTCGCCTATTACCCGGCTGATCGTTACCACGTACTCTACTACTGTGTTCCCAGAGTTCGCTTTGATCTGTTCCACTATCCACCTAAGCGCCGTCCACCTGCGCCTCCGGACATTGGAAGAGTGTGCTTCCGACTGCCATATCACTGGCGACTTGATCCTCTCGACTTGGTGGGTATTTGCTCCTCTATGGACAAACCTACTCATGTCGAAGAGTTTGTATCGTCAACGGCCAGGTAGAATGTGGGACGGAGCGGCACTCGAACACGGGCTCTCCTGCTGTGGCCGCAGGTGTGCCGTCCACTGCACCACCCCCGCACTCCTCGATTCTGAAAGCCCCTGCACAACATGCACCTGGCCCAGTCCGGTGGTGCAGTTGCCAGCACACCTGCGGTCGTACGTTCCGAGTTCGAGCTCCGCTCGTTATCAGTTGTTACCTGGCCGTTGACGTTGCGTACTGAGATATTGTGTTGATTGCCGTATAGACGTATCCAACAGTGACTTGAGGTGCCGCACCGAAGGATTTCAAGCGAAGAAGGAACCCCTCACCCTCCCTCTGAAATACAATAATAATAATAAAATGAATTGATCTGAATGCCATCCAAGTTTCCCGAGAGTTAATCATACATCAGGTCCACAAATTCACGTACGAATCTAACACGCATGCTATCAATTCGTATTACGTAATTGAAGGAAAAAAAAAATCAAATTATAGATGTATCACTACTAACAGCATTTTGTGAAATTACCTTATGCAATCAACGCACCTTTATGAATATCTGGTAATCGACACGAATTCTGGACCCCGCATTTTACGTGTTCATGTATGTATTTCAGAGAAAATATATCTACTTCGACGAGTAAATGGTCTAGACATTGGCCCTCTCCGTCTAAAAACTGTCGAAACCCTATTTATTTTTTTACTGTCATGCATCCACGGGCACTGAAGTGGTAGATCCTCCTCCCATGGATCAGGTGTTAACGTTCTTGCTCATCAAGTCATCCCGGGTTCAATTTCCGGTAAGGCCAGAAAAGAAAAAATTGTAGCTTTTTTATTTCAATGATCCAGTTCATATCGCTGTGACTACTGAAAAGCGGACCCCCCCCTTCTTCTATCCACCTCCCACTACTCCTAGTGTCACCAACTCTTACTACAAACTCCTACAAACACGTCCACGTAAGCCAAGACGTAGGTAATCCCATCCACCCGGCCCACCTCCTACCTCCTATCGCTCCATGTATATAAGCCTCAATAGCACCAAAGCTACATTTTCCTATTCAATAATCCTACAACCAGTGGCGTAACTATCGCTTCCGATGCCACGGTTAACGGTCACGTCGGGGGGGGTCCCCTGCTATAAAGTTTTTGACTTGCATTTTCTTCAAAATTTAGGAATTTTACAAATAAATGAATGTGCGACCGCTTTACTTCACAAGTGAAGCCACATTACTTTCAAATATATTATTAATTATACCGTTCGAATGGAGCATTTTAAAATGGGGGCAGGACAAAAAAATTGAAGAAAGTTGAACAATTAAATTTTTGAAAAATGAATATCGACAATGTTGCTTTTATTTTACGTGACTTAAACTATAATATAAAGTAACTGATATCAATTTTTAAGATAAATATAAGAAATGATTAGTTTAATTGTAGTACCTCTGGACCCCGTTGCAAATTATAAATACTATTTTGAAAACGACTGTTCGAGGAAAGATGTCTATTTCGTGCTAAAACACTTGTTTCGTCGGAATACTCGTTATGCCAAATTCATAAATGACAGAGCATTCTTTTAAAACATTATTTGAAATGACTCCAATGGGTACCTCTGACGAATATCTTAAGGGAGGTAATTAAAAATCGTAAAAATAATTCTTTGATTTTTAAATAATCCCCGGCTATTGCAGCGGCCGAACCGGCGGTAGTTACGCCACTGACTACAAGTGATTGCATTTGTGCCCGCAGCGTTGCCCCGACACAGGACCTCACGCGCGGGTGTCTCACGCGCCGCGTTATTGCTGGGAACCGCGTCCTCCGCTGCCTCCAGGGGTCGATCCGGAGTTCATGAAGGCGCAACGCGCGCGACGCTCCTACAGGGATGTGCGCTTTGTGTTGGACGAGTACGGAGAAGTGGTGGATCGTCACCCTGACGGCGAACCGGGCTCTCGTCCCGGTCCCATAAAGAAGCTCTCAGACCAGGAATCCATCTCGGCGGAGAAAGAATCTCTACCGCCGTCCGCGAGGGAATCTTTGGTTCCTCCTGTGGAGACTTCTGCGATGTCTCAGAAACCGCGGGCCGCATCCGCGTCATCGTGGATCTCTGGAGGTCCTTCCTTGAGACCGTCCTTGAGGGATGACAAGCGCGCGTCGTCGGACTCTGGCTCTTGGCAACGACGGACTCTGGGATCCAGAGACAGAAGGTCCACGAGGGACAGCGAAGAGATGGCCAGGTACAGCACAGTGTACGACGAATACGGCGTAGAGGAGATGGAAGGGGAAGGAGAGCAGGACGAACGATTGATCTCGCCTGTCTTCACGAGACAAGAGATCGTGGAAGCGGAACCGTGGAAGGACAGGCGGCTGGAGAAAGACTTCATCGAGGGACCAGACGAGAAACCCAACGAGTTGGTGGAAGAAAAGACTCGGGAAGCTTTGGAAACTGAAGCTGAACGGAAACCAGTGGACGGAAGGGGAGAAATGTATGAGAGGGAAAAAGGGACGGAGCCGCCAATGGAAGAGTTTGAAGCGAGACGATCGAGAGGATCAGAGGACAAGAGTGAAAGACCGAGCGGGGAGAAAGATACACAAGGACAAGAAGAAAAAGGAAGACCCGAGGAAGGTGAGAAGAAGGGTAAAGAAGAAGGAGGAGAAGAAGAATGGGATGAAGCAAGAAAAGAAGATGAAAGAGAGGAGGAGGGAGAGTCAGAAGATGAAGAAGGGGGAGAGGAAGACGAGGAGGATGAAGAAGGAGGAAGAGAAGAGGCAGAAGGCGCTGATGAAGAGGCACCAGTAATTGATGACGAAACACCATTCGACGCGAATGAAGGAGATTTGGGACAAATAGAACCATTCGAAGACGAAGAGGGTGAAGACGAAAATGAGTTGGAAGGAGAAGAGGATGAAGATGAAGAGGATGAAGAAGATGCAGAAGAGGAGGAGTATGCAGAGGAAGAGGAGGATGCAGATGAAGGTGAAGAAGAGGAAGACGCAGGTGAACTTGAACAGGTGGATTGAACACGAACTGGTACAGACAAACCAAAAAGAACATTTGTTTGTAGAGCTTCGTGTGCTTGGACGTGGAAGACCAAAAGCAAATGTAAATTGTTAGTACTAGTGAATAACTCGATTATGTTATCATTCTATAATCATTCATTATGTTATCATATAAATATGAATTCATAACGGTAGTGAATCTTTGATGTTCAATAAGAAATAATACATTGAATTTTGTCCATTCACTAGAATCATTACGAGAGGATTTTCATGAAAAATTATTGTGATATAAGAAGATAGACTAATTCTGCCAAACAGTTTATCAAATGTCATTGTTTACGAATAGGAAGAAAGAACAGAGAAATCAGTAAAATACTGTCAAACGTGACTCACAAATACATCTCGTTGCGAAATTCAATGCGATGACTCGTATTAGAGTATCAATGAGTCATAAAACTATTTCGATAAATCGTGAATGTTGGCTGTAGTAAATGAAGCAAAAACAACAACATAGGTTTCGTGAAACTTAACGAGACGAGACTTAGATAGTTACTTCGATAAAATTTTGGTGAACGTATTTGTAAAATACCAAAGTCCTGTGATTCATAATGAAAAAGGATACTAAAACAGACAGCAGTGGTTTTCCTTCGGGTTTTCCATGGGCACGATTTTCCATGGGCACGACTGTCATTTAATATTTTTGGTATTATTAATCTCCAAGTTTTACGGCACATAATATCTACGGTTCATTTTGCAATAATAAAATGATTAACAATATGTAGTTATTAAATTATTTCTTTTATAAATATTAAATCCGCCACTGCCCTTGGGCCCTCGTCCGGAGATTTGTAAAAAAAATTGGATTTTACAAATAAAGTTGTAAAAAAACGTTTACAAATAAAATCAGGGCTAAATCTCAATTAGTACGTGAGGTACAGCGAAAATCCGAAAATTACATTTCATCTCACTTCCCCTGTTAAAATGGGAATTTCTAACAATCCTTCATTGGTGAGGTCGTTCAATAGAGAAGCAAAATTCAAGTTTGCATTTTGATAGTTTTTTCTTTGAAAGTTGATCAAACTGTCAGTCAGGACGACACTACTTATAAACACGAATTCTCGTTGTAGATTGCAATAGTCTATCATTGGAACGTTTAGCTGGACTCAAAGTAACTGTGATGTAACTTTTTTTGTTTTGTTTCTTCTTGCATGAAGAAGCTTGTCAAGTATGGCTTTGTCATAACTCAAATGGTTTAGTAGACATCTCAGAAATTAATGTTTGGTTCTTCAGGGATTACAGACAAAAGATTCGCCGTCCCGAAAATAAAGCATTCGCCACAAATACAATTACATTTTAAAATTTGTCAATTAGAACATTGATGCAATTGGGATTGCTCCCAAGCATACTTTATGTATGTTTGTGCAGAAAATGCCACGTACCTGAAAGATGAGACAACTTCTGTCATAAAAGAACCATCTTTTACACGAAGGAAATTCCATTTGATTGGTTAAAAAGGAAGCGATAAGCGGAAGTGACCGCTAGTTTAAAGATTAATTGTCCTTTCGATTCTACTCACACCATCAGCGCAACTCTTCCCCTTCAAATAGCTTTTAATTATTCCAAAAACATTGCGAATCGATAAAAACTAATAGCATCACACAAAATGTGAGGTTAATAATAATAGTTTTAAAGACAGTTTGCGGACTCTAGGCTCGTGCTAATTGCTCCCATTTATGAATCCGCTTCCGACAATGACTACGAAACAAGTATAGTAATATCTTCTGCACAAAAACTCAAAACAATTATTCTTTTAATGATAAGGCAACATCGAAACTGATAGGCAGTTTTTCGGGAGAGCAGTATTTTAATTTAGTGCGTGAATTGTTATTTATAATTTTAATATATCCTTTTATTTACATCGTTTATATAATCGAGATAAAAGATCTCTTTACGACCTTCTCCTGGACGATCACATGTTTGCATACTGCGCAACAATTGAATGAAGTGACAAGAAACATAAACAGAACAATTGAACATGATATCAAACGTAAGTGTTGACTTAAAATTTGTTCTCAGTAAACATCTCCATCATTGTACTTTGCGTCTCTTAATTATAGACAATCATAAGAACTGCAGAATTACAACTCTTCCTTTATTACATTTGGTTACTAGATCGCCAATGTTTCGAGGAGTGTTGACCTCATCAGGGCTTGGATTGTATGAAGATAATTAAAAATCCAGCTACATATCACATTAATCGGGTGTAGTGCCTAACGCGCTCGCCTTCTATAGTTTAGCTGCCCTCTGAAAAGTTACCAAATTTGGGAGAACTGCCAATCTACTCCATTGAATCCCCCTATGTCGTATACTACTCAACTGATATTTTCATCTTAAACGTATTCACTACCACCAAACTTGACGAAATAGGTCTAGGAGAGCTAGTCCTTAAAATATTCTTCTTTATCCTTTGTAGTGTAACACAAAATTAACATTCCTATTTATAAAATACGTTGCGTAAACTATTCAAGAAATCTTAATTTATTAATCTACTTTCAACGAAATTCATTTTACGATAGTCTCTTTGTTGTTTCCATTACGTTGGTGCACCCGTAAGGCATGTGTAAGTTCTACCAAACGAGGATTTTAATATTAAACGACAATCACAGGGAGTCCAAGTCTGAACGAGTGTGGAGTTTTTGTTCTAAAATATTGTTGGTGGCTGCCCTGAAACACCACTCGAGTCCGACATTTTTTTTAGTGCCCAAACTCTCGATAACTTGAGTATACCTCTGGGGACGCCGGTTCAAACCCGGTCTGATCCAAGTAGAATCCGAGGTGGTGGTCGGAGCGGTGTTCGCGGCAGGTTTTCTCGGGGTTCTCCCAGTTCCCCTGTCTATCATTCCACCACAACATTCACTCATTATCATTCATTATCATTATCATTCATTCATCATACACCTTGGGAAGGTGCGTCAGGAAGGGCATCCGGCACCCCTGTAATTTCCCCTGCCACGAAGAAAAAGGCATCATACTATCCTTCATCTCCGACCCTTATTAGACAAGGGAAAAGGAGTTCAGGTTCTTTTATTAAAATGACATTACTCAAATTGAAACCAGTTACATATCACTTTAAAATTTAAAATATTCTGGAAGGTTGCAGTTCAACCTTCTCTATCAAGATAAAGACAATAAATTTTAATGTGATATGTAACTGGATATTTAATTATCTTCATACAATCCAAGCCCTGACGAAGAGGTCAACACACCTCGAAACGTTGGTAATGTAGTAACCAAATGTGATACAGGAAGAGTTGTGAACCAATACTTCTGCAGTTGTAATGATTGTCTATAATTAAGACACACAGTACAGTGAAGGAGTTGTTTACTGAGATGATAAAAACACAATCGAAATTTCTTCGTTGTTAAAATACGTTTAATTGTTCCGTTGCTGTGATGATGTTTCTTGTCACAATTTATTTACATCTGACGACAACTCCAATCTCAAGTCGAAACGTTGTGTTTCAGTAAAACACAATAACATATATTATGATCGTCCAGAAAAAGGTAGAATGTGATAATTTATTAATTTTTATTATATGATGTGGAATTAATTGATGATAAAAAACACTTGAAAATATGATATAGGGCTGGATTTTTTTATGTTCACTATAAATATACAAACGTACGTAAAATGTGTGTCTCAATAAATTATCGTAACTTGGTCATCTGTCAAAATAATTGCAAACTTCAATCAATGCGCAGAATAATCGATCGAAGCATAATCGATAATTTCTTTAACAATATGATATAGTTGATTGAATCGCGATTATTTTGCTCGTCGCTTCTCCGGAATATCTGTAAATTGTTATTCCACGTTTAAATACAAGTAAAATGTCTAACTTATTCGATATAATAAAGGATTTGTAACTACTTCATTAAATAGATTTGATTAATCGAAGGACGACGCTGAAACTCGTGAAGAGCATTCACGACGTATATTAAAACGATAAGTTATGTCTTCACTCCTGAGTTCGTGAGTTCATTGTTAGCACCTCACTGATGTATCATTTGTTCCTCAGAAATCAAACACACGAAGGCGACGTAAGGAGTACTTTTACTCGGGAGTTTGAAGTTCACTAATCATCGAAGCAAATCACTGTTCATCACGAACATGAAATAATTCCGTTGAAAGAGTTTATGGGGTACTACGAAGTTGTCAACATTCACATGTGGGTGACGTGATATCCGTTATTCTCATGTTCGGGCCTCCACCCGTGTGTTTCTACCATAGTCGTACTTTGAGAGGCGTTCACTGATCCATCTTTGGAGAAATTACTGAAGGCTGTTTTTACAACGTCGCTATTCCCATTTGCCATCTTGGAGTTCTTTTCGCCTTTCCGCGCTCGGGAGTTGAAATACTCCTCCACTTCCTCCAACGTCTTGCCTTCCGTTTCGGGGAGTTGGAAGTAGAGAAAGAGGAAGCCGAGGATTCCGCATGCGGCGTAGGCCCAGAACACGCCGTGGAGTGTCAACGCTTCCTCCAGCTTCAGGTAGGTGTTGGCGGCGGCGAAGTACAGCACATAGGCGGCAGCAGCAGTCACCCCACTCGCCAGACCACGTGATCTGCGGGGAGAAAACAAAAGTCGATTCTTTTGAATTAAATCACGAAATTATCTTAAATCGGTGTAAATATATAGAGTAACATGAACTTATTGTGATTTTAACTTGAAAAACATAACCTCACATTATTTAAATGAAATAATTGCAATTATAATTGATGGCGTAATACATCGCGTCTTATGGAGATAATAATAAATTTATTGTCAAAAAACAGTACAAACTGCGTATGATCACGTGGAGGACAATAAACTAATTTACTCTCCGGAAGCAAGCAAGGGACGAATTCCATCAATTCCGATCAAGGGCCCTAAGGCAGAGGCGGATTCAAAAATTTCAGCAAAAGTTCCTAGATAAGATAAAAAGTTAGCTGCGAGTTATAATACATATATAATGTCAATATGTTTGTAATTTAACGCAAATATGTTTGTAAATTTACATGTACAAGTTATTATCGAACTATAGATTATTCTGAGTATAGTGTTTAAAAATCATAAGAGTTGAAAAAAAACCCCCACTAAATTCACGATTTATTGTTACAATAAACACGCCCCTAGACAAAGCCTAGAGAACCTGTATAATAAATCCACCTCTACCGAAGGAAAAACGGAGAAAAACCCGGGCCAGGATAGGGCTACAGAATTTATAAGGAAACACTTATTTACAAAATAAAACCAACCTTTATATCACGAAAGTGATGGAAGTTTACATTGATTTGTAGTAAATTTCCCGTAGTAATTTTCAGCGAATTCAGAATTCCGCTTTAATTTCGAGCCAAGAGATTTCACTGACGCCAATTTTTGTTTCAAAGACTAAAAAGGGCCCTTTAAAAATATCAAACACTCACATTTGCGTGTAATGTAAGATGATTTGGATTTTTGTAGAGATGTGGCTATGCCATTTTTTATAATTTAATTCGTATAATTAATAATCATCCAAATGTTCGGCAAATTATGAATATAAATATCATTAACATAACAATGGTTTAATTTTTTTTCCTTTCGTGCATTTTTAGTCATTTAAGAAAACAATGGATTGCATACAAATATATCCAAGTAATATTCAGTAGCATGTATATATGCGTGTCCCGACCGATACACTTAAAAAGATACTGTACAACTAAATTAAATAATATAAAAAACATAAATAACGCTAAAAAATAGACCTACAATAAATAAATAAAGTTACAAACATTTTAAGTTCAACAACAAATATTGACAAAGTTAACAATAAAAATTAAGGGTTCTAAGAACCTAGACGTTGGCAAGCCCTAAAGCCCCAATACAAAAAACAAAAAAAACAAAAAAGAAATTCCGGCTATCCATTCATTGAGAATGAATTCAAGGTTGTTGTGTGCACAGCCGACGGCTTTTCAAGGCACGTTTGAAAAGGCAGAAACCTCGCCACATATTGTACATAATTAATATTTTCGTAAATAAATCGCCCAATTGAAATTGAATATTGAGTAGGTGACCCATGTTGTCGTGGTTTTCGGAATACGTTTTATTTTCTCTATTTATATATCTACACAAGGGTTTATTTTATGCGACGATAAAAGGAAATGAATTTGAGAAACAAATTTCAAGTTGAATACAGCGAGAGACCTGGGCCACGCGGGAGAGCAGCGAGGTAGTTTCAATATTCTATTTGATTTTGACATTTGGTGCTCTGCAAAATAGTGAAAACTGTACGCCACGTTTTTTCATAACTACCAGCACAAAAAATGTGTCAGTTTATTACTTAAACATAGACACCGATCACAAGTTTCTTTCGACATTCAAGAGAGCCATTTAAAATATGATTTATAATGAATATTCACAATTCAAAAAAGAATAAGGTTAGAAAAAATACAGATGTAAATATAAATTTATTTTATTTAGGTTACAGAAATGGTGAAGTTCCAATGCCGAAAATAGACTTCAGAAGGCGTTCAAATGTAAAAATTCAAAAAAATTTCGAGGGGAAGGGCGCAGGAGCCGCTTTGGAAGGAAAGTATGGGAAAATCAGCGTTCCGATACTGTTAAATTCACCGTGACACCTCTGAACATGACCATATAAGAGTAATAAATGAGCATTTCTCACCTCAGAGGAAACACTTCCGCCACGTACATCCAGGGAATCTGCCCCACACCGAAGTAAGTGAAGAATGAAAGGCAGATGAAGGCCAGAAAAGGAACCCACGTCGCAGGCAACTCCGCATTGACTGCCGTCGTCTCCGCGCCACACGAGGAATTGCGGTCGAGCGACGATGCTGTCAGAGTCGGGGGGATGGAAGACGACGAGTTCGACAGAAAGGTCGTTTCGGTGAAGTTCTCGTGTGTGGCGTTGAGGAATCGATTGGGAACGAGGTCGGTGGTGGTGGGTCCGATGACAGCGAAGGCGTACGCTCCCATGACGGCGCAAGACACGGCGCATCCGGCGATGCTGGCGAGAGACAAGCGGCGTTTCCCCACGCGACACACCACTGTCATGAGGAAGGCGGTCGCCAGGAGACCTAGCCCTGCAGTCATCACCTGCAAACAAACAAACAAATCAACTTCGTTCTCAAAAAAACGCAGTTCCCATGCGGGGGATAATTAACCAAGTTAAGCAAGGGACCATCCCATCAATTCAGGTCCAGGGTCCAAGGATTTAATACTTAAATAAACAAATATTTTATAAATACGTACTGTTATCAATTTATTACTCCATAATGAATCGTAGATGTAATGAGCAGTAGAAATTTATTATTTATTTCAATTGCAGAACCCATCCTGGCCCGGGTTTTTCTCAGTTTTTCCTTCGGGTAGAGGCGGATTTCTTATACAGGTTCTCCAGGCTTTGTCTAGGGGCGTGTTTATTGTAACAATAAATCGTGAATTTAGTGTTTTTTCAACTCTTATGATTTTTAAACACTATACTCAGAATAATCTATAGTTCGATAATAACTTGTACATGTAAATTTACAAACATATTTGCGTTAAATTACAAACATATTGACATTATATATGCATTATAACTCGCAGCTAACTTTTTATCTTATCTAGGAATTTTTGCTGAAATTTTATTGAATCCGCCTCTACCTTAGGGCCCTTGATCGGAATTGATGGAATACGTCCCTTTGCTTTTGCTTCCGGAGAGTAAATTAGTTTATTGTCCTCCACGTGGGCATACGCAGTTTGTACTGTTTTTTGACAATAAATTTATTATTATTAAATTTATTAAATTCGAGATGGATAATAAGAAAAGTATCAAATGACCCAGAGAAAAACCTGGGCTACAGAGACAATGTATACAACCGTTCCAAGGTTGGGTAGAGTTAGAAATAAACTATAATAAATAAAAATGATCGACATACATGAGAACGGCGTGACGAAGTAGAAGAGAAATTAACATTTCTTACATCATATGGAAAACAATATTTATTGGTAAATTGAATCTCTCATTAACGCCTTGTTTTAAGATCAGTAAAGTCTTTCACATTATAGAAGCAAAACAGCATTCGAAAACTTTTAAAAGCGGTTTTGGAGGGATTCAATTTATGAATATCACACGACAGTCGCGTTCATATTGTCTGTGTTAGAAATGCCAAGATTAAGGATATTCCGTAAGTTCATGCAAATATATACATTAATCTTTGAAACATCGGTTAACCACACTGCCAGGTGATTCATCATATTGGACCACCAGAGCGAGGTCCCCAGCTCGATTCCCGGCCCCATGTCCCTTTTCATTCAACATTAACATGATTCATACAATATTCTCTCCTTTGAATTGAGACAGATTTTATACTTTGTAACACAAAACTAATGTTTGGAATAGGTTTAAGTAGCGATGATCTGGGGAACATTGACACGCGTGATATCTGGGTTGTGTTAAATCTCACCACCTACGAATTTTATTTGTCAATACTCGGTATATACTTTTCTTACTCTGTGTTCGCATTAAATAATTGACCATATTGTCATAACAGTGTTTTATCTTTTATTTCTCATGTCATCCGGAAGGTCTTCCGGGAATGTCATCCGGAAGTTCCTCCGACCCCAGTTACTCCGGGTAAGCTGAAGAACTCTTCTACCTGTTCGAAACGGGCGTCAATCGCAGCGATTCCTGCAAAGAACTGGATGTATACTAAGGCTACGAGTATTATATTCTAAGAGATTGCTCACCGTCGCCCAGAGAGAGTCAATAGGCAACTGGAACTCTTCGATGATGTGCACCATGTACGGACGCACTCCCGACATCCCGGAGGAGTGGAAGACGAGGAAGAAAGTTACGACCAGCAGCAACGGTCGCAGGGTTTGCGGGCGGATGAGATCTCGAAGACGCTGCGGTATAGATGGTCCCTGTAACACGAACTCTCTTTTTCACTTACACCAAGTTTTATTTAGTTAATGAAACTATTCTTTAAAATGTAGTAATTTTTTGTGACATTGGTCGTTGGCAATGGTAGTACTTGTCTGTATCTTAAATCGCGAATTGTAACTAATATTACGGAGAATAAAGTGTTTGTCTTAACAAGTGATTGACTTGTAATATAAAATGCTGAGTTATGCCATTTATTTATCAATTTACTATCGACGAACAAAAAATTGTGCGTCCAAATATCTTTGGGGCGCGTAACTAAAAAACAACGCAAAAAACAAAACAAAAAAAAGGTTGTCCAACGTTTGAGTGACAACTAACTGATACAATAAGCAGAGAGAATGAAAAACTTAATAAAAGAAGGAGCTTAAATTTAAATTATAACGAGTTAGTTACATAGACAAAATTACGAACGGATAAATAGCAATGCAAGCTCAGTATCACTAAGTGAAAACCGAGAAACAGAGATATTGTTCAACAAATGTCACTTCAAGACCAAAACAGAACCACAATTTTTTTAAAACATTTAGCTCCTAACGTACACAAACATCGTTTTTCAACATTTTTAGCTTAAGCACTCCTAAAACAAAAAATTTAGAAAAAGTGTACAATAATTAACAAAGTCATTCAAACTAAAATGTTTATTTTTGCAATTCAAGTAAATATTTCATATATTAGCGTAATACATCAATCCTCATTTTTAGTTTCAATAACAACGTTCGAAAACTATTTTGATAACTAACAATTATGATAACTATTTTTTTCGAGATATATCTATCACAAGAGATTGCCACCATATTAAGATAGAATTTTTTAAAATCATACAAGAAATACCTCCTCTGAACAAGGGAAGAATCACTTACATTTTCAGTCAGACATCCTATACGCTAGCACAAACAAAAGAAGCAATTTCACATTATTAATTACCTAATGAAAGTTAGAAAAGGATGACAGTAATTCACTAATTATTAAATACCTTATCAAAACATAATTTCGATAAAAGAATCAAATTCCCCGACAATCCAACATCTCTCCTCCCCAACACCTCACCCAAGTCACGGTTAGATGAAGATTCAACTTCGCCCTACCACGTGATGCAAACAATAATAGCAAAAACTGCAACTACGATTCGGGATCTACTATTTGGTTCGTTTTTGATTTAGTTTACAAATTTCCGACATTGCTTAAGATTTAACGTAAGTAACTGCAAATATATGAATCCAATATTTAATCTGCTCAATTTGGTTTACAACAAAATCGAAGAATTTTAGGAATGTTTTTATGTTAAGAGACATTCTTTAAAGATTTGATCATTAAATGTTCAAAATGAAATATAAATCATTTTTATTATGAAATTAATTACTCAATAACATTTAATTGCTCTCAAGTTAATGTTTGTATATTTCTGTAGGTATTCACAGGAGCGCTCCTCTTAACACTCCGGCCTCGGATCAACCGGCGGATCTCGTGGCCCTCTCCTTCAGCGTAAAACTGATATTTTCAATGATACACTCACTATTCGTCATATGTACACGCATTAAGTTTTCAAAATGTATGTTTAATTTTTCGTATTCGTTTATTTTCATACAAAAAATGAGTTACTATGACGTCTCATTTGCTTGTGTACTCGTAATAGAAATTCGTAGGGCACTATTTGATCGAAAATCGATTTATCACTGGAAACTCGGATTAACCGGGCAGGACCAGAGTCCCGACCAGACCGGTTAAGAAGGGTTCTACTGTAGATGTAATTTTTAAATTTGAGTACAAAAATTTGTCACCGAAATAATTTATAATTGTTATACCAGTAGACAGGGATATGTACCTTTCCGTCAGATCCGTGCGTGAGTTTCTTGGTGTGTTCTGCGTAAGCGGTGAGTTCCTCCAGCTCCTCACGCACCGCGTCGAGACGCACCCATCCACGCAGCCAACGCAGCGCGAGTGCAGCTTCGTCGTCGCGTCCTCGCGCCAGCAGCCACAGCGGGGACTCCGGCACCTGCGCGCGACGCACAAGTATCCCTCTAGCTCCTCTCATACTCAAGCTCTCGCCGTGAATGAGGTACCGTCACAAAGATTACATTCTGGACAAGGGGTTAATTATAAACTTATGTCTGATAATTTGTTCTTGTTCAGAAATCATCTTGTGCAACCAAAACTGTTGTACTTCACACAATACGTGACATGTAATCATTATGGTTAGTTACACTGGAAATTGAACCCTGTTCTCCTGCATCGAATGCAGGGGAGTCCACTACACCTCCCGTTTGCCTTCCAGAACGACTCGCTTTTACGACGCCAATAAGCACACCAACAGTTGCCTCCCAATGTGTAGAAGACAATACGAGTAGTTGACTTCTCCAATTGGCACGATGCAGCGAATTTTTGTGGCCAGTACAACCGTCGTAGCTGAAACAGGACGCCAGTCCTCGAGTAACACTGCTGTAAGTGGTGATGGGTATTGGACGCTAATAGTTGTCTGGAGACTACTCATTGGTACGTCAATTGTGAAGGTCATCATCTACTCGAGCCAGTGGTGACCACACGTCCGACCAACTATTTTCTTGCAATCGTTGTACGCAAACTATTGCCTTCCTAATTGATATCGTTTAAACGCGGTGTAACGGTCGACCATTTCCGTCCAGCCCAAATTCTCTGGAACATACCAGGAGTTCCCGGGATTCAATTTCCTGCACGCCGCCATTTTCACTCTTCTCTATGTATGAGATCACGGGTGATGTACTCGTATATGCACACTGATTTTTGCAATTTTTTTTTCATTCTTCATCAGTATTAGTCCTTATATTACAATGAGATAGTACATGAAAGTAATTTTTTACAATACTAAATTTCCGATGAAATATCAAAATACAAAGGTTAGGGAAATAATCAAATACAGGGGTTTTAGTGTATTTTTAAAGTATTGCGTGACTTTTTGAGATTTTTTTATGCTATAGAAATGATAAAACTTATTTAAATAAAGAAAGAAATTCTCACCATTATCATGAGTAAGAAGCTGATGACAGGAATCGAAGCGCAAACAGAAGCTGCAGTTCGCCAAGGCAACGTCGCTCCCAACAGGTAAACCAACAGGTAGCCAGACTGAGCCATCACTCCTGCAAAACATCAAGGATTTTCGGTAACATACACGAGAATCACATTTGTACTAAACAAGAAGTTCGTATCAGTTCCAAAAGCAAGTGCTTCACGTAACAAAACTCAAAAGTAAGTCTTAGTTGCAACACGTAAAATACTTATAATAATAATAATAATAAACTTTATTATCTTAAAAGCAAAAGTTACAAACTGCGTGTGACCACGTGGAGGACAATAAACTAATTTACTCTCCGGAAGCAAGCAAGGGACCATCCCACAAATTCCGATCAAGGGCTCTAAAGCAGAGGCGGATTTAACATTTTAACATACGCATAACGATAAAAAATAGTTCGACACGTGTTATAGTATTAACAAATACCAACAAATATCAAATATTTGTCTAACAGATAAAACATTTAATTGTGATGATATTAAATTTCAGATGTAATAGTCACAAATTTACTTTGCATATATAGGTTAGAATATTACAGACGTTGTTGGGGGGAATACCAAGTTTTCAGAATGATTTGTCACTAACGATATTCCAAACATATTGATCTCTTCCGTAAAATGTATGACTACGTTTTCAAACCCTGTTATCAAAACTTCGGGCAAGCAATGCTGTCGTGAAGGGGGGGGGGGCAGGAAGGCAGTTTGGCCGGGGTCCCAAGAAATGGGGTCTTAAATGAGAAAAGAACAATTAATACGAAGTCAATAACAATTGCAAAGGTATCGCGGGTAAAATATAACTAATTTCTCACTATTTTGGATCCAATGAAAACTGCCATACATTGTCTGAAGATAATTGTCAATCAAATATCTACTGATAAATGATTGTCGGCAACTATAAAGTTTTGGTAAGTGAATAAAATTTAGATTTGTTTGAGTGATGTAAATAAAAGTATAAAATCTTTTTTCATTTATTCATAAAACATAAAAGGTTTCACGAGCCACTTAGTATGACAGGTCTAATAAATGAGTTCGTAAAAGAGTGTGTTGAAATATTTTAATTACTGTATTGAGGGGGGTGTCCCAATCGCGAAATTCACCCCAGGCCCCCTAAATCTCCTCAATGACCATGTGGACAAAGGAGAAACGTACGAAGTGTTAACAATTTCAAGATTTACAGAGGGGGGTAAAGTTGTATTTCCAAGACAAAATAAAAACAATGTAAATAGCTCTTCTGGCAATACAGCACCAGTAATATTCCATAAACTATCGGAATAAATCAGTGTTCAAAGTAAGACTCCTTATGTAGAATATGGAGTTTATACGAAATTGGAAGGTCTGGATTAGGCATTTGGAACACTTAGAAATATGTTGTTTTTAAGCATAATAATAAATTTATTGTCTAAAAAGCAGTTACAATTCATGTGATGTAAAATTTCACTTGTATGGATTAACAAAATGAGACAATGGATGATGAAATACAGAAATACACGTAGAAGTGAAATTTCTTCGCCAGAGTGAGGACTACAGCTGCAGTCACTCTCTCGTATGAAGAGTAATTGAAATTAAAATTATGTTAATTTATTGTTTAGAATGTTCTTGTGCTGGCCGAAGGACCACTTAATGTTTCCCCGTCGATTTCAACCGGTGATAATTCACGGATTCCTTTACGAATCACGGGGCGCGCTTTTATTAAACGTTACAGCTTGTTGTGACCAAGTTCAACAAGTAAAGAAGGGAATAAGATTATTACACCTTTGCAGTCACCGTTAATAAATTGCACATATTGATCATAAAATTGCGTATGTGGGATTTCAAATATTATGTGGATTGTAACTCTATTAAAGGCCTGCGGTACAATGTTGGAATTAAAGAAAGTGTTCTTGGATTTCTGTGCAAGTATATGTGTTACAATGATGTACATGCGAATATCAAGCATCATGTGATGAAAATGGAAATAATTTTTGTTTTTAATAATTCTCAAACAAAACGAAACAGAATGGCTTGTGCATCAATATGTTTTTTTAACTTACCATTTGTAAATAGGAAATCTAGCTGCTATTAAAGCTTATCTACATGGAGCGATAGAGGTAGGAGGGTAGAATGGTATTAGTATAGGTGGGCCGCTTAGTTGGGTTTACCAAGAACTTGGCCCACGTGGAGGTGTCATAGTAGAAGTAGTTAGTAACAGAGTTATTGATACCAGGAGGAGCTGGATAGAAGGAGGGTTCGCTTTTGAGTAGTGCATATATGAGCTGGGACATTAATGTAGCTACACTTTCTTCTGGCCCTACCGGGGTTTTGAACCCGGGATGACGTGGTGAAGAGCAAGAACGCTCCCACCTGAGCCACCGGAGGGGCAAATTAAGGTAAATGGATGAATCAATACACCTCTTTGACACAAGTATTTGTCAAGGTCTCACATCACGGAGTCTTACGCAGATAAGACGTCGAAGAATTATGTCCTGAACTTCACGAAAGTATTTAACATTGAGATCTATAAACTGACCTTCATAAGTATAGTGTGCTGCTTTATTCTCATGCCCTGTGAAACAATGCTCTTCAGAGGATTCGCTACGGAACTGAAACGTTCTAGTCTGACAGTTGACGAAGGTGTGAGAACTGACAAGGCCAACAAGACAATTGTCTCAGACGTAGCAAGAAAAGCAACGGATCTCTTTCGTAACATTTGTGATGATCCCTATATATCTGATCCCACCGACAGGCTTCTACAAAACTGTCGTAACACGTTTGGGATTAACAACCATCTCACTATTTTAAGATCGTTCTGACGAATAATGTCAGTCAACCATCGACAAATCTTATTGATTATCTTTTTTAAAGATTTTTTTATTGCTTTGCACGACAGTTTTATGAATAATGATTACAAGTTATAACGATCTAATTTGTAGCAAAGATTGTAATATAAAATGAGACCTGATATGAATCTGTTCGTTAGTACATAGCCTTCTATACTACAAACTGTGGCCCTCATATTTGGCAATGACTTGGAGTATATGCGTTGCATTATCGTAATAACTATGTTGTTTTTTTCATCTGTACTGGATTGAAGAATAGTGAAGCAAGAAAACTGTGATTTGCAAAGTAATGTTTTTTTAGAGTAATTGTTTGGTGCTATAGCCAATTCATATTTTCAACGTGTTATATCTCTTTCAAAAGAATAAATTTAAGAGAGTTTATGACAAATGCAGAAATCTCTCAAAACATTGTATTCTCTTAAATAACCTTACATTGACACCGGCGATTTTGAAAAAAAAAATTGTAAAGAAGGATATGGTAAGTAGCGTGACCTGCCATTAAGATCGTTAGGTAACTGCCTTTCTGAATGCCGCCTTCGGACTCGGGGACTCACCAGACAAAGCCACCTGCATCAGGTGTAAAGGTTTTGGAATGAAGAAACAAAGAATGTTCAAACTCCTTCACTCAAATGTGTGATGTGTATGTAAGTCATTAGAAAACTATTTTTGCCAGAAATGCCGCAATGCTACAAAAAGGAAAGGAAATATTTTTGTTTAGAATTTTAATAGTCGTGATTTGGGGAATTTACACGATCTAAAAGACGCAGATCGATATTTTTATATTATTTGGACTCAAGTGCACAAATATTTTTAATATTCCCTGTCAATGGCGTTTTTATGATCGGACCTGAAGAATTTAGGTGCTCATTATTTTAATAATAATTTTTTAGTAATTATTATTTTACACAAATAAATTGTTAAAGACAAACTAATTTTAATCTCATTCTTCACGAATTTTTGTCATTAGTACTTTGGGCGAACATAATTTTTTTACATAAATTTAACGTCTTATGAGTTCATAAGTATAAAGTCCAAAACCACCAACAAGCAAGAACTTCTTTGTTCCCTGGAATTAATGACCAACACGAAAATAATAATTCTACTAGGGACAATAAAATACTTGGAGCGGTTCTAGAAATATATTAACAGCGGGAGACCGTTGGCCATTTGCCTGGTGACGGTTTCCTCTTTGCGTTGCGCCATTGCACGTGACAAGTCAATGAAGCGATTCGGAAAAGTAGCAACCAGTGCCATCTACCGGCGAAGAAAAAAAACGCGAGAACCGAAGTGACGTCAGACAACGAATGTTGAAAGCAAGCCGGGGACTTGGAATGAACATGGCTAGAGGGCGCGGTACACAAATCGTGCGACATAAAATCTTCTCTTGAACGGAGAAAAATATTTACATAAGAAGTTGAAAAACAAGAGGGCGATAATTTTGAGAAAATATACTGTTTTGTCCACATCTATGGTTTAAAATCAATGGTAAAATACACTTTCAATATTTGGTTGATGGCGGTGTACTTGTTGAACCCGAACGAATGATTTACACTTACTTATGAAGGTAAATATTAGGAGAATGTAAATATGGTAAATTGCTTGAAAATATTTTGTCAAAATTAATTTCATACCCGCTCGTGGAGAAATCAAATTGTGTATAACGCCAATGACTGTGGAGAACACTAAATTAACATAAGTCACCAGAAGCAATTCTAAGGCAACCCTAAGGCAGAGGCGGATTGAAAATTTCAACATTCTTCTAAGATAAGAATAAATGTGAGTGTTATAAATTAACAGAATACCAACAAATTTCTATTTAATAAAAATAAAAAAGTTATTTCTAAATTACATATATTTTTTTCATTTTAATTTCTTTTTTTGATCCCGGTTTCTCGACCGTTTGGCCATTACCTGGGTTTTTTTTCTTTCTGTCTCTGTTGGTTGTTTCATTCCTTTTTTTCTCTTTCTTTCTTTTCTTCCTCTTTCCTTTCTGTCCTGTTGTTGTGTTTCTTCTTTTCCCTTATTCTTGTTTGTAATTTTCATACATGACTGTTCCCTCTTTGGCATAAACTACAGTATGTACGTTCCCCGTCCCTACTGCGAGGAACTGGGGAACATTCTACTATCTAGCAGTATTCTTTCTGCACACTCATAATTCTATTCACGTACTCTTCAAATTAATGGTATATTTTCTCATTAGCTATGTATCTTAACCAATCCTTATCGCTGTAAACTCCGTGCCGTTTCAATTCTCCTATCCATCGTGTTCTTTCTTCATCAACTATGGCACAATTATGTAATGTACGATTCACCGTTTCTTCTTCCCTGCCACATGTTCACCACTTACTAGTCGTTAATTTCCCTTTAAACAATTAATCCTTGAAATTTCTATGTCCTGTTAATACTTCATAAACTTATGGTGTTGGATGGAATCGTACTCGCTGTTTCAGGCTGAACACTATTACTATTTATTAAGTACCCTCTGACTTTGTTCTTCATAACCTCAATTTAATTTCTGTACATCTTTCTTCGAAACTTTTTAAGATTCTTTCACTTTTCCTTTCCAAATCTCTACGGCTGTCCGCTTCAATGAGGATTGCAGTATCTTCAGCATAAGCAATTGTCTCTACATAATTCCTTTTCATTTCATCTTATATCACGTTGATTACGACCTTCCAAAATATTGACCTTGTACGGCTGCCCTGAGGGTAACCTTGCCTTAGTGCGGTGATTATTTTCTCATTTCCTATTTCCAACAACACATTTCTACACTCCAAATAAGATTTTAGTAATTTCATTAACAGCCTAGGTATGTCTTTCTTCTCTAGCTCTATTATTATTATTATTATTATCGACCTTTGGGCACTATCAAATGCTCCTTGTGTGTCAATGCATACCACGAGTACATATTTTGATTTTCTTTCTTTTATCTTATTTATTAAGTACCCTATGGCATCCTCAGAGTCTTTCCCGACCGTAAATCCATATTGATTTTCTTGCAGTTTCACTATTAACGTTTCTTTTCAATCCTTCTGCTATGATTTTGTCTAAAATCTTTCCTATACCAGGTAATAACGAAAAAATAATAAATAAATACGTATTATTATAAACTATGGATTATTCGGATTCTTAATAAATCTTATATATTAAAATAAATCTAAATTTGATATTTATTTCAATGGACGTCGCCCCTAGGAAAGAGCCTGTGTTTAAAAAAAATCCGACTGTACTCGTATGAAAACCAGAGAAAAACCCTGGCCCGAGGAATCGCCGACGCAGTGCACATGTGGAGAGCCTCACCTGTGAATGCGGTGAGGAGAGATCGCAACCGGGGTTCGCTGATCTCTCCCACGTACGTGAGCACCGGCGCTTCCATGAATCCGATGCTGAGTCCCAGCACCGCGTTGGCAGCGTACAGCTCATTGACGGAGCGAGCGAATCGCAACATGAGCCATCCCACCAGCGGAGGAATATTCACGAACATCATGGCCCTCTTGCGACCCAAGGGCTCCGTCACCAGCCCCGACACACTCGAACCTATAGGCTGCATGATGTACACCAGGCTGCCTGCTCCAAACATAGAAACGAAACGAATAATAATCTTTTTACCGGAGAATTGTCTTGAGGAGTAGAAAATCAAAGAAAGAAATAAAGAAAAGGAAAGAAACAGAAAGAAATAAAGAAAAGGAAAGAAACAAAAAAAGAAATAAAGAAACGGAAAGAAACAGATATAACTAAACGTCTCAGCCTTAGGGTCCTCGATCGGAATTCATGGAATGGTTCCTTGCTTGCTTGCGGAGAGTAAATTAGTTCGTCCTGGTGGTCATTCGCGGTTTGTAACTGGTTTTTTGAAAATAAATTTGACAATGTGAAAGAATTTAAATTTCATGTATGTATACTTAATTGCATTTAGTGCAAATAAATTTAATAATAAAAGTAGTCATCCGTAATTGGCTAATAAGATAATACTCACTGATTGGTTGACTTACTATACGGGCAATGTCAAATCAAATAAATTTTATTCACTTGAATGGTGTTTCATTGTTTTGAATCATGGACCATCCAAAAGGAAGCAATACATATTGATGTGATGTGTGTTGTTTGGCTGATTGATTTAATTTAAAAATAATTATTTTCTCTTTTTTTAATNAAATTGAGATTGTTTTGTACAAAAATATTTGCAGGAAGTTTTTATTTCAATTAACTATTTTCTTTTCGTGTCTGTTAAAAATTTTCGAATGCAAGAATAGTATTTTAGTAATATTTCACATTTGCATATTAGTAGTATCTTTCGTTTATCTTTTTGTAAATATTGCTTTTTCATCTTTTATTGTAGCCCTGAAGATGATATTATGTATTTCAATTTTTTTTACTGAATATGATATTTTTGAACCACTATCATAGTCCACTTATTGTCCTTGAAGAAAATACATCTTGGGGGTAAATTTGAAAATACTTTAGGACTTTGCATACACACTAAGAAGAGAAATTGTTACATCATGAAGGGAAATAATGAGAATGCTTCTTTAAAAAAATTTATTGTCAAAAACAGTACAAACTGCGTATGACCATGTGGAGAACAATAAACTAAGTTACTCTCCGGCAGCAAGGAAGGGACCATCCCATCAATTCCGATCAAGGGCCCTAAGGCAGAGGCGGATTTCATACGTATAAAAGAAATTATTTAATAAATACGGACTGTTATCCATTTATTAGTCGAAAATGAATCGTAAATGTGAGTTGTAAATAAATCATAAAAATAATAAGAGAAATATAAAATACTTTACCGCCAATGGAAAACCACTACCCGAAGGAAAATCGAAGAAAAACCCGGGCCAGGATATTCTAATCAAGTCATCGTAACTTCTTCTTTCTGACTCACCTCTTCATTGTCACGGAACTATCGCTATATGAAGGAACGTATATGAGAAAGTACATGAAATGGTTTAGCACCACTTGTTAAAACTATGTTCATTCCCTTTATATTCAAGCTTTTACAATATAAACTGACACAAAGCAAATCGAAGCTCTCAGACGCGGACATCATTTGAATAATGACTGTGTCCATTTTTCTAAATATCGATATATTGTGGAATGAAATTTTTTTTTTCTAAAAACTTAATAAACGAACTAAGAAACGTGTAAGATTTTGAAAACTAAAAGTTCACGCAATTTTGTAACGAAATCAATTCATATTGGTCGACCGCATCTCTGAACAAACGATCTACCAATGTCCAAAGCATCCTGATGTGACCTTCTCTAGAGTTATATCAGAGTTGAATATAATTAATTTGCTATCTTATCGTCCTCGCTTGAATGCAAGGAGTTAAAATTGTTGCGAAAGGTCTTCTACGCATTCACGCGCGAGAAGAAATAAAATGCATATTGAGTAAAGGTGAAAGAACTACTGGTGCAAGACCATCGCACATATGCGTTTCTCCATCAGCAGCATAGTGACAAAAATATCGTAAAAGTGTTATGTAAATGTAATTTTGTTGTAGACAGAAATTTATGCATTTTCGTATCTGCAGGGTGTTTGCTGTCCTCCCATGTATTTTATCATTGTCGTATCTTCCATTTCAGTTTACGAAAAGTGTATTCTACGTCTGCTTGGTCCATTTACACTGCTGAATATTATTGAAGGGTCTTGAAAAAGACAGAAATTATTTTACTGTGTCTATACCAAACATTCAAGCGAAATACCGCTTATGACGATGTAATACATACTAACTGTACCTTACGTACAAATAATTTAAGCAAAATCGTTGGAGCCGTTTTTGAGAAATATCCTAAACAGTACTTTGACCTTCACGTAAACTACACTTTGATTTAAAGTGAAAAAAATAGAGCACGTGCATTGATAACAAGTAAATTATACCGTAAATACGAAATATGAATTAAATATATTCCCATTTACGCAGTATCGCAGCTCACAGACGGACGTTATGCCAAAAACCACATTTTCTGAATCAGGAATAACCAAGACGGACATTTCCGTCGTAATCTCGCTTTCGAATGTTTTGACGAATACAAAACTTTCTATATACTACGTGTGGGAACGTACCCTTCCCACATATCATACAATGCACGCCATACATACGCTCCTCATAATGCCCACGCCCCATCAACCAGCTCGCACGCATAAAAGTAGTTGATGATACAGGAATACCACTCCATGCTGTTCCAATGAACCACAAAGGCACGCATTCGTACTCCACACGAATAGTAAAACATTCGCCATACGTGTTTATATACTGAACACAGCCTTCTGCATTAAGGACATGGCCAACGAATTCCAAGACCCGCAAATCCCACACAAGGAACCATAAGCAAACATAAATGCTCGCCATGGATTCTATGCAAAGAACTGCGCACAAATACATGCAAGACAAATAAATAATTACTTCATAACGACCTCCGCCAGACCCGTCCCTTGAAGGGACGTATCAAGTTTAATATGGCTTAGATTGTCAGATGTCTTTATTCTGAACTCGAGACCCTGACAACCTAATAACCACAATCACGCTACGCCTGGTAGAGTTCACATCGAGGCACTCGCTCACTGAGACGCTACAAGTGAAACTTAGCCGAGAATACGTTCCAAGCTGAACCCCGCATATATCCTGGCAGCTGAGATCCTAAATACGCACTCCACGATTCGAGAAGCTTATTCAAGCGATCCCGAAGAGAATATTCGATTCTACGCTGAACTTCAACAACGCTGAAATCCGGAGACTTCATATCACTGAAATACATCTCCAAGCCTCACCAGCACTGAACCAGCGGTCTTCAAGCCCCGACGTCGAGCCTAGCAGATCGACACCGCGGACGCTACACTCCCGGAGGGCAGAACAACGCTGACTGTCGCTGCCCACATCGTTCTTCAAGTATATAAGTGAGAGATGAAGCCCAAGCGGCACATTAAGTACACCGTACGTCATACGGTGTCAATTCTATCATTATTCTAATAAATCGTTATACTTAGAAAATCTAATTTGAAAGCATTTTTATTTATCTTGTGGAAGAGAAAGTTTGGGTCGCTAATGCAACATATGTATAGGAGAAAGTAAAAATGACAATAGTTCATTCGTATAAAAAAATGAATAGTTATTGTACAGCGTTCAAAATTTTTAAACTTACTGAAGTGTTTGCTTTGGTAGTATTAGTTTAAGTGTGAAATGTCTTCGGTCCATGCTTATTATGTCGAATAGTTATATGTTTCCCTCTAATCGAACCATTCAATTCATTTATAGTTCTGTCATTATGTATCATGCTTCTATAAGACCTCAGCATTTATAAGTTTTTTTCTGTCTTTTTTATATTGTCAATTCCGGAGAGCATTTGTTAAAGGAAAATTCTGGTGACATCGTAGAGTATGTTCTTCGTGGAGGGAAAATGTGTTATCTAGAAGATGTTGAGCGAGGTGGCTGACGACACACTTCAGAGTGGGATGACACCTGCCATTGTTATTAAACAGTTCGTGCCTCAACACAGTCTTCCTCGTTTATCTTTTAAACAGTCTTGTAATGTTCAGAAGATACGTCGGAAAAACTCTGTTCAAACTTGAAATGGTTCTTGTGTCATACTATGATAATAAATTACAGTAGTAATAAATTTATTGTCAAAAAACAGTACAAACTGCGTATGATCACGTGGAGGACAATAAACTAATTTACTCTCCGGAAGTAAGCAAGGGACGTATTCCATCAATTCCGATCAAGGGCCCTAAGGCAGAGGCGGATTCAAAAATTTCAGCAAACGTTCCTAGATAAGATAAAAAGTTAGCTACGAGTTATAATACTAATAAAATGTCAATATGTTTGTAATTTAACGCAAATATGTTTGTAAATTTACATGTGCAAGTTATTATCGAACTATAGATTATTCTGAGTATAGTGTTTAAAAATCATAAGAGTTGAAAAAACGCTAAATTCACGATTTATTGTTACAATAAACACGCCCCTAGACAAAGCCTAGAGAACCTGTATAAGAAATCCGCCTCTACCAGAAGGAAAAACGGAGAAAAACCCCGGCCAGGATGGGGCTACAGAATTTATGTACACAACCGTGTCAAAGTTGAGTACACATAAAACTAAAGTAATATGAGCCATAAGACAACACAATCATGCAAGAAAATAGTTTTTGAAATTGTTATAAGTTATTTAAAAAGTAACACAGCAATGGCGTGATAAAGTATAAGACGAATTCAACTTTTATTAAAATCAATAAATTCTTTTACAGTGTAGAAGCACTGGTGCAGGAGGTAGTTTTTAACCGCGGATATGACAAACTCGTGTTAGAGAAATAACAAAGAATGAATTTTGCGTTGAAAGTTTGTAACATGACAATAACAACATCTTCAAGAACATCTGCGTCATTTCTTTAAATTGCTGTTCTCAGTCGCTATACGAACCGAGTGGCCATAGTAAGATGACGATGAATAATAAACCCGACAGCGGTGGCCCAGTGGTAGCGTCTTCGCTAGAGGAACGGCAGAGTGAGGGTTCATACCCTGCTCGGCCGAACTAATTGAGGTTTTCAGGTGGGGTTTCCCTGACCCACTCCAGACAAAAAACTTCTGTTCGGTACCAGAAGTAACCCATCTCGGCAACACATCATCTCTCCTTCCCAATTCCCTTACCCACTTGGTTAGGTGGAAGAGCCTCAGTGCCGCATGACCTAAACCTCCTTTTGCCAAAGGGCGTAAAATAAATAAATAAGTAAATAAAAAATAAATAAATAAATATAAAAAAATATAAAAAAATAAAAATAAATAAATAAATAAACAAATAAATAAATAATGAATGAATGATGAATCACTCAATGTTCATGACAAAATTCACGTGAGTTAAGTCGTGGGTACTCAGCTAGTATTCTTATAAACGTTTATTAACGATTGGGATAAATAATATTTCACTCTCAAATGTGCTACTTCACTTTGTAGAATATGCTCTACGGTTTTGGTGGGCAGAATTTATTTATTCAAAATTTGAGTTGTACTTTTATTTTAGAAATGAATACCATTACAGAAATAATATCTCCAGCCCATTCAGCCTTAAGAAATAGCGTTATAGCGTTCAAATTTTACATTGATATTTGTGATGTTTGTACTATAAAAGAATCAGCAGTTAGCAAAAAGAATTATACGTCAAAAGATGGCCGATGAACCCTGAACCACGTGGTCGAACGATCCCCCAGTCACAACTATCGCTCGAGGTTCTAGAACGATAATATGGGCGTAATGGATACTCAAGTTGATACGGACGTTACTAATACTAATTGACTGTTCATCAGATCGACAAACAAATAAGTAACAGGTTTGTTAACACGTTTAATGTTCCCCAGTAGTTCTCTCTCATGCAGCCTCCGCTAACCCGTGTAGAGAGTTTGCCCGTCAACCTAACTCTGCCCTGATCGCGTCACAATTCACGACGCACTGTCGAACCAACATCGTCCTTCTCTCGGCTGACTGTAGCCAACTTCGCTCGGAAACGTGAATGGAATGCAAAAGTGGTGCAGAAGTCGACTTCTGGGTTCGCGCACGCGCCTTGGGATACGGAACTGCTTTTTGTGAGATAAACGGTCATTAAATGCTTAAATAAACAATGAATTACCTGGCGATTCTTCTAATTCGAATCTTGGGACTGCGCTCAACTCTCCTCCTCAGCGAAGTCAAGCGAAGTTGACTACAGTAAACTTTTTACATGAATGGAATGCTCGCGAAGTTGACTGTACTCGACTACAGTCAGCAGTTGGCGTAATTGGAAAGCCCCATCTATACTCTGTCTCCTCCGTTGACTCTCATACTTCGACCTCTCCAGATCGACACCGAGACTAATCGATATTTCCTTCATATAGCGCAGATACATCTACAAGGCGGTACAACAATTCTTATCCCTGTGACACGGAAGTATTAGTGGGATGACGTTATCTATTCTTTCCAAAATAAAAAACAACAACTAAGAAAACAGTTAAGTCATTGCCAAACCACGACAAATATAATAAACAATTTAATAATTTAAACAAAAGGAATCAAAATATTCATTACTTTAATAGCAACTTTTGTACGGAAACATTCTTATCTGAATCAATATTGCAATAGATGCACTACGCCCAGATGACTTTAACGACTAGTCGGGAATCGAACCCGGGACTCCTACTCTGATCACTGGGGAGCAGACCGATACACCACCCATTAGTCCTTCACAACTCTTCGCCATTTTCATCAGGATATGGTGTACTGGTGAAGTAATGGTATAGCGGATAACACATCCGATATCAACGATATTTAGTTCGAAACTGACTCATCGCAATTTTCATCCGGACTTAGTCGTCGCATATCTTCTTCACGATGAGAATTAAATACGTAGGTAGAATTAAATTGAGATTCAGTAGAAATAGACGTGATTTCGGAATTAAATCACTATATTGTCTGAAACCGGCATAAATGAACAGCGTAACCAGTACTTTATGGTGATATCAATTTGAAAAAACAACATAACCTCACCGGCCATTTTGATGGAGAAAAACATGGCGTCTAATGGAGAAACGTGTATTTTCTAAAACAAGACCAACTTTAGGATGAAGAAATTGATGAAAGTTTACTTTGATTAGTAAATTTTCTGTTGTACTGATCTTATCTATATATGCCACCAGACATTTTTGTAATATATTTTACTTCTTCTCACGTGAGGTGCACAAATCACGTATCCGTTGCGGATGATCGCCATGGTTTCACATGCTCTAATGCGTTCCTAAGGTGTCAAGGGATGTTTCGTACGCTCTGTCAACGTCCGTCTTCAGGCATCCGTCAGCGCCGGTATTCGAACCAG